>JAKTYE010000014.1:0-236851 GCA_030561785.1 Ogataea ortonii
CAGAGAGGTGATTAGGAATCTTGGCAGAGTAAAACAATATTATGAGGAGAAATCAGCCTCAAACATAAAGCAATCCAGGCTGGACAGCTTTTTCGGAGTTAATTCTATCAACAGTTCTTCATGATAATTGAATTAAACAAGGTTTGGTAATGAAGCTTCACGAATCAATCTTCGCAGAATTAGGAAAATAAGTAGTGAGTTAACCAAAACAAACCCGGGTAAGACACTTTCTTTTGGCAGATATCTGGCAAATAAGAACAAAAAGCTCTGTACCGATTATTTCGGCTAATCCAGGTTTGACTGTATTATGTTGTATGACACCATGAGCTGATAGGATAGAAATATGTGGGGTTTTCCGCACCCCTATAAAAACTGCATAGAATGAATCATTTATATACATAACTTGATTTCATAATCGTCTCTTTTAGCAGAAGGTCCATTGATCAGCCGCAAAATGGTTGCTTGTCCCATCTGTACGAAGGAAATAGACATCGCCTTCATAAACAAGCACTTGGACAGCTGTGCTGCGGGTCCAGAAGACGGAGATTTGGACATAGTCGAGGTTGGAGAGCACAAAGTGACGTCGCCTCCTGATAAAAATACGCTCAACTCTTTGCTTACAGGCAAGCAGAATGGACAGAAGACCAATCATAGCACGAATCTAAAGCAACACAGCACATACAAGTACAATGGAGACCTGCGAAAACGGACTTCTAGCCAAACAATAGCCGATGAGACTGCAGACCCAGACAATTCGATCGAGATCGTTACACCGGAGCCCCTCAAAGTCCGCAAACTCGAGACTCCAGTTCCCTCCAGAGAAGAGAAACAGAAAGAAGATATACGTTTGTTGAGAGCACAAGCTCGATTGCCTCTTGCAGAAAGAGTGAGACCCTCTACGTTGGAGGAGTACATAGGCCAGGATCATCTTGTGGGCCAAGGTGGAATTCTACGAGGGTTTATTGAGCAGGATCGTATTCCTTCTTTGATTCTGTGGGGGTTTCCTGGCACGGGGAAAACAACATTGGCTAGAATCATTTCGCATCGGACCAAATCGAGGTTTGTTGAGTTGAGTGCTACCACGAACGGTATTTCGGACTGCAAGAAGATATTCGAAGAAGCTAAAAATGAGCTGCGATTGACAAAAAGACAGACGATTGTTTTCGTGGACGAGATCCATCGATTCAACAAGTCTCAGCAGGACATTTTTCTGCCACTGATCGAAAAGGGAGCCATTACTCTCGTGGGAGCCACAACGGAGAACCCCAGTTTCCAGCTGAACAGTGCACTTCTGTCACGTTGTAGAGTTTTTGTGTTGAACAAACTGACGGTTGCAGACTTGACCAAAGCAGTAACTAGAGCCTTAATGACGATCAACAAGACAAGAAAACTGATTCACCAGTTGCCAATCCTGAGATTTAACAAAGAGGCTGTGACATATCTGTGTGACATCTCCGATGGAGACTCCAGAAGTGCTCTGAATTTGCTTGAATTGGCCGATTCTCATTTCATGTCTGCGGACGGAGAGGAATCGAAGAACTCTCGGGTTATCGAGGTCACAGTTGACAATCTACGAAAGGTGTTGAAAAGAACCCACATGGTTTACGATCGGGTCGGCGACGCTCATTACGACACTATTTCTGCATTCCACAAATCCATTAGAGGCTCAGACGCAGACGCAGCCATGTACTATCTGGCAAGAATGTTGAAAGGCGGAGAAAGCCCGCTGTATATTGCCCGGAGAATGATTCGCATAGCAAGTGAGGACGTTGGGGTTCTGGAAGACTCGTGTTTACCGTTTGCAGTTGCAGCCTACAATGCAGTCCAGTACGTTGGTCTGCCAGAGGCAGATATTGCTCTAGTACATTGTGCAGTGAAACTGGCAAGAGCTCCGAAATCTGTGGAGATCTACAAGGGCTGGAATGAGCTCAACGCTAAGCTCGACGACGAGCCAGACTTTGCCTCAGCCCCAATTCCTCTGCATCTTCGGAATGCTCCAACAAAGCTGATGAATGACCTGGGCTATTCAGAGGGCTACAAGTACAATCCAGACTACAAGGACGGAAAAGTTCGGCAAGAGTATTTCCCAGAGCCAGTCAAGGGACTCAAACTTCTTCATGGCAAACATTTGGGAGACCTTGCTGACCCAGACTTGAAACAAAAATAAGCATGTTCCAATGGACTGCTCTTATTTACATTAAACGTGACCCAAAAACATCGAGCATAAACATGTTTATTGAAAAATATCAGTTGCCGCAGTTACTGCCTCATCGCATCTTTAATGCCGGTTGCCCTGGTTTCCTACAGGGGTCTGTCGCAGATCTCTTTTCAACGGCCGGAATTTGAGCCGTTGAGGTGTACGGTTGGCTCCGGCTGGCCTCGTCAACCATTTTAATTTTTTTCCATGGTGCAATAATGTAGCAAGTAGGAATTCGATGAGCCGGAATCGTGCTTCTAGCCTTGTCATCAAAGGGACTTCTCAAATAATGCTTAGAAACAGGGTATACCTAAGACTAAGCCCCTTGTTTGTTGTTTGTTTCACAAAGCCAATTCAACGATGTTATGTCATCCAAATAGATGAAGTCAATATAACATACCTCTACAATACTCTACTGATGCCATCACCCCCGCCCTGTCCAGACCCACATCATCACCGGTCTATGTACATTAGCTGTATGCCCTCTTCTAGGAATTGTAACCCAGACTCATGCAAACTTGACTCTCCTGGTGATCTGCTCCGCCCAGAGATCGGCTTACCTAAGCAACGCGTAGAGACGCGTTAAAGCGTGTCAAAGCCTCGCACTAGACCGTGATTTATTGTTTTCACAAACAGTTTTACTCCTTTATGCTAAACATTCCAATTTACGAAGGCTTGGGCACGTAGCAAGGTGGAAGGATCGAATTTATAAAAACGAGAAATCCGTGGATGCCGAACACCTGTACCGGTCGATGTTTTGCTACGGATTATAAGTTTGTTCCAATCTACTTTGCTGCTAGGACACAGGAGAAACACGATACTGAGTTGAATAACTCGTCCATTCCTTTACCAACTGTTTCTGCTGTCCAATTAGTCTCGATCCGTTTGAACAAATATCCATAAAATGAAGGTTCTGAATCTGTTGCAGGCAGGTGCTCTGCTCTCAACAGCTCAAGTTATGGCCATTCCTGTTCCTGGAATGCTCTTCAACTTTGCCAAAAGATACGACAACTCGTCCTATGGCGTCACCTCGTCTTCCTCGAGCTATGCAGGTACCTCCTTGACCAGTTCTGAAGTGAATTACGCAGTCAATTACGCTGCCAGCTCTTGCTCCTCATGGTCATCATCTTCCTCTTCCTCCTCAACATATGCAGCTGTCTCTGCCTACAGTTCTGCAGCCTATTCTGCTCCAGCAACAGTCTACACAAGCACCACTACTTACGTGACTGTCTCGAGTGGTGTTACCATCACCGTTACCGAGACCGACTACGTGACGATCTCGGCAACTGGTGCTACTTCTGCTGATCCAACAACAAGCTCTTCTTCCGCTTCTACTGCCGCAGCGACTTCTGCTGCTTCATCCTCCGTCTCGGCAGAGGTTGAAGACGATCTCGTGACCTCCACATACGAGTCCAATGGTTCAGATTTGACAACAACTTACACTGAAACTTCTACTGTGTACATCACCATTGAGGAAAGCAGCTCGAGCTCTGCCGCTGCGAACTCGGCCACAACCACCACAGCCAACAGCAATGAAGACGACGACTCAGACTCTCAGATTGTTTCGTCTTCCAGTAGTGCCACCGTCGCAGCAGCCACCACCTCGGAAGCTGACTCTACGGTCACAGTCACCCAAACTGAGACCGAGACCGTCTCTGCAGATGCCTGCTCGGCTACATCCTCTGGATCTGGTACGGTTTCCATTACTGCCACAATTCCAATCACAGACTCAACCGGTTCAACCATCACGATTGTGACCACCGTTTTCGAGACAGTTCTGGACTCCTCTGCCACTACCACCTCTACTTCCAGCACAGGATCATCGTCTTCTACTACTACTCCAGCTGTCACCAGTTCCTACTCGAGCTCCACCTATCTGTCAACTTCGTTCACTAACTCTTCTTCAAGTTACTATGCCACTTCTTACCAGGCAAGTTTATACCAGGTCAGTAGCAGTGCTAGCTCTAACAGTACTGTTTCCACTGCTGGTGACGAAGACAAAGTGCTCGTTAAGAGAAGCGGATTCTGGAATCTTTTTTAAGCTCTCTTGATTGCTTTTTTTATGTACCTATGTACGTACCCTGACCGAGAAGATGCATCGGGCCTTGGCCAATTGCTGGTCCTATAGACTGGCGATGCTGATGCAATCGAATTACCTTTTTACTTTAAAGAATGTCTTTCTTATGGCTGAAATAGTTGGGATCTTTGCAACCATATTCCCTTCCCCGGCATGGCACAGCCTCAACTGACGCTTAGCAAATTTATTACGTGATAATTTTATTTTGCTTATTGGGAGAGAGTTTATACATTTTCAGACCAATAAAATCGATAGGATTGGTCAATCTATTCAGCTCTGTTGCTGCCTTCAAAAGGGTACCAGGGTCTGGAAAGCATGAGCAGCAGTGAAGGTGAAGCAAAGTGTCCGGTGGATCACTCTACACAGGAGGCGTGGCTGGCGAAAGCCAAACAAGCCAACAGTGCAAGAGGCACGAAAGAACATTCCTTTAGTTCCGACTCCAAAGCACAAGATAAGCTGAAACGATCGATGTTTGCGGGGCTTTTTTGGGCATCAGTGCCTCAACAAAGTACAGAACTCGAAGTTTTTTTTGGACATCCAGATGTCTCAGGATATCCGGAGGGTGCTGTGTGTCCTGTTGATCACAGTGCCAGAGAAACGTGGGTCAATAAGGTGAGGCAGCAGCCTCCTGTGGTTGTCCAAACAGCTCCAGAGGCGATTGAGATTTCAGATTCGTGTTCTTCTGACAAGTTTGAGACCACTACTGATAGTTTAGAGACTTCCAACATTGAACTTCCAGAAGAAAGAGAAATATCCTCTATACCGAGAACAGGGGCCGAATCAAACTGGATATATCCATCGCAGAAACAGTTCTTCAATGCCATGCGTCGGAAAGAATGGAATCCAGATGCAGAAGACATGAAAACGATTGTGCCTATTCATAATATGGTGAACGAGCGAGCATGGTCGTACATTTTGATGTGGGAGAAGGGCCGAGGAGGAGACAAGTGTGGAGGCATTCAGCTCACCTCATTTCAGGGAGATTCGAAGAAGATCACACCAAGAGCGAGAATCAGACATCTATTATTTGGAGCAGATCTTCCCTTTGACAGACACGACTGGATAGTTGACCGGTGTGGAACAAGAGTTGATTATGTGATTGATTTTTACAGCACGAGCCCGAAATCGTGGGACTCCGGCCAGAACGGTCCCTCTTTTTATCTGGACGTGCGGCCGAAATTGAACACTTTTGAAGGATGCAAACTCCGTCTTCTAAAGGCTGTAGGCCTTTGAAGCTATGCGTACACAGTATTCTTAATAGATTGTCATATATTTGACTATATACAATTGCGAAACGAAATCTTTATCATGGAAATGAGAGCTTGTAGTCTATTTATCTCAGATTTTGACCCAGAGCTCCGTTTTTTCCAAGTGTTTGCATACTTTCGCCAACTTTCACATTGGCATCGAAGTATTTGGCCACACATCTGTCGATGCACAGACTCTCATTCTTGGTCAGATCACCCTCAGAATAGTTGGCATCAAAACACTTTTTGTGACAGGACTCGACAAGTTGGTTGAACATGGTGGTCACCATATCGAGCTCAGACTCGGCTGCCTTGATTTTCTGCTCCGACGAAATTTGAGGAGATCCTCCTCCCAGACCGAGAAACGACATGATGTGTGAATACGGTATGGCTCTTAAAGAGTCTTACTCCTCTGCTCTTGGTTAGGTTGCCAATTTCATGGATACTAGCAAAAATTTTCGATCGTGTGATACTCGGATATTGTAGCACAGCCCTAGGACGAGGAAAGGATCCAAGACGACAGGGGACAAAGACCGGTAATTGAGCGGAGTCTGAGTGGTTTACAGTGGTTGTAGCTGACGAGATAATCATCTTTTGGATACTTATCCAGAGAAATTGCAAATATTACAGATCAATTCCCAAAAAATGACCGAATCCGACTTCTTCTCTCACTAGCGGAACTGTTGTTTGCTACTTTCACGAATCTCACGAGATTTGGGCCAGCTGAGTTCACAATTCGTGGTGCCAATTTTGAATCCAATTCTTCTGCTGCTTCAGATCACAACATTTCTGATTTCTCGATATCCTGTGGTTATTCTTGAGTGGTGTTTGCTGAATATCTGAATCCCCGCTGTCCGATCCTCGCGCCCCGCATTTCTGGGGAAATTTAATTCCGAATTATCTGACATGATATACACTTTTTCTTCCTTTTGAGCAAGCAAAAATGCTTACAAACACAGGAATCAAAGTCTCGGGAGCACTCTGCTCCAGAACAACGACAACACTGTTGAGAGAAACTGCTTTTCCGGCTTTTCCGGCTTCTCTTGGTGTCAGATACTGTCACCAAGGACGGTTTTTCCACAATCCAATCAAGCCCCGGTTGACGTCGCTCTTTGGCTATAGACAGCGCCATTGGGAGTCTTTTAATAACTGGAGAGAGAAATCCGGCTACTATCGTTACAAAAGACGGCGTGTGCGGAGATGGGCCATTGTTTCATTCTTGATAGGTGCTGCAGTGGGCCACAAATGGTCGGTCCACGAGACCGCAGATCGCTTCTTCACCGAAAGTCTCCCTAGAGATAGCAAGTGCGAAGTAAGATACGTGAAGCAGCTGGAGAATAAGCTACAAAGACTATCAATTGTAAGAAGTCTGAGAAACGATCCTAGTTTTGAGTCTCACAGATCCTGGGATTCTCTGAACAAGGTGACCGAGGTGCCAATTTCATCGGGAGAGACCATTCATCAAACCCTCACTAGTCCTGGAGGAATTGCAATTCCTCCTTTAACTTTCCATAACAAGGATACAAGAGAGTCGGTTACAATTGTCCATCTGGGAAAGAAACTTTCTGGATATCCGTTCCTGGTTCACGGAGGTGTCTTGAACCTTGTGGTAGATGAAGTTTTTAAAGCTAGCTGTGCACATGATTTGAACCTTGAGAACATAGACCTTCTCCACACCAAGAGTTTGGTTATCGATTACAAATTTCCAACAATGGTGGACCAGTTTGTGGTGATCAGGACAAAATCGACCAACCTTGGAAACGGTGAAATCGAAGTCAAAGGCGTTGTCACCACTGCTAAAAGGAATAAAGCTTTGTTGAAGGCCACTGCCGTACTGAAGAACGATGCTGGTTCTCCAAAAGGATGGTTATGGGCCTGAGTCTATGTTTGTGTGTGGTTTGTCAATTTTGATTTTCTTTGTGAATAGTCTATTGTGGTGTTTTCTGTGCTTGGAACACCTTTCCGTTCCCCAAAATGATCATGTGGAGTGGCTCGTCATGCTGCTCAATGGGGATTTTGTTTGTTAACTGTTGCTCGAGTCCGACTCCCACGAGAAATGGTTTGGAGTCATATTTTTCAATATAGCGTTTGATAAAGTCATCGTAGAAACCTACTCCGTGTCCTAGTCTTGCACAGCTGGGGCTAAATGCCACGGCCGGGACAACCATCATGTCCAAATGTGTCCCTGACAAAAGAAGATCGTTTTCGGGGCCGTTATAGTCTGGCTCCCGTAGTTGGAAAGCACCCCTAGGCTTTAGAGCGTGCAGCTGCGCCACAGACTCCAGCCTCAGAAAATGGAGACAGGCTTTCTGTTTAGCGTGTCGTTGAAACTCCCCGTACTTGGTGAGAGTTGTGATTCGGGGAAGATAAACCTTCTTTCCGTTCTTCAATGCATGTTCAATGATGAGAGATGTATGGATTTCAGAGTGTTCCATATTCATATATAAGGCAATGGTTTTGGCCGACTTGTACACCGGGAGATTTATCACTGTGGAGTAGACGGTATGCGATTGTGAGAGCACTGCAGAATGTGGAACTTGTTTAAGAATAGCTTTTGTTGATTCTCGCAACTTCCGTTTAGCCAACATTGTCAGTGGAGATCGGTTGTAATGTGTTCGATGTTGACTAATCTTCTGCCAAAATATTTTTTTAGCTAGGGAAATATATATGTGGCGGAGCAATTCTTGTTCTTCTCCATAATGAACATTTAGTCCAGCGAAAGCAATAAGTTGAGATTGGGGCCAGTGCAGCCAGTGCAAATAATTTCTGGATCCTGTGCTCTTAGCCCTGTTTGTTAAGAGACACCACAGGAATGGTGACTGCTGTGGCTTGATCCACGGGATCCACCGCGTCCGTACAACCTCCTCCAGACGTTTAAGACTTAACACTGCCAAAACATTACATCACCTTCTGTGCGTAATGTTCTGTTGGGTGTATTGTTGAACGGCTGTCATATGCAGAAATATATATGAGAGCCTGCGGGTCGAGTGAATCATCTTATTGTTCACAAAATTTTTTTGGGGCGAGCTGCAGCGGAGTTGGCCTGGTCAGCATATAAATATATGAAAATGGTAGCACGTTGAAATAGCCATATATATATCGCCATGGATATGTTTCGGATCGTGGGTGTCACGTCTGGGAAAATCTTACAACCACATAGACAAATACACAAAGGCTCCACCATTATGGGAATAAATAACATTATCAGATACGAGCATGCAAATGAGGGCATTGAGCACCGTCACCACCACCATGCCCATAAGCAGGACGTCCAGCCGACAGAAGAAGAGCTGGAAGCATCACCGAAATCGGCTTCCATGTCAGCCACATCCTCAGTCTCCACGGTATCAGAAAAAGAGTCTCTTTCTCCTTTCACGCTCGATAGAAATTCCTCGATCCACGAGATTCTCCATGCAAACAAAGCAGCAGCGGAGCGTCTGTCAAAACTGCATCCAAAGGTGATTGAGAAGTCAGGAAATGGCCAATCCCCTCACACATTGTGGATCGGCTGCTCTGATTCTAGGGTCAATGAATACACTGCACTTGGCTGTCTTCCAGGAGAAATCTTCACGCTCAGAAACATCGCCAATTTAATATCCCACCAGGATTTCTCCTCCATGTCAGCTCTCCAATTTGCCATTGAGGTTCTCAAAGTCAAACGCATTGTTGTGTGTGGCCACACTGATTGTGGAGGTGTCTGGGCTTCTCTTTCCCAGAAAAAAATCGGAGGCGTTCTGGACAACTGGCTTTCTCCAGTCCGCCAAGTGAGGGCACACAACCTTAGCACTTTAAAATCCATACAAGACCCATTTGAAAGATGCACAAAACTGAGTGAACTTAATATCTTGAACTCTATCTCTCAGATCAAAAAACATCCTAGTTTTTTGAATGCCTCCAAGAACTCTGGTTTGGAGATATATGGACTCATTTACGACGTTAAAACAGCATTATTGAGACAGTTAGACGTTCCTGCTGAAGCCTACGCTGATGAAGATTTCGACGATGTCTTCCATTTGAGTGAAACAGCCACTGATAATACACATTAGAGAGAAATAATTATTTATAAATTCAACGCCAAACTTTTAATTACCCTTATTTCAAGACCTCTCTGGAGCCACTTCGAACTCGTAGGTATCAAGGCTGATTCCGTATAACTTACCAAGAACAAACTTGTCGATAGATTCGCTTTTTGTCAACTTGAAACCTGCCTTCGTGACAATGTTCTTATCAAATTTCTCAAAAGAGTATAACTGCAGAGTGCATCTTGTCAACTCTCCAGACTTTGAGATACGTTGTTTGGTCCAATCCAGCAAGTCTGAAAAAATCTCTGATTTGACATACACTCTTCTGATCCCATAACTTGTGATTTTGTAACTGTTTGGTTCCTGTTCTTTCAGGAAAATAAAGGCTATTGGCGATTCACGGTAAACGACCACGTAGGAGTTTTCTTCCAGTTCTTTAAACTGTAATTTTTGTTCATTTGGTAGTTTTTTCAAGATGCTTTTCCTTTGAGAAGAATTAGAAGCAGTGCTCAGGTTGGAATACTCTTTCAGATCGGTTCCGAAGTAGTCCTCGAAATGATTAGGAACGTTGTCAGATTGTTCTTTCAAGAACTCTGCCTGGAACCACAACAGGAAGAATGTGGATGTCAAAATCAGAATAAAAGCCAGAGACAGCCACAGAAAATCGTCGAGGAAATGTGAGCTGCTCGTTATTTTTTGCAATCCTGACCAAACACCATTACGGAAATTGTAAGCAGTGAAATATGCAGCGAGACGATGATAAGAAAGCGCAGAGGCAACGGCTACAATGGTTCCGACTGTCAACGGTGAACTGATCAAATAATGGCTAAGTTGTGTCTTTTTGAATAGAAGATAGTCCATTTGTAAGTTGATAGCTGTCACTGCATACTCTGGCAATATGGGGCTTTCAGCTATGGTTTGAGGAGCAGATTCCGGAATCGGAACTCTCAGATCTCCTAAAATTTGTGGCTCATTCTCGATTGTAGGTTTTGCCATCTTGTACTGTTGTCAAACGGGGTTCTAACATATAGAAACAAAGCGTAAAAGAGTCTTTCAGTTCTCTATATATGCTGAATATAATTTTGAAGATACATGTCCCGATCGGGAAAGTGGGCACGTGCGATAAATTAGAGCTGGGATGTAATATAAGAGCTTTTTCACGGTTGGCAAATAAGGACACTTTCGAATTTGGTCATACGACATTAGCTATCAAAGATGCGTTATGGCTGGAACAATCAAAATGCGGATCTTTAAACCTGTTCAGCTGGGTCTCGAATCCTTGGTATACAGTTCTTCTGAGGGGGGTTGAAAACACCCACAGATTTTTTGACTTTACTGGTGTTCGGATGTGTTTTAGTTTCGCACTTCTACTATAAGATCAATTTAGTTTGTTTTGAACAAGTAGATACGCTGTTTTAACAGATTTTTGTATGGAAGATTGATCTTTCTTTAGTACATTGGCAGGGCAATTGGACTCAAAATGAGTCATACAGAAGAAGTAGTTGACCGACACACGTTGCTGGATTTTTACAGGCTCAAAACTCTCAGTCCTTCGGATTATTCCCACGATTCGTCTAGCAACGATGTGTACACCTTCGACGAGAGCGATAATTTCGATGATATCTCAAAGGTGATCCCACGAGATCAATTTTATAAAATCCTGACTGACAAATTTGAAGGGGTCCAGGCTTCCAAAACCCGTCCATCTATCAGTTGGCAGGATCCTCTGGGATTTCATGATTCAATATTAGACGAATTGATCGATAAAGATATAATTGACGATTCAAGAGATCCCAAACGATTGAAGTATTTGATTGCATCGAAATCGTTCAATTCAAAACTTTTTTTGACTACTATACATAAAGAGAAGACTTTCAAAGAGCTCGAAAGATCGGTCACCTATCTCGAACAGAGTTTAGAGGCTGAAAAACCAAAACTTCAAAGACTTATTGGCGACAACTTCCAGAAAGTGATCGACAACAAAAAGCTTCTGGACGAAATATACAGCAAATACTCGTCTAGCAATTTGTCAGAGAATGTGATCTCTCTCAGTGATTCCATCGGACTGGCGAACACATCGTCCACTATGATGTTGAACCCAATTATGGCTGGAATGAGCAGAGCCAACCAGATAAGCAATTTCATGTCGCTTATATCAGACAATAGTGGGCTTCTGGACTTGCCAAAAACATTAACGACCCTGATTTCTGCTAACGATTTCGAAGCCATCTTGAAAGAGTACGAGTCTGGAAAGAAGTTGTACAGATCTTTGCTAGAAAAAGACTCCAAAAATAAACCCATACTTGACAAAATGTGGTCTGAGATTGAGGATATTATGTCTTCCTATAAGCGAGATTTGTGGGAAAAGCTGGGGCATGTGCACATTGAAAATATCAAGTCATCCTTCAACACGCAGCTCTCTGAATCTACAAGCGACTTCCTCGGTATTATAAGAAGACTTCTGGATCTTGGTGCAGATGAGAATCCTGTTACCTATTTTCTCAACTTGGAATATAATTACATTTTGGAGAGCATAGATAGCGACTTGACCCGAGTTCAACTCATCAGATTTTTGAGATCTAGAGAAAGTGTTCTGAATGCCTATAATGTGAGCAATGATGGTGATTCAGAGCCCACCAGTACTGCTTTAAATCATATTTTTCTGCTTCTAGTTGACAACGGCGATTCAAAAATTTCTATTGACTCTGATGTTGATTTCTTGGACCTCCCGCTCGTGATGGATCTCTGGGGATTTTTGAGCTCTTACGTGAATGAGCTCACAGTGGAAATCATGTCCAAGAAACTGCTCAAATTTGCTAAGATAATAGAATATTTTCTGAATGGGGAGTTTGAATCAGCAGTTCCTTTAAAAAACAAGAATGCGAGAAAGTTTTTGCAATTTGAAGATTACGAGTTAAAGAGATTTGATGAGTACTTCAAAACTTTGGTGGGAAAGCTGTGCAAACGTCTACACTTTTTGTTTGAAGCATCCGGTGCTGACCTAACACGAGCTCTGGATTCCTACATCAACGAAAAAGAATCAGATTTATTGACTGAGGAAAAGGATATCAATTCAATAGCATCGTACGGATTCATCCCTCCGCATTCGAACACTTTAACGACTTTAAATTATTCAATCACCCTACAGCATAAAATCTTTGAGAGCTTTGAGAATTTTGAAAGAAATCCATTGCTAAACTCTGGTCCGTTGGGGACCGCAATCAACTCTACATTGAGCCGAATCAATTACAATTTCATCAACGGTGTTCTGAGTGTTTTGATCAGTGATGCTGATAAGTTGAAAAATGTGGATAATTGGAGTAAGTCAAACTTGTTTGAAGGCTGTTCGAAACTTCCTGATTTTGTACTGCACTTTTACCAGCTGTTGATCCCAAAGTTAAAGAAACTTGTGGTGATTGATGATTCTCAAATCGAAAGCAATATTCAAAGTCAGGTGTTGAGCTCATTCAACATCATTATCGAGAATATTCTGGACAATGTTTTCACTAAAACCAAAGAAAATACAAAGCTGAATGGCCTTTATTTTATCACTGCTTTAAGCAATTTTTCCTGCTTGAAACTACGGATATTGCCTCGAGTTTTGAAACTTTTTGATTCGACATTTGGCACACAATTGACAACATCAAGTTTAGAAATTTACTCAAATTTGGAAAGCTTCGAGGTTAAGCTTTATGATGAGTACCTAAAATCATATAAATCGCAATTGAGTGAGCTGGTTTCTTCCGGAATAAGAGCAATAGATTGGTTTCACTTTCAGTTTTCAGGCTCATCTAAAGATGCTCTTGTTTCCAGCTTTCTTCTTCGGTCGATCAATTTCATCAACTTGACCAAATCAAGTCTTCTGAGCTTTAATTCCAATAAAACCTACATTCTGAAGATTGAACTCGATCTAATCAATCATCTGGTCTACAAGCTTATCGCTGGATTGAAGGAAATCCAACAATTCAACTCGAGCGGTTTGCTTCAGATATCTGTTGACTTGAAGTTTCTGGTCGAAATATTTCAACATTTCAATCAACAGGGGACGAAAGACAGCATTAATCTGGATAAACTCACCAGGGTTTCTGACAGATTTTTGAAGAAGAACAATAAAAATGCTGACCAGGTTCTAGAAATTGTGAGAGAGAACCTGCTGGCAAATAAGTCACAAATGGACTGTTTTTATGGTTTATAGAGTACTAATTTGACATTAATATACAAGCGTTTCGATCATGATGAGTGAATGTGCATCTATTTATTTTTTGAGAACAGAATCTGTGAGTTTCAGGAGACGTTCTATTTTCCGTTTCTTCTCGAAGTTGATGGAGCTTGGATCTTCACCAAAATTGAAATTGTTGGTGGAGATAGGAACTTGTGAAGTCGATAATAAAGATATGTCAACGTCATTATTTGAAATTGAAGAAAAACTTCTCTTTCCAGTAGATAACATTGATTTGATATAATGCAGTTTGTTCTTATCTCTAGAGCTTTTCTTCATCAATCCGACCAAAGAACTCTCAATTGTAGAGTATCTGGACATGAGAGTAGTTTCAGCGTCGGTTATTCCTGAAACATTTGTTGCAAATACCTTGAGACTCTCGAAAGTAGCTCGAAAGCAATTCTGAAGGTCGATTGCGACTGCCTCCGAGTTTGCAAAAACCGGGACATTCAATAGCTTGATTGACACACCCGTTGGCAAGGGGCTTGGTAACAGCTCTTTTTTGATAACTTCGTCGTCTTTAACCACAGAGTCCACTAGAAATATGATGATCGTGACAGCACCAGAGTCATTAAATTTGCCAAGATAATCGAATATCTTGGCCAAGACTTTGGCATTGTCGGCAAGTTTGTCGAAGCTCTGTAGCTCCATTTTAATTAGTAAAAGATGCAAGTTTTTGAAAACCGATTTGGAACGGAATCTATCTGGTAATGACATTATTTTCAAACTGCTGTCTCCTGCTTGAAAATAGCTCTGCATGTATGTTTTGCCAGGCTCCTTAACTTTCCTCAAGTTGAGTAGTCTAGTGAGCCACTTCGAAGACTCAATGTTCCAATCTTCCACAATGACCAACATTTTCAGCTTCAAGTTTAGGTCACAATCTGTCAATATTTCTTGAAATTTTATGGGTGTTCGTGGTTCCAGCAGTGAAAGAGTCCTTTTCTGTACATGATTCACTGGCACCAAAGGCTCTGAGAACACCTTTGCAGGTTTTGAAACAAATACTGGTCTCACCTTATTTCGGAAATTGCTCACTTCTTCAATTATTTCAGACTTTTTAGCTTTTTCAGCAACTGCACGTTTGACTGCAGACTTAAACTTCTTTACCAGTAGAAGCTGCAAAGATCTCTTCCTGAACAACTTTGCTCGCAAAGATAAAGATTCCACAAACATTTGTTCTTTCATGAATGCAGAATATAGCTGCTCAGCTAAAGAGTCAATCAATTGAGAACGTTCAATCTGTCTCTTTTGTACTTTTTTTGCAAGCTCAGCTCTGACAATATTAGAAGCCTGCTGTGATACGACCTCCTTCAGTGTATCGTCGATGAACATTTTGGCTGCAGCATCAAAGTTCTCAAATTGAACCAGTTTCTTAGGCTCAGGAGCAGGTAATGTCTTAGCTGCCAGTTTTGGTTGGCTAACTTCCAAAGATGAAGTGAAACCGCTGTCAGTAATTGGTTGTGGTGACGGTTTGAAAGTTAGTGGAACGGCTTGTGTCTGAGCAAACTTCAGGGAGGACTGAGGTGCAGATCCGAATACAGGAGTAGTCAGATTAGTAGAGCCAATTGGAGTATCTTCCAGCTTGATTTCATTTGAGGCCAGCATTGTCTCAGTCTGTCTCGAAAAGGTTGTTGCAGAATCGTTGGGAAAAGAGGATCCAGAAGCTGCAAGGAATTTCGGTTTTGAGACGTTGGCAACCGATCCCTCATGTCTCTCGTTCTTCCAGATCTCTGTGAGTTGATTTGTGGTAGATATACCATCTTTCAGTCCTTGTCTGGCTATTCGTTCTAAACTAAGTTGCTTACTATCCGAAATACCAAGAGACTCATTAGGAATTCCTGGCATGATTATGGAGGAAAACGAAGTTCCTTCAATTCTGGCATTCAAGCTCAGTGTGTACGGAGGCTTCTGGTACGACTTGTAAGCTTGTTTCATGGAAGAGAGTTCAATTCTTGGAATATTGGCTTCATCGTAAGTAATCGGTATGTCATACAACTTGCAAGTTGCTAGCAATGGCTCGACAGAGTCAAATCCCAACCATTGTGCTATTAGAGGAGCTTCTGGCATTTTCTTGGATTTAGAGTGATAGGCTCTACCCATTGTTTTCAACGCAACGTACCTGATCTGATTGAAATGTATCTCCAAAAGACAAGAAAGGAGGAATGGAGTACTTGGATCCAGAGCCGCTTGAAAGAACGCTCCAAACATCGTAAAACTTCCAATTCCTCCGATAACGAGTCCTCGTAGCATTAATGCTTTCTGCACAATTCCCGAAAGCAAGATGTGACTTGGCAATTTTTGAACGTTTCTATCGAGCTCTGTATCTTTCAATTTGGACACCAATTCGTAGGCTCTGAATTCTGCCTCATTTGGACAACTACCTCCTCTCGAACGTACATCATCGTACATGTGAGTCAATGTTTGTAGCGAATTGTTGAATTGCTCGATTTCTTGTTGTTGTTGATAGTCGGGATCATTGGCCCCGGCCATGATATGCAACGACAGTATATGAATTCTGCAAATCTTTTCATGGCATTCAATGGCTTCAGGGCCTGAATAATTATTCTGGAAAGTGAAATCCTGTCTGATGGACCTTGTTCTATCCCAAATAAAGGACTGAGACTCCGGTAGTTTTGGCAGAACATTGTGAATAAGATAATCCAAAGTTTTAACAAGAACTTTGGGCGTTCGAACATCCGAAGGCAGAGAAGGAGGCTGGCCTGAAGGTCTCATGAAAGTCTTGACAGCCAAATTTCTGGATATTCTTCCTGTCTTTGGGTCTTTTTCCCACTTCGAGATCTGGTTTTTGAAGGATCTCTCCACTCGTTCGTATACTGGACACATATCTTCACAACTTCCCCTGAATATAATTGCATCATTCAATGATTTTTTGGCGTTCTCAACATCCACAAGAGTGAATTCCTCCATCTTTCTTCGTTCTTCCCTTCTTAACTCTTGGAATTCTTCGAAAAGCGTTTGTGGATCTCCGTTGTGATGTTCTTCTTTGGCCAGCAACATCTGTTGATTGTTGTAATCCCACTCATTCACAATATATGAGTCACAGCTAAAAAGAACTTGTTCTTTGAGCAGGTATTTGGGGACTGGCTGCTGTACATGGGTGATTCTGTTGTATCCATAAGATTCAGGCTTTTCCAGTAGACCCCCTACAAAGTGAGATTCTATTTCTGAAGTGCGTTGTCCATTATTTCCACTGGGCTGCAATTGCTTGGGAGGGATAGTTGTGATTTGTTGCTGTTGTGAGTCTGACTTTATTCGTGTATCTTTCCGTCTGTTGCCAAAAGACTTGTTATCAGTTCGATTTCGGCTACCGGGCCTTGAAGACTGGCCAGGAAATCCAGTCTTATTTGTGTTCAATGTACTCGTACTGTCATGACTAGTTGATGCTGTACTCTGATTCCCCACTCCTCGTCTGGACTTGTTCGATCGCCGTTCTTTCTCGTCTCTTCTTCCTCCTTGAAAACCAGCCTTCTGCGAAATGCTATCTCCCATCACTGCACCAGCAGAGGACATGATATTCAAAGTCCTCCAGTTGCACTAATTTCGCAGAGTCCCAACAGTTCTCCTTCCGAGTGGAATGTCCAGAACAAGACAGCACTATACACAAAAAGGTCTACTCTTGTTTGGATTTATGTTATGCTAGTCTTGGAATTCTCACCGAGACAAAAAAATAATTTTGTGGTGTAGGGTTGTCTGAATACTATGTACAAAGTGAATCGAAGTGAGTCAGAAGTGATGGGAGTTTTTGAGGTTTCTGATGTTGAAAATGAAGTCGTAAAGACTCAGTTGCACAATCCGTTGATAGTATCTCCACCATGCCTTTAACTCCACAAAAATCCAGCTGGTGGAAAATCGACTATACCGTTTGGAAGCATCCTTCTGTTGTTCCCGGTAGACAGTTCTCGCACAGTAGGTTGCCATGATGAAGAAAGTTCTCTCAAGCCCCAAAGGATTTTGTAGAGACTCATCCAAGTGTCTTGTCAGGTCGTTGGTTTTCAAAATTAGTAGAACAATTCGAGGAACAGAGGCCAAAAGTGTCATAAGGTCGAACAGCATATTATTTTGAGTAAGTGCCTCTTTCATATTCTCGATTTCGGACTCTTCTCTAGCAGCCGTGATATTTCCAGTTAAAACATGGGCAAAATCTCGACCAGTCAATGCTGCTGCGAGAATCGGAAACAAACTGTCGTCTTCGATCTTGGAAAAACGTTTGCCATACTTCTTCATGTTTTGAGGTTGTTTGTCGATCAAAGCAAGCCAGAATTTTGCGTAGTCGATCTTCATCTGATTAGGTATAGTCCGATATAACCCATGGTCGTACAAAATGATCTCAAAATTATGACCGTTCTTCTTATTCTTGAGAGCACGGATGGCGAGATTACCGTGATGTGGGTCACAATGGACAAAGCCAGACTGGAAAATCATGTTGTTGAAAATATGAGAGAGACAGCTTGACACCTCTGACCTGGATATTTTGTTTTCGTCAAGATATTTCAAGTTATCCAATCTGGAGCCCCCTACATACTCCATCACAAGAATTCGTCTCTTTGCAGCAAAAACCTTTGGAATTCTCAAGGCCGTCTGTCTGGTATAATTTTCGAAGAGCTTTTCTGTTTTCTGAGCATTTGTAGCTTCGATTCTGAAATCCAGCTCCACAAATATCGAGTCTCGGAGCTCGTCCGCAAGCCATGTCAATGGGTAATCAGGAAACACCTTATAAATGGCATTGAATACCATCGAGGTCATTTCCACGTCCACCGGAACAAATCTATCCAAGGAAGGATGTTGGAACTTCACAGCAACGCGCTGTCCATTTTCTTTCAGAACAGCATTATGGACCTGTGCCAGAGATGCTACTCCGATGGGCTTTGGATCCACTTCTGCGAAATAATCATCCCATTTCACACCAACATCGTTTTCAAACATCACTTTTATGTCCTCAAGAGACGATTCAGGACACTCGGATTGTAAAGGAATCATTGTTTCCGTCCATTCAAATGGTAGAAGATACGTCATTGCCGATATGTGCTGACCCAATTTGATGTATATTCCTCCGATTGAGCGTAAAGAGGCTAATGTCAGTTCTGCCGCAGCCTTGTGTGTCTCAGAAAGAGCTTTCATGTACTCTTCTTTCGAGTCGTAAGTACGATTCAGCGTTTTTAAATACAAAGAGAAACATTTTGCGGTAGTTCCAGCCACCACTACTGCTCTTTCTGCCACCATGAATGCTGTTGTTGTTCGTTCTCGCATCTCCTTGCTAGCAACGAGTCCCGAGACTGTTATTGCCAGCAAGCCAAACCCAATCCAATGTCCTTTCAACGAGTCATTTCCCTGTATTTTTGTCGGATCTGGAGTGATTTGAGTCTGCGAGTATCGTCTTGAAGGTACGCACGGAAATAAAAACATATGGGATGTTGTGGGCCCTCTTGGCCGTATAAGATGTCTCGTTCGCAACATCCGTAGCATTTTTAGGTGCTGGCGCTCTGTTCTATTCTCTAAGACCCTGAAAGCGCTCCGATGCTTCTCAGATCATTGAGTATCCAGTAAGGCAGATTGCAAAAGAACCATTTCGTGAAATTTCTCGGTCATTTATTTAGTCTCGAACATATTTCCGGAAAATAGCTTTTGCGGCTCGTGAAACTTAACCAACTACTTAAGCAAACTATACACTAACTAATTCCACCAAAATATGAATTCTCGTCATAATACCCGTTCTCATTCATAAAACTCTCGATCCCAAAATCCATATCCAAAAACAGGGCATTGTTGCTAAACAGCGAGCTGTAATTAGCACCATTACCGGCTTCACCACTATTGTTCGTACCAGATTCTAAAGAATTGCCAGTGGTAGCAGCATCTCCCGTAGATCTAGCGTGGCCATTCAACACAGCCTGCTCAATAATTTGAGGACTGGCATTGCTTCCATCCTGGTTCATATAGCGTTTCGCCCTCATCAGTAGCTCGGTCCAAAAGTTGTCAATCTCAGCATTTGCCTCGTTGTGGATAGAAGAGGCAACAGAACATGTCTCGTCGGAGGTAGCATTCGCATCGTCAACAACAGAAGAGTTAACCCTACCCAAACGGCGCTCGACATTTGCTAACTCTGCCAGTTTGAAAAAATCGTCGGCAGTATAGTCGGCAAAAATGTCAAACTCCTTGGAATAGATTGAAGTATCGGCGTACAGTTCGTTGTCTCCCTTCAGCATGGTCAACACAAAACCTTGAGCTTTGGACATCCTCCAAGCATAGTAGTATTTGCCGGAAATCAAGGAAAGACCTTTGAGGTAATTTTCAATATTGGGAACAAGGGAGTCATATAACAAGCTGGAGATTGCCTTGATTCTCAAATCATCTTGGGAATATCCCAGCTTCAGCATCTTGTCTTTGGAAAGATAGCCTCTCAAGAAAATCGAGAACTGCAGTTGCAGACATTTATGCATGGAAACCTCCATGACTGGGGTCAGGACAAGATCAAACCCAACACCGAAAAAATGAGTGCTATATCTTAGAATTTTGTTGAATCCCGCATTGAGCTCAGTGACAATTCCCAACATTCTCTTCAAAAGGTAGTTGACAGCTTCGACGTTTCTTAAGAACTCAAACTGCCAAAACAAATGGAATAAAACAGGATGTATCAGTGAATAGGCTTCCATGTATGAAATAACCTTGTACACTTTGCGGACATTCTCTTCATGAATTTCTGATCTTGGTGTTAAGAGCGATCTCAGAGAACCATATGTTTTGTTCAAGTAATCTTGAAGAGCCTCTAGACTTGTCATCAAGCTCTCCACTGTGTAAGATTTCTTCATATCCAAAACCTTCACCAATAGTTCGTGCATCAAAGTATCAGTATTCCATTTAATCTGTAAGGCCTCAATGGTGGCTTTTTCAAGTTGAAGGTCAACAAGATTTGAAGCATCTGGATCAAAATATGGTCTCTTGGTATCGTAAAATTCAGGAGTCGTCAACATAGGGTTACCAAGAATTGAGGCCTGATAAATGTCTGAGGAGACTAAATGGTACCACACTTTCCGCCATAGATTGTCTGTTTTCTGAGAATTCTCAAACATTTCGAAACGGGAAGGATCTCTGTTAAGACCAATTGATATACCCATTTGAATTAGCATTCCTGTGAAAATTTGACAATCAGCATCACCAAAACCATCTGCACCATCTTCTGGGGCATACCTATGGTACTCTTTCATCAACAAAGCGCACTGGAAAACATTGAGTGCACATCTTCTAAGTAACTTGAATTGGTTCAAACAAAGTTGGGCAACGTTGATGATGTCCATTCCGACAGGATTTTCCAACAAATAAACTTCCTCTTCTGAACGTTCAGGAAAGCCTTTGACCGCCTCATTGTTGGACATTAAAGACAAAAATCCCATTCGGATAACAATCAACAAGATTCCAATGGTTGCGAAATCTGCTCTTTTTTCCATTTTGATCGACTTCCACTTTACATCCTCGTTAGACCTTGGGCCAACTATTGTTTCGGCATCGGATATGAACGAGATCTCGTCGAGATAAGGGAAAAATGGATAAACATATTTGAAGAAACGGTCAACAAGGAGCCACAGAACCTTCTTTTTCGGTAAACAGCGGGTGATTTGACCCACAGCTTTTGGTGTTTGATCTCTCTTGATTACAGCGCTATTGATTATATTATCTTTGGGATCCTCAATTGATTTTTGACCGCAAAAAGGTGTGATGACACCAACTGCCTCTTCGTCCTTCTGCATGCGTTCGCTGAATTGCTTATCTTGAGGATTTGCTTGATTCATGCTTTGAAACGAGAATGGAGACCAATTAGTCCTCTTTTTCTTGGGTAAAATGGTGGCCCAGATGGGTTTCAAAAAGGGATCTTTTTTCACGAAGGTCAGCCACAGAAGGGGTCCATGATTGTGTACCCTCCCCACTCGGAGCAAAGTAGGTGCATATCCATCGTTGCAGTTGATCTGGACATTGGGATCCAGGCTCGGATGCAACTTAAGCGCACTGCCTTCATTAGTATGTTGGTTGTTCTCTGGTGTTCCCTGAGTATTGGAAAGGGATGGCGATTCTGTAATTGTTTCAGTCACAGAAGGAGAAACTTGCACACTTCCAGGGTTTCCTAACACAAGTCCAGGGACCTGACCTCTATGTTGGTGAGTCGTGATGGGAGGAGGATTGTATTGGTTTCCAAAAGACCCTGTTTGTTCTGGTCTCAAAAAATTGTGCACCTGACTGTTCCCATTGGTCTTCCAGGATTCTATTGGTGGTAAAGGTGTGTGGTATTTGATTGATGGAGGAGGTGGGAGTTGATTGGAATTTGGATAGACGTTTGTCCTTGGCTGGGCAAGACCGGCCACTGTGAGTGAGGCTTCGATCTGTTTGATTTTCTCTTTGAGGAATTGTAGCTCTGAAAACACCGGCTTACTGTTGTTGTTGTTGTTGTTGTTGTAAGAGGAGTCATAGGAAGGCAACGATCCGGGGGAGCCAGAGCACACTTGTCCGTGGCTGATTGTGGCTGGTCCTGCGGTCCTCTGGCTTTGAAGATCGGGCTTTTCGTCTCTGAGACTGCTTGTTGGAGTCAGATGAGACCTCTCGGTGGATCCTCGAAGGCTGACAGAGGACATAGAGCTCATGTATGGCGAAGGAGAGACAAAACTATTGACTTTCGGATATGCGTTGTCAACAATCGAGTCTTCGGAAAGTTTCTGTTTCTTTGCTGGTTGCTGATATGCGAATTGTTTGTTGTCAGCACTGGAGTTCAGCGACTGAGACCTCTGAGAAAGAGGGATGCTCTTCACGTTCTGTTCTGCGATCCCCGGATCTTCAGAAGCAGTCACCGAAGAGGCCTTGGTTGTGTTTCGGACTATCTGGATCTTTTCTCCGTCCGAGTTAGCCCATGTTGGTTCCTGATATGTGCACAGATACGCCACTTTGTACTTTTCGCACACTTGGCAATGTGGTCTTCCTTTGTCGCACTGTGGAGATTAGTATGGATCGTCTGATCAGTCTGGATCGTCTACTTACCTTGACCTTCCGCTTGCGACAGATTGTGCAAGAGAGGGGCATCCTGTTTCTACGGGACTTGGGCTTGGTGGTTGTGGCTGTTGTCATGGTCGCTTCCGGTGTCTTGTCAGCGCCTCCGTAGAACATAAGTGGTTGGTTTTCTGGACCCTTGTGGATCTCGTTCGTTTTTGTGTGTTGGTGGTTCAATGTCCGAAAATAAACTAAACAAGTCCTGGAGAATACTTCGGCTCAGGCTCGGTTCACCGGGCCAAATGATAACAACCGCACTTGAGATGATTGGTGGGAAAAATGTGACGTTTAGAGACATCGAAAAGTAAATCCAGTGCATGTGCCCGGAATTTGCAAGATGCATTACCTCCGGCGAGGAAACAAAAAAGTTCGGTCCGAACGGCCCGCTCTCGTTAGCGGAAATAGAGTGTTCGCGCCATACGCTGGATGAAGTCAAATCCGAGCGGATTTAGAGGGGGCCGCTATGCCCGAGAACGACGTACGTCGGATTTTAGCCCCGAGGGTGCAACCGGAGTAGAGAAATATCATTAAACAATTAGAATTTTCTTGCTAATCACGGCCGTTAACAGAATTTAAAGTACATAAAACATAAGACGTCTTCAATGCGGCATTTGGAAATTGAGACTGCCCAGTCCTGAGCTATGAAACCCGAAACCAGACTCGTAGTTGGCTCCCCCGTTGCCGTTGCCGGTACCGTTGCCTTGGAAGCCGTGGTCTGGGAATTGCTCGAACGGAGAGCCCAAATCGGCGTTAGTAAAATCGATCTCGTTAAGTGGATTGTAGAAGTTCGGACCCGGTCCGTTCACCATGCCCATCATGCCGCTGTTTTCTCCGTGCTCGCCATGTTGGTTGCCCACCACAGAGAGCTGGTTGTGGTTTTCAGGAGACATGTGTCCCAGCTCGCTGCTGAAAACCCCATTCGAAGAAACCGCATTGGCAGGAAGACTGCTGAAATCGGAAATCTCGCTGAAAAAGTGGTCGTCAAACAAGTCCACAAATTGAACAGGCTTGTGTAAATCGTCGTCAAGTGGCTCTCCAATGACAGAATCGTTCAACTGGGCACCCGCCCCCGTGAAATCTGTCACAGGAGGCAGCTTGGATGTTCCAAACGCAATTTCAAATGCGTTTGTAGGTTCTCTCTTGATCATTGGTGGGGGCTGGTGAAGTTCCAGTGAGCCAGACAACCGTGGAGTCTTCAAAATAGGAGTGTGAATGCTATGTTTTTCTTCTGTTCCTTGCCCTGGTTCAGACCCATTCTCTACGCTTCCACGACCAGTATTACCCCTGTTTCTCCTTCTCGCAATGTCAGCGGATGGTCGAGGGGTTCCCAAGACTCCTTCATTATCGTTTGCTTCCTTGGTGCCTTGGTTCAGCGACTTGAAGTTCAGATTGAACAGTTTGTTGGAATTGATCAAAATGTTGTAGAAAAACTTCACCATCTTCTTCAATCTCCAAGCGTAATAGTATAGTTTTGTGAGATCCTCCAGCTTGTTCAAAAAAGTCTTGAGGTAATGGAATAATCTATTTAGCAATTCATCCTTGTCGATCTTGTTTCTTTCAAGTATGTCCATCACAACGGGTGAATTTTGTTGCAATCTCAAGATCAGTGAGATCAAAAATTCGTGCGATCTATGATTTAAAATCATCAAATATGGATAGAGTACTAACTCTGAGCCCGCGTTCGGGTAAAGAGCGTTGGAGTTGTCAAACACCTGGATGAACAAGTCGTAATTGTCGATGGCAAGAAGCAGCGAACTTTCGAAATAAGAATTGATACACTCTTTCTGTCTATCCAGCTTTGCCATAGTGCTATTTTTCTCAGATATCAACCTGTTGAACTTCTGTTCATGGTTCAGAAGCAGCAAGTAGTTGAGGAAAAACAACATCGATTTGATCACCAAATGCAATCTGAACTTGTATATTCTCACGTATTTGTCCAACTTTCCTGGAATTCCTGGCTTCTTGTCAAGCTCGGGGTTGAAGAAACATGAGGCGTTCAAGTTCAATTTCGAGCGCTCTGAAATAAGATCTAACAACTTTCCCATAATCTGATCAATCTCTTTTGTAGATGGTGGGTTGTCCACGGCAAATAATGCATTCATGCCCTTGTATAGCAGATGATACACCAGAATAGAATCCTTGAAATTTGTCACCACAGATTGTTCTTTCTTGAGTATGTTGCCACTGAAACTTTTCTCTAGAACACCCTGCTCGACTCCTCCTGGCAAACGGCAATCCCAGGTCTTGTTGACGGATCCTAGAGTGGGATCAATGTCTATTTCAATAGGTAACCCTTTCTTGTAGTCACCCAAACTGAGGTTGCTCTCGATACTGAGTCCCAACAGGCCGTACCATAATTTTCTCCAAAGATGTCTCTTGCGGAATAGTCTGGCATTTGTAAGAGGATCATCCGTCGTAGAATAGAAATTTTTGAAGTTCAGGGGATCACGGTTCAATCCGATAGTTCGTGCTAATTGGATGAGCATGTACATGAAGTTTGGGGAATTCATGTTTGGATTTTCGTTTGTCAAATCACCGCTCAAATCGTTGGAATTCAGAAGCGAAGTATTAGTGCTCGAATAGGAGTCTTCCAGATCAAAACCATCCTCTGGGGACATGATGTTGTAATACTTGAGAAACAAGCCGACCTGGAAGATGATGATCGAAGGTTTGCTCATGATCTTGGCACTGGAAAAAATCTCCTTAACCATATCAACCAGGACCATTGTGATCAAATTCTCTGGCTTCATCAACAGGATTTCTTCTGGCAACAACGATTTGCTGCTTTTTGGTGGCAAAGAAAGCCAGCTGAGTCTCAAGATTATGAGAAGAAGACAGATGGTCAGAAACTCTTCACAATATTGTGAACCTATCGAAGTGAGTCTTATTTTTTGAGACGACGAATCTGCTGTGTCTATTATGGAAGTGACTCTGATTCTAAAACTCTCTTCATCAACATAGGGGAGATGAACATAAAGTTTGTCAAAAAATCTATCAATCAGAAGCCAAACCACTTTCCTGGATGGCAAGTGTTTCTCAATCACAGCGATCACCTGCTTGGTGTTATTATAGTTCAGGTTTTTGATAGCTGAGGGCAATATGGTCTTAACTTTCTTTGATATGACTTTCTTTTGCTTCTTGGAATTGGCTGGCGAGGGCGCATCTATACCGGACTCAAATGTACATCCTAAAACTGGGCAAGTTAAGCTCCTTTTCAGATTATTTCTTGGATCACTGTCGCCTCCCTGATTAGCGGAAACACACGCAAGGGTATCTGCATCTGAATGCAAATGAGGGTGCAAATGATTTTGACTGGGAGAAGGAGCATCTAATCCCAGAGATGGAGGGCCGGATTCTGATATCACAGACGAAGGTGGTGAATCTTCCCGAGAGACTGCTTCTGGATTTTCTGTCTTTATTGCAGCCTTTGTACCATTCTTGGGCAAATCCCTGACTGCTGAAATGGACAATCGAGACAGCTTCTCTTTAAACAAAGCTCGTGCGTCACCAATCATAAGGGGACAGACCTTTGGGTCCTCAATATCATCGTCGTCGTCGTCATCCATAGCATGGGAAGCAGTCTCAGCAGGATCTGAGGATCCATTCGGATGGATCACAGGACATCTGTTCACCGAAATGACTCCCTTCTCGATGAGCTGGTCTGCGGACGAATTTTCGGATGCGGCGGTGGACTGGTGAAGAACCGGACATTTCCCTCTTCTGGTCATTTTAGTATTTGTCTCTGGCTCTTCGGCGTTGTTGCTGCCTCCGGAACTATGTAGAGAGATCGAGGATTCAAGAAACTTCTTCAACTTGCTGGTGTGTTCGCTGCTTTTGTCCACTGGAACTACCGAAACTTTGTGCTGTTGCTTGATGTTGCTCATTTTAAAATCGTAATTTGTGAAATCTATCTCGAGATTTCTGGAGGCGTCTGACATGGCATTTTTGCTGCTGTAATAGTATTCATAGTGCTTTCTGAGCTGGATTATCTTGAGCCAAAGATCATTGAGATACGAATCGTTTCTGACAAAAAACATCCACGATAAAATACTGATCTGATAAATGATGGGGAAGTTGTAGGTTGGGCCCTTTTTAGCTGTGAATAAAATGTTTGAATTAGCAATACAGTCCCCAAGATTCGACGAGTCTGTGGTTCTGATCATCGCTCTGCTGTTTCCGGTCGTGTTGCCTGAGATGTTTTTGGCCTTCCTGAGCTCCTGCGTCTCTCGCTCCAGCTCCTTTACCCGGAGCCTCAGTTTCATAAGCTCTTCGGCCTCCTCGAACTGCGAGTCCTCGCTCTGCCTCTGTGCTTGACTCACTGTGGCCCCCGGAAACGTGAGCTCCTCTTCGTCCAATGGCTTGGCCCAGCTTGGCTCAAGATACCGACACAGATGCTGAACCCCATTCTTGATACAGTTGGTGCACTGCGGCTTCTTTTTGTCGCACTTTACCTTCCTCCGTCTACAGATTGTACACGAAATGGGCACTCTATTTCTCTTCCTCTGTTTAGGTTGTTCGTTTTTGGCCATCGTGAGTCTTCAACACCTTGAATGAAAAAACGTCTCGGCCGAGTCTTTCGAAATATCGGTCCTCTCGCTGACTTTCTCTCAGTGTCCGGATGGCTCTTCTCACGGTTTTGAACCAGCTTCTCTCTCTTTTGTTGAGTAACTCCTAAAGCTCTTAGTCAAATCTTTTACCGAACTGCTTCTCTTTTCGGGTCATACATGATGGTAGTGCACCAAACACCGACTCCCAAAATTTATCTCAAAAATCAGTGCTGCTAAGAAATTTTTCAGCGGCGCCTCTCCATGCCGACACCGGCCCTCACATGTGTCGTTTAACACGCCTGATCTCCGGTTCCGGCGAATTACAATGTGGCAACATAATCTGACGGAGCACGTCTGATCCAAAACACCTCCACATATATGGAAAGGGATCGACAGTCCAGATTGTTCTGCCCTGAAACCGTTTTTCTTCCCCATCCGCCCCACCACTCTCAGTCACTCCTATTCACCGATTCCCGAAAAGGACGAGTCCCTTTTCTACAATTTTTTTCAGCCGCACAAGCAAATAGAAGAAAACATCCTTACACACTTTCTGTCCAACGGTTCTGCTAAAGTACAAATCCACACACTTCTCAGTCGAAATCAATGCCTTCCACTTCCCTCTTCACGAGGTCCTGGATGTCGGAAATTGACACTTCATTCTCGTCCACTCCCTGACCTTGGTTGTCCACCTCTTTCAGCGGCTGAGATTTGGTCTTGAGCGCATCTTTTCCTTTCGCTGTCCCTGAATCGCCTCTTTCCGTATGACTCTTGTCCTTGTCGCCCTCCTGCGTCTCGCCAGAAAGATAGTAGGCAGCAGAGGCTGTAGTCTGCTGAATCAGCGTGTCCACAATGTCTATGAATGACTTCTTCTTGTGTCCAGGAACCGTGTTCTTCATTTTCTCGAAACATCTTCTGAAATCAACTCCAGACCACGTACGTTTTGGATGGAGCGAAGCCAAGGTGTCCCAATCAACAACATCAGTACCCTCACGCATCCATATCTCCCGTAAATGAACCAGTAACCAGTTCTTGGTATCCAGATCAACGCCTCGAGCCCTCTGGTTAGCCTCTCTCTTGAGAATCTTGTTCCATTTGTAACGACACTGGATACGAGACCGAGTACCACCCATTCTTTCACTGACCTGGGTCCAATTGATGACCGGCTCAATTTCAAGGGGTTCATCATGGCTGGCTTGTTCAGCCAGCATCTCGTGCACCACGCTGCGCAACTTGTCTTCTTCTTCAATGGCCCATTTATGTCTTAGTCGATTGTCTCCGCATTTCACGTAATTTCTCCAACGGTCTCTGCAGTCTTCAGGCATTCTGTTCAATTCCATTCCTATCTGTTTCCACTGGCCCTCTTTTTCTGCTGCCAGCTCCGCCAATCTACGGTCGTCCTCAACGGTCCACTTTCCTCGAACATCAAAAACGTGATAGGTCCTTCTCACATGCTTGTACAAGGATGCACGGGTTCTCTCTGGTAGAACCTTCTGCAAAGACTCCCAAAAATCGTCCTTTTTTCTCTCATTCGACCAGATACGTTTGCAGATCTCTTCTCTGCTCATGTGGTTGATTTTGCGGTACTCAGTGATGAACAAATCAATTGCATTGGTTTCCTCTTTCGAGAATGAACGTCCTTCCGAATTCACTGTGACATAACTGCGAGCTTTGGCAGCTGCCTCAGCAACAAGTGCAGCTGTCTCCGTGTTTGAACTGGCGTACGTATGCTGGATTGGAGTCACACCCCTACCCGCAGAAGATGAAAGATGACGGTCTGACGAACGGGCCTCGTTATGACCCGGAGGTGAAGGCAAATGTTTAGCAACATCTTGCAGATCTCTACTCTCAGGTCTCTGTTTGGACTGTTCTCTGTAGTCCTGGAAGTTTGAGGAGAGATCCTCGCCAGTGCCGTGTTTCTGGAGACTGCTTTGGCCGTGAGAGTCACCTAAAGCGTGTGCAGCAGCTTGTGCCTGCGCAGCAGCAACAGCCTGGTTGACTGCCTGGACAGCAAGATGTTGCACCTCGTCTTCAGCAGAGCGTTCCTGCTCCCCTTCAGCAGCCTGTCTCAAGTATTCGTGGTCTATGGACCCCAGGCTAGCCAAAGTTCTTGCGTCAATCATGGCATCCTGCACAAAAGAAGGTGTGCCCAAGTTTGCCAATTCCGGATCAACATTCAGGTTCTTTGAATCTGCACCATTGGCACCTCCAGGATGTCCAGAGCCCGCATTAGGACTTTGAGGCTCGTTGTTCTCGTGCCTATCCTTCTTGGTAGCCTTGCGAGGTCTTTTAGAGCTGGCAGCATCGTGGGAAAGCGACCCAATTCCTAATTGAGACTGTGGCTGGAAATGGTAGTTGTCAGCCTCGCCCTCAGGACCATCCTGGCCTTCCAGATCATCGGCCAAAAACCCTGTAGTCCACTGTTGAAATTCGAGCTGAGACATATCATCCTCGTTGGGATAGTTCCTTTTGCGAGAATTTGCCTTGGACCCGGTATTCTCCTTACTCAGAGTCGAATCTACCAGCTTCATCACGTCGTCTTCATCGCCATGGCCCGCAGTCTGCTCGTGTTGGTCACTGTGTTCATCCTTTTGCTTGGTTCCAAGCTCCAACAACGCCTGGGCACCACCAATCTCCTGTTGTTGCTGTTCTTGTTTCTGAAGGCGTTGCTGCCCTGTATTCCTGTCGATTTTCTCGTGCTCTCTGGCCATTTTTCCAAAGAGTTCCTTATCTCCTTACCCCACAAAATAGATCGTATATGATCCTCCAAAATGAAAATAATCAGACGAGTTACCCTAATAAAGAGGGTCAACAAAGAAGAAAACAGCGTAAACAGGGTAAACCCACTTTGCCCTTTTGGTGGGTTCGGAAGTTGAAGAAAAAATTTGTGCCAGAATGATGTTGTTTACGTAATTGCGTATGTAAGTGTGATGGAGGAGGAGCACCGATGGCGGTTGAACGAAGCAGAGGGAGGAGGAATGGTTGGGATGTAGCAGGATGAGTCCATCGTGACCAGTTAACAGTCAGTAAACCCCTTTCTTTGGTAACAAAAAGATGTTTATTTCAATTACACAGTATTAACTTAGAATTTGGTGAAAGCCTTAGCCTTACCCTTAGCAGAAGCCACCTTCAAAACGTTGAATCGAACAGTCTTGGAGATTGGTCTACACTGACCAACAGTAACGATATCACCCTCCTGGACTCTGAAAGCTGGGGAAACGTGAGCAGCCAAGTTCTTGTGTCTTTTCTCGTATCTGTTGTATTTTGGAATGTAATGCAAGTAGTCTCTTCTGATGATGATGGTTCTGTGCATTTTGGTTGACACAACGGTACCGGTCAAGATCTTACCTCTGATAGAGACAGTACCGGTGAATGGACATTTCTTGTCGATGTAGGTACCCTCAATAGCAGCCTTTGGGGTCTTGAATCCAAGTCCAACATCCTTGAACCATCTCTTGGTTCTTCTGGAGACCTTGGCCTTTGGGTTGGTGAAGATGTGTGGTTGCTATTTAATGTTAGTATTCGGTTATCTGTACTGGTTTCAATCGAAACGGGGGATTTAATGCAGTTCTTTCATTCAGGTGAGTGATAAATGTTGTTCTTGGACCAAAGTCTTGTGATGATATGATGCCGATGAAACATCTGTTGTCCGTCAATTTCAATCACTTCAAACCTGTGAATAAGATGTATGTTTGGTCATGTCCAAAATGTCTTTTCCTGGTTTATTACTCCCATATAATTGTGATCAATGTAGTGATTGCTTCGCCCAATGTTCTCTTTCCTGCTCTATTTCTGACCGTTTCTCATAGAATCTTCTGATGTTCACATACCTTCTGGAAAGCCTTTTCGGATTGAACAGTTAATTCGGTAGCCATCTTTGTTTATCTATCGATCCTTCGACTTTTACAACTATTAGATTCATAGACCTCTTAAGTGCCAATACGTGAATGAAAATTTTAAAGCTACGAGAAACCAACTGCAAAACCGTCCACTCGACTCCACGAGAAAAAATTCCTGGCTCGCGGGCCTCACACGGGGCGGACCCTCGCCCCGGGCGAGAAACAATTTTTCACAGTCACAAAATTTGCGCAGAGTCGGTGCAAGGATTATAACCCTGACTTGAGTACTGTCACATGATACGTCACATTGTTTGTATCACGTGATGTCTCACCCCAAGACCATTTCAACTCCGATGCCTTGCCAGGGCCCACAAGCTGCTCCAGTTCATTGACCGATGACATGAATTGGTGGTCATCGAACTCAAATCCAGGAACCACAACTTCACTGATGAGAAGATGGTCGTTTTCGGACTCCTGGTCCTGATCCAATGGCAGCAGAAACGATGCTTTATAAACTCCGCCAGCAACCACCCATTGAGTGACCTCGCCGTCAGCCACATTAGATCCGACCACAAAGCTCTTGATAGTCCCGTCTGGATAAATCAGAACGTACTGGTCTCTTCCTCGTTGTAGAATGTGTATGATTCGTGAATTGTTCAAGTGCTACGACCAATTGGAGAGTCGCAGGTGAGCAGATAATGTATGAGAGTAGAGAAATTACGAGTAGAAGTTTGTTTTTTGGTTGGGTCGGTGGAATGTAGGAGGATCGGTTCTTGTGAGTTGCCCGTTCTCAAATACTCCTGTCTCGTTCCATGATTGTGGCCTGGATAGTAAGGATTTTCCATGAAAAATGGAGATCTATCGGTCTCATTGAAATATCCTCCTTCTTGATGTTTGATAAGCTTCAAGTCTTTTGCCGGAGCCAACAGCTGAGAACTAGGAACCAATTTTTTATCCTTGTATGTTGGCTTGGTGATTATGGGATTATTTCGAATATCGATGTTGTCAATGGTGGCAGATTTGTACATGCTTATCACTGTCAAATAGAGCAACCTGGGGCTTATCTACGCCAAAAAAGATTAATTTTTTAAATTTTTTAAAGGAATAAATGGTAGATCGACCTGTAAATACATAAAAAGCGGTGCTGATCCACCTTCTGCGCAGTATAATGACATTCACAAGGTACATAAAGATAAATAGTTTTTGATCAGGAGTTTGAAGGGGCATTAAACTTCTCAATTTTGACAGTTGTTCCTGCCCAGGATGTCAGCTCCTTGAACAATCTGTTTTCGGTGTGCAATTTCACCATTTCATCCGAGTCCCCGCGGCTGATTCCGTTGACAAACAGGTTCGGCACAGTGAACCTGTTCGAAACTTCCCCAATGTGCTGCTGGAGAACCTTTCCGTGCTCGTGGAGATCAAGCTCGACAATGGTTGGGTGTGGAGTAATTTCGTAGCTGTTTTCTAAAAGATCCTTGAGCCTCTTCGAGTAAAGACAATGTGTTTTTGAAAAAACAACTATTGGAGATATGCTCAGAATACGTTTCAGCTCTTTAGCAGGATCAAAAGAGCCTTCAGAAGACTTGCCACTTTCTAAATCGCTGGTACTTTTCCCTCCGCTACTCGCTTTAGTCAGTTCTGAAGCTTTTATTCCAACCTGCTCCTCTTTCTTTCTTTGCACACTTCCCGAGCCAGAATTTTTGAGCAAGCCCTGTTTAGGTTGTTCCTTCGCTCCATTATTGTCTTTCAAAGCGGCTGCTCCCTGAGAAGCTTTGTTAGCAGGAACAAGCAGATTCGAGGAGTCTCCTCCGGGGGCCTTCACAGGAGGGTGGATGTTGGACTGTTCTTCTGCTTTCTTCACCTTGGATTCGTCAATGACTCCAGATTTATCCTTAACAAGCACATTGGCGTTGCTTCCTGCCTGGTTCACATCAACTCCATGGGCTGTAGACCCGTATCCCTTGCCCAAAGATGCCGAACTCTTTGCCCCATTGTTGTAAACCGATAAGAAAAATATAATGATCAGCCCCAAGGACGCCAGGGCCAGTATTCTCCGTTTTTTTGCGTTCAATGAGACCAGCTTTGTCATTCTGCCAATAACAATAAACCAGCAGATTATCGCAAGTTTGAATAACCTTCTATCGTCTACTGTAACATTAGATTACTCTCTTACGTGTTGAACTTTGCTTTTAATTCTAAAAGGCATAGCAGAACATCCTTACACTCGCTTGATCATTTTGTCCCATCCTACAGTAGCAGGGACTGACTACATTTATATTCTGGTATGATACGTAGAGGGCTGATCAGAGATAATTGGAACCAATGGAGGGAAAACAGAGGTTTCCTAGTGTTTCGTAGATCCAACTTGAATTTGTATGGTATTTTTGACTCTTCGATCTCCGCTTTAACCTTCTCATTTCTAAAGATACTTATTTTTTAAATTTGATAATGCTTAGATCGGTAGGAGGAACTAAAATGCTGAACACAAAAATAATGGCTGGCCAAAAAAGTAACAGAAGATCATCAGAAGTTACAAGGGGGTATCGATTAAAAGGCAACAAGACCGAAGTCAACTGGACAATATTTCGGCGTAAAGCATCCGTTTTAAATCAATCATCTCTAGCTGCTCTTTACACTCATCAAAGAAAAAGAAATCTTTAGAGATCGGAGCAGCAACAGTCTCTTCTTCCTTGACCCTGTAATTAGCGAAGTAAGCGTGTTCTAGAGCCTCATCGACTGTGATTCTTTTTGTTGGGTCGAATTTCAGCATCTTGTCCATCAGATCAACAGCCATCGGATTAGCCTTGGAGAATATCTTTCTTAAAGGAATCTTTTTAAAGAAGCGTTGCGATCTGATGTACTCTCTGGCCCTTTTGGACTTGATTGATTGGAAATCTTCACCTGTAGGGGTTCCGAGGATTTCAAAGATGAGAAGAAGCTGGTGTCTGTAGTCTTTGCCTGGAAGAAAAGGTTCTCTCAGAATCATTTCTGCCAGAATGCATGCCATTGACCAAATGTCAATGGCTTTTGAATATTGTGACGAGGTAAGCATGATTTCAGGGGCCCTGTACCATCTGGTAGCCACGTACTCAGTCAGAAATGAGTTTTTGGATTCTGAAACGTTGCTTGAGGCGTCTTCGAGGCCAACACGGGCGAGCCCAAAATCGCAGATCTTGAGGTCACAGTTGGAGTTCACCAACAGGTTGGCCGGCTTTAGGTCCCTGTGGATCACACCACAGGAATGCAGACACTTCACTCCCTTCATGGCCTGGTACATTAGGTATTGAATATGGTCGTCACTGAGAGATTGGGATCGGATCACATGGTGCAGATCCGTCTCCATAAACTCCTGAACAATGTAGACCTCTCTAAAATTTTCAAAACTTCTTGGCTTCTGGACGCTGAGCATGCTGATGATATTATCATGTTTGAAGTGTTTGAGGAGCTTTATTTCTCTTAGAGTCCTCAGACAAAAGAGCTCTCTCTCGAAAGGCTCGATCTTTTTGATAGCCACTGTGGTGCCCGTTTTTCTATGCAGTCCCAGGGCCACAACGCCATACGCCCCTTCTCCCAATATATCTTTGACCTCGTAGTCTCTGAGGTTGAACACAAACTGTTTGGCTTGCATGGTTGTTGCTCTGGATCTGGACTCTGGCTATATGGAATATGATGGCTCAGGCCGACAGATCATGATACTTTTGCAGGGCAGCACGAAAAGTAGCTGCAAGAAAAACTCTCTTCTATTTATTTGTCGACACCCAATCTCCCGATTCCTGAATCTGATACAGTCAACCTGAAAATAGGTGGTCCAGCACTATCTTTAAGCAGAGCGCATCCACTGACACAAGAAAATATTGTACAGCGGGTACCGAATGCACAACCCGGTTTCAAAGGTTTCAAAATACCTTGCAACCGAGTTCCACAGCATGAGCGGGAGCATCTGAAATTTTTGAGCCTATATTCGGATTCCCTAAAACAAAATGCATCTCTTTGTCGACCCCAAACCGGAATCTATTTGTCCCAAACACTTGCCAGTCGATCCCTTGGCCCGACTTCTGTGGCCAAAATCCACGTTCGTGCTCAGTTCGGTAAAGCCTATTGAAATCTGAAACACCTCCTTTGGTCTTCTGCAGATCGTTGAAAATAAAGCCATTGCACGCTCCAGGACCGTAATTTTCTTCTTTCGCAACAGCTAAAGCCTCTGCCCTTTCTCTGTCGTTCTCTGCAAGCTTCTCGACTCTATCCACCAGCTCAATCTGCTTTCAATCTCGTCCTTTCAGCTCCAAGAGCTCCTTGACTTTGATGCGGTTACAGCATCGAATGCACCTTCTGAGATCTGTGCGGCGTAGCGACGTGGGGGATTTTCTGAGCAGAACTGAAAAATTTGTACGGTGCAGCTTCTGAAGCAGGAACAGACACAATAGAACTCCCGGTTTTCCCAAAGTGTCCACAGGTCTCTAACATGACGCAAAACGACCACAGCCCGCACCCACTTCCAAGACCGCCGTTGTCGATCCTCCACAATTCGTGCTCGCTCGGCAACCGTAGCAGACCCAGGGCTCTTCTGGCTGGTGCACGGATGTCATAAAGGTGGAAAATCTGGCTGGCCTGTTTAGATCTCGAGACTAAACGAGCAGGCCAGCACTTGAAGCCAGAAAAGAAACAGTCAGCCACGTTCAAAGGTCGAGATGTCCACTTCCAAGGGACACAGAATCGCGCTCATCACAGGGACCAACAGCAATTTGGGTCTGAACATCGCGTACAGACTGTTGGACGACGTTCCTAAAGAAGATCGTCTGACCATCATTGTGACTTCCAGAGTGCTGCCCAAGGCGATCCTGGCTATCGACAAAATCAAGGAGTATGAAAAAAAACACCACAAGAGAGTTGGAATTCTCGAGTTCGACTATGTTCTTGTCGATTTCACCGACATGGTGTCCATTATTGGGGCCATAGAGGAGCTCAAGAAGACGTACAAGAGACTCGATTATGTGTTCATTAACGCTGCCCAGGGCGTCTATGCTGGTCTCGATTGGATACAGGCCACTAAAGAAATGTTGACAGACCCTGTGAAATCCTGTACTTATCCGACATTCAAAATCCAGAAGGTGGGAATCCGGTCCAACGACGGGTTGGGTATGGTTTTCCAGGCCAACGTTTTTGGTCCTTACTATTTCATCCAGCACATTTCCGAGCCTCTGTTGGCGAAGTCATCTGATCCTCGTGTCATTTGGATCTCTTCGCTCATGTCGAAGCCTTCTTATCTTTCGTTCGACGACCTTCAATTGCTCAAGTCTGACATATCCTACGAAGGGTCCAAAAGACTTGTTGATCTGCTCCATCTGGGCACTTACAAAAAGCTCGCCGACACCTACAACATCAAGCAGTATCTGACACACCCGGGGATCTTCACCTCGTTCTCCTTTTTCCAATTTCTGAACCCCTTCACGTTCTACGGCATGTTTCTTCTCTTTTATCTGGCACGACTCCTGGGCTCTCCGTGGCAGAATGTCTCGGGCTGGAAGGCTGCCAACGCTCCGATCTTTGTGTGTCTGAAAGCAGATCCCAAGACAGACTCTCAGGCTTTGAAATACGGCAGCGCCTCCGACAGAAGAGGACGGGAGTACCTCAAGATTTCCCCCGTGGACTCCACCGGGGAGAGCGACGTGGTGGCCTATTTTGAGGGTCTGAAAAACGAATGGGACCTCAAACTCAAAAACCAGATAGCAGACACCAGAAGAGCATACTAGAGGAATCACTGATAACATAAATCAACGTCTACAAAAGCTGAAGTATAAGAATACATAAAAATAAGTGCTTTCCGATCGAAAAGATCACAACTGAGTCCCAACTCAAAGCTCTAGGGACATCAAAGATCCAACAAACGTGAGTATCAATCTCGATCTCACCTCGTTGATGTCTTCCGGAACAAGCCAGATCAAAGCACCAAGCTTTCTGGCAATCGAGATGGCCAATCTAGCATTGGCATATTTCTCTTCATCGGAGTTTCCGGTGTGCACCAACGAGTAATCGACGTAACCAGGCTTCATACCGTTCAGAACGTCCAGTAAGTAGACACCGTTCGAAAGAGATGGGTCCTTGAACGACCGGATCGAAGAGCTCTTGCCTCCCTTGGCCACCTGCGCATTGGCCCACTTTAGAATCTCGCTGTCGGTCACTTCCTTGCCATTCGAGGAAAGCTTGAGTAACGTGTTGTTGATATTTCTTCTCATGAGCTGCCACACAAGACCAAGAGTGAGCACCTTTGTTCCGTCGACAATGTCGGATCCTTCAATTCCAACCAAAGAAAACCGATTAGCCTTGCCGATCTCGACGGCATAGTTTGTGTTCTCCAAGGCCTTGAACCTCGAGATCTCTGCATCACTGGCAGGTCTCTTGTTGATGTGTTTCAAGTTCACAGAGCCAGGCATCACCTTATCGAAAGCCTGTAGCAAAATGGTTCCGTCCTTCAGATCTTCAAACAAAGAAACAACAGGAGGATCCACCTCTAGCGAGTTCAGCCACAGAGTAAAGACACGGGCCTCTCTTTCTCCCTCGGCATCAAACTCCTCAATCTCAGGTCTCTCGCTCTCCTCAATAGGATCCAATCCCGGATAAGTATTGAACAGATGGGCCACAAAAGCCAGGTTCAGCTTCGGGTTTCCAGCAACCAACGCAGTGGGAGTCAGATACTTTCTGCAGCCGATTTTGTCTGCATTTGTGAGAATCTGTTCGGCTCTTGCAAGCAGGTCTTTGGTCTGTAGCGGGTCTCTTGAACAGTACTCTGGTTGCAATTGGTTGAACAGAATCGTGTAGTTCTCACCATCACTGACATCGGACGAGAAATTCGAGACTCTTCTGTTCCAATTGGCTGCTTTCAAATGGTAGTTAAACCATCTCAACAGAATTTGTTCAGGAGGAAGTCTCAGGAACTGTTCCAGCGTCTCGTCGTCCTCGAGCAGTCTGTACAACTCTGGGTGCAACTTGATGTCGATCTTGCTCAACAGACCTCTTCTGATGATCTGCCAGATGAGCCCGAGAATCAGATGTTCCTTACCTTCCATAATGTCTTCCGAATGGACGTTCACAACCACACAGCCAATGGCTTTGGCCGAGTTGAGCACAATGTTGGCATTTTCCGACATGGTGAAGTTGTTGAGCTTCTTTCCCTTCTTGGCAATGTTCAACACTCTTGTGTCGATGGTGTCTGGAACCGAGTCATTGATCAGCTTGGACAGAACCAATCCGTCGGTACATTCGTCGAAAATCTGGAAACTGTCCAGGGCAAAAGGCAATCTGTCGCCCACATCCGGGTCTCCTGCCAAAACAGAGTTGATGTGGCGAGTGAACTCGACTCTTTCTTCGTCGTTGATCGTGTGAGTGGTTCCCGACTTGCCGGTCACAACCACCTTGGCAGCAGAACCCGTTCCCTTGTGAACAAAGCCTCCGGAGGCCGATCCCGAGGCCACCGTGCCTGCAGTATGGCTCGACGAAACCATGTCATGTCCTCCCTGTCCAGCCTCCTTCAACTTGGCGTGCAATTCGACATAATCCTCCAATTCAACGTGGCCAGAGGCGTCCACACTCACCTGTTTCAGAGCTTCTCTGACAGCGTCGTAGGACCCCTTTCCCTCCTGCGAAACAGACTCAATCACCAGCTTCTTGTCCACCCAGCCTTTGTCATCCAGATCGATCTTCCGGAAGTCCTCAATGAGCGAAAAAACGTCCTGCTGTTCAAGAACAGGAAACTTCTTCTAAACAAGACAATCGTCTCTAGTTAGTATACCAAAAGCCGTCAAATTCTAAGCTTGTTCCACTCACCTGTAACTTAATAACGTTCATTTCTAATTCGTCTCCAGCGATTGACCCTTATCAAGACTACTCTGTCTGAATATCGCCACTGTTGCCTTCCTATTCATAAACCCATCTATATATTCCATTAACTAAAGTAGACAGACAATTTATCCTCACCCAGAATTTGCCTCGGCAGATTGCCACTTTTTTTCCAGCCGAAAAATAAAGTGGCTGAGTAGCTAAAGTGGCTGAGTAGTAAATGACCGCTCTCAGCTAAATGACTCCCAGTCAAGCCTCCATCAATCGCTACCAACATTCACCTCAAACTCATCGAGACTCATCTCGTACTTGATTTGCCGACGAAGACTGTCTGAGATCATCGCACACAGCTCTGGATCCGCCGAGCGTCTCAGACTCTCCAACGGGGTCTCCAACAGATTCACCTGAACTCCCGTGTGCTCGCTGCCACGGGAACCCTGCCTGAACCGGGCCCGCTCCTCTGACTCAACAGACTCCATCTCCTTCTCAAACTCCTCGTTCATCAGCTCCCAGAACTCAAGCTCCTGTAGGTCTAGATCTTCTAAAAAGTTCGAGCTCGTCTGGAAAACTCGGTTCAGCTGCGACGACTTGAGCTTTCTCGCCACCAGCTGCTCCTCTGTAACAGTCCGCAACGCACTTCTCATCATCTTGAGTCTCTTGTCCGCAGAAACGAACGGGTCTGGCTCGCCACCATCAACGCTGTCATCATAAATATCGTCCATCACAGAATCTTCCGTAAAAGTGTCCTTTGCCAAATCTGCCGTTTCTTTCACTGTCAGCCCAGGTATCTGTACCAGGACTGCCTCTTCTTCATCCTGGTTGCAGCCCCTCAAGGTCTTTTCTCCGGCCCCAGAACGCTCAATCCCAACATACGAGTCATCCCAGTCGTCGTCGTTGGCGAAATAGACGTGGGATGCCATCTCAGCCTGCTCAAAAGCCCGTATCTTGGAGATCCGCAACGGATGGTTCGTACTAAATGTCTTGTAATCGTACTCGTCCATATCCGACTCGGGCTTTCTTCGTATTATCACATTGTCGGTGGTATGCGAAGTGTTTATTTCGGTCGAATTCGTCAGTATGCTCGAAGAGGAATATGTGCTACTCGGTGTAAAGTTCAAAGCGTTCGACTTGGAGGCCAATGTTGGAGTTATTATACTGCTCTGTTTCAACAGTCTTTTACTCTTCGATCCACTGCTGCTGTCTGAAGCCTGTGGAAGTGACTGCTGTTGCACCTGTGGATGAGCTTGCTGTGTTTGTTGAACCTGTTGTTGACACGGAGACGGTATCGCCTGATCTTTCTGTTCCCTCCCATGTCCATTGTAGTTGTGAGACGATATCCTGGTCGTTATACCTCGAAAAAGCTGTCTTCTGACATCATGTCGCGACCTGCTCGTCATTTTAGTCCTCTTTCCCGCTAATTTGTGTCCTCTATATCCTCTTGAAACACCTTTCGTCCTCTGCCAGCCACACAAAACCTCTTGGTCCTTTGTTCTTCTAACTTCACAACATTTCACGATACAGCGTTGGGTGACAGCACACGACCTTTTGATTATATTTCGGACTCAGCCGGCGACGGCGACGGCGACGGCGACTGTCATAAAGCAATCGTCGCGACGGTGCAATAGCTAGATTACATAAGCACTTGCTTGTGATGGGCTTGTCACAGGTCAATCTCCCGTAGCTTCTTGGAGATACAATGGCAGCCACAGCCACTGCAACACTCATCCATGTGATCTTTCTCCCACCATTGTAGAGCACACTCGGCGTGTAGCAGATGGTTGCAAGAGGTGCACACCACCAGTCGTTTGGTCACTAGTAAACCACACAGGTGGCAGTGTCTTTGTTGTTTGAGGTTGTCCCATTTGGCCCGGGACTCATTATCTGTGGATGCGCTTGGTTCCCAGCCAATTTCTCCACGATGTTCCTTATAGGAATTGGTGTTTTTCTTGACAGCGTAGTTGAATTTGAGGATTTTAGCCCTACTCACAGGAAGACCCCAACAGAAAAGCAGTTGGGCATACTCAGATCTGTACAGTTCGAGTTTCTTATAGTCGAACATGTCGAGGAGTTTCATGGAGTAAACGTTGTCGAAAAGATCAAGCTCTTTTTCGTTAAAAATCTCGACATTAACAACAGGAGAAAGATTTTGCTCCTGGCCAGAGACTGTCGGTTTATTTTTCAAGTTGAAACCACCATCAGATCCATTGCCCATAGATTTGAAAAATGCCTGACTGAATACGTTCACTGAAGACGACATGGAAGCGGGAGAAACAACATTAGGTGACTGATCAGCAAAAGATGGCACAAAATCTCCACCTGTCAAATGGTTCAGGGCAATATGCTGTGGCTTTATTCCTCGTCTATTGGAGGAAACGGCATAATTATCGTTGGGAGAACCACTGGGTAGACTGGAATTCTCGGCCATGGAGGTAGTACTCACCGATGAAAACCGGTTAGGAGACTTGAAAGCCGTCTTCTGATAAACATTCAGCGTGCTATTGGCTGGACTTTGAAACGATCTTGAATTGGGTACGTCCAGATGGATACTATTTTGATCTGTTTGAACACCTGAAGAGTTCTGACGGTGTAATGGAAACATATTGGGTGGAGTGAATGATATGTAATTATTCTGATAGAAGCTAAAAGAAAACCGGGTGTCTTGACGAACTATGCGAGAGATCTTGCTCTCAGGAAGCGAATAGGGAGTGTTGATAGGCACACTCAGTTTCTGCTTGTTGGTTAACTGTTCATGCATAATACATGAGAGCATTGCAAGCATTTGAATGTCACCCAGTCTTTCATAATACTGCATGATTTCTTTAGCCAGCCACCTACCACCAAAAGGATGAGAACCCCAATAGAATCTGTGGTTTTTTGTCAAATCAAAAGCAGCTCCAGAATTTCCAAGCTTGGTGAGCAGATCTGTCTGGAACTCCACTCCAAATTCACCTGTGCCCAATATAGTGTCCTCAAGTTTGATGTCTTTGACCAAAAGGATGGACAAAAGCTTCCAGCAATCGGCTAGACTGTTATATCCAAACTTCTCGGCCACATATGCATTATGTTTGGCCAAGTTTTCTGGCGTGTCTCCCAAAACCCGATACTCATAAGCAAGTTCCATCTTAGCTGGGATCAAATCTCTGAAGTCGTAAATTTTCACGATATTTTTACTGGGTTTAGTTTTGGAGTTGTGGGTTCCTTGTGATCGATCAGTACCAGCAGTATTTCCCTGAGTACCACTTTTTGCTGCCGCAGAAGCTTGCGTTGTTCTCATCGCAGAGTCTCTTAACAGAACAGGGACTCTTGTTCGATATAATCTTTCGTACTGGAGGATGTCAAGATCGTTAGAAAAACTTCCTTCAGAGCTCAATGAGGATACATCACTGTCAGAGTCGACTTCCCCATTGTTGATTGATTGATCAATTACAAGCTCCAGACCGTTCTCAACTCTTTTGTTCTTCGGTCCATTGACTAGACTGAAACCTTGTTGTCCGAATTTGAACACCTGTTGTTGCTCTTTCTTTCCTTCTTTGGGAATGAAAAAACATACCAGATGACCGCTGGATGTCCACATGGCACCGCATCCTTTTGGGACGGGTGTACTATCAAAGGCAAGTTTGTTCTTGACTTCTTCAACAGGAGCCACTTCGTCATCCACGTCAGAGTAACTTGCAATACTGTCTCCTGCTGAAATAGATGAGCTTCTGCTAGCCACATCATCATCACTGGTCAAGAGGTTGTTTGCATCCTTGCAAGGAATAGAAAATGGATCTAGTGTGAGGTCGTCCTCTTGCTCGAATTCCAAGTCAACCTTCTCTCCCAACAGAAACCGGAGGCAGTACTCCAAGCAAAACTTTTTTGCGGAGCAGCATTTAGTGGAAATCTCTTCCAAATTTCTCATTATTTCTTCTCTATTATCATCATTCAACTCGTGAGTTTCTTCAATAATAAATTTTGGCACCCCTGCTGCAGAGGGATAGTTTTTGGGAAAATTGATTTCAACTCTCAGAAAAATCAAGTCGTCTTTATTTTCTGAGTTCCATGGACCACTCAAGGAAATCACCAAATTACCCGTGGAAACCGATATACGTTCAAACTTAAGCTTGGGGAATTTGTGACCAACATAACTCATTTCCTCACCCAAGTTAGCTGGTTGTAAATTGCCATTTTGCTCAATCAAACCATTCACATTTGCAGCTGGAGCCTGCTGGAAAGCGGATTGTCCTATTTTAATGCCTGCAATCCAGTTCAAATGATTAAACTGATCACTGTGTAATGCAAAACTTCCTCTGCTAGAAACAAACTCATTTTTCTTCTTTCTTCGGATGATCAAATTGTCGTTTGCAATGGAAGAAGGCTCTTGTCTGTAGGAAACATATTGAAAGTCGGGTAAAGGTCTGCCATCGGGAAGCGGCTGATCTTTGATGTAATTGAAGTTATCGTAAATGTCCTCATTGATTGGCCAAAGCCTCAAGTCACAATCAGCAGACCAAGTGACCAGCTGGAACTCTCTATCGTCGATAGTAGTATTTTCAGAATGTCTGGTTCTCCAAAGAAAGTCCTTCACGGGCTCCGTGTGCCCTTTAAAGATGTAACTTGGTTTCATCTTGCTTTTACCGGTCTCATCTTTGTATTTCACGATGAATATGGAGTTCTGTCCTCCACGGGCAGGCATTATACCGCAACAGTGGTCACCAAAGGGGACGTGTCTGGACCTGCTGACAGGGAAGTCTGTAGAAATGGTATACTTTGGTTCGTCGGCATTCTCGTGATTCCAGAACTTGACTGTCATGTCGTTTGAACAAGATATGATTTGATGTTCGTCCTCTCGACTCCAATCTATTCCGTTGATTCTTGCATTGTGCGCCTTTACATTCTGGAGAGGAAGTGCTCCTTTACGGATGTCCCAGACAAGCAGATAATTATCGTGAGAAGATGCGAGCACATTGGGATTTTGGTAGTTCCATTTGACTTGCGACGCGGAGGCTCTCCAGTCAGCCCATTGATTGATCGGTCTCTGTGGCGATCGGAGATCCCAGGAGAGAACTGTTGTGTCGACTGAGCACGTTGCTAACAGTTCTGGATGGTTAGGATGGAAGTTGATGTCGGTGATGGCTCTTGTGTGGGAGTGGAGGACATGTTCTATGGCATTATGAGACGGTCTGGCCAGGTTCCAGACCATGGCTTTCTGGTTGGATGTCGATACCACCCAGGACGGTTTCGACTTATGAGGAGACCATTGCACGTCAGCCACCTCCCAGGAAGTTTCATGGTGAAGCCAACGGGGAGCTGCGAAAGGGTCGTCCAGATCTATCACGAATAAGCCTTTTCTTCCGGCGAGAACAGCATCTCTGCCGTTCGGGGCTATCGACATTGTAGACAGATAGTTCCCGTCCACCCTCAAAGAGAGGGTGTTTCCAAACGTTATGGAGTCATATGGCGACTGCAAGGTGTCCGAGACCATTGCGAGAGCGAGGAACGTGCGATTGCAAAAGATATAGGAGGAAGAAGAGTCGATCGGTGGGAAACAAGAGAAAAATTTCCTTCCCCAGACATACGCTCCCTCCACTAAATATTTCTCTTGTTCAAAATGTTGTTTCCTTATTCTTAAGAGGGGATAGAAGGCCCTGAGGGACAAAGATGAGCGTGGAAAAGAAGACCAAAGCCAAAAGAAGGCCTGCCAGGGTCCAGGTGGACCCGGAGACGATAACTGCAGACTCAAAACCTCCACAGACCGGCCAGACATTCAATATATGGTACAGCAAATGGTCAGGAGGAGAAACCAATGGAAGTCAGTTCTTGATCCACTCGAAAACAAGGTGTCATGTGGCGCGAGATTCGGGATATACGAAAGCCGACAAATACACAGAGCCTGATGCAGTCAATAGAGTGAAGTTTATCTGTCTTTATTTTGCTAGAGGCAGCTGTTGTAATGGAAAAAACTGCGATTATTTGCACAGGCTTCCCGGAGAGCTGGACTTTTTCCCCTCCACGGTAGACTGTTTTGGCCGTGAAAAGTTTGCGGATTACAGAGACGACATGTCAGGAATTGGGTCTTTCAACAAGCTCAATAGGACGCTCTATGTGGGCAGAATTAACTCCACAGAAGGGAATATCGAGCTTCTAGTGAGCAAGGTCTTTGCAGAATTCGGTCGCATCGAGAGAATCCGGGTCCTGAGAGCAAAAAAAGTGGCTTTTGTCACATACAAACTGGAAAGCCAGGCACAGTTTGCAAAAGAGGCGATGCACGGACAGTCTCTGATAGAGGAAAACGAAAACGAAGCTCTCAACATTCGTTGGGCCAACGAAGATCCCGATCCGAAAGCCAGAAAGAGATCCAGAGACGAGGAGGAGAAAGTAGCGTTGGAAACGGCCACAAAACTGTTGGCGAAGTTGCAAGAGAGACAATCGCAGAACTCAGCCAAAAAGATCAAGGTTGAGGATCCAAAAGAAGAGCAGATCCAGCCAACCAAGTCCATTGAACCAGCTATGCCAGTGAAATCAATTATCAACAACAGTTCTCTCGACATTTTACGCAAACTGCATCAGAAAAACATCCCTAAAACACAACCAAAACCAAATAAAGACGTTTTGTCATCATTGGCAGGATACGGCACCGACGACAGTGATGATGACTGAATAATAATATGTACATTTAATTATCAATGTTGCGCAAGACTTTGCGCTGGGAAAACTCATTTCGTTTCAAATCGTCAGGACATCTGCTCACTGGGCTTTTGATAAGCATCTGTTTTAATTGGTATAGCACTTCCTTATCTTGCTGAGCATTCCAGAAAGTGATGGCGGTCCCTTTTTTGCCTGCTCTTCCGGTTCTTCCAATTCTGTGCGTGTAATCTTCTATGGTTCTGGACATTTGGTAGTTGACCACCAACGAAACATCAGAAATGTCGAGTCCTCGTCCTGCAACGTCGGTGGCTACAAGAATGTCTGCCAAACCAGCCTTAACTTGCTGTATCGCATGCTCTCTCTGTTCTTGAGTCTTGGATCCATGCATCGTTGCCACGTTGAATCCCAAATCTAAAAGATGTTGAGCAACATAATCACAGGTTTTCTTGAAGTTGACAAAAATGATGATAGGAGGACGAAACCGTCCACTGTTGAGAATACCCTGCAGAACGCCCATTTTTTTCTCCTCTTCTTCAGCCACCTGGATGGCTTCCTGTCTGACTGTGTCAACCACACTTCCAACCTCACCAATCATCACCATTCCTGGTTGGACCAGATACTTGGAGGTTAGTTTCTGGATCGCTGGGGGCATTGTGGCTGTGAACATCATTGTTGTTCGCTTGGGCTTGCCATCATCACCAAAATAGTACGGATTTGTGTGTCCTTCAGGCAGACATTCAAACACTTTTTTGAGATCGGCCTCAAACCCCATGTCCACCATTCTGTCTGCCTCGTCCATGGCAAAGAAGAAACATTTTTCAAGACTCAGTATCTCCTTATCCAAACAATCAACAAGTCTTCCAGGAGTAGCAATTACCACCTCGACGCCATTTTGTAGTTTGGACACGTTTTCATCATATGAATGTCCTCCGATGAAGGAAGCAACCTCAAAACTCAAACTTTTGAATTTCTGAAACTCCTTTTCGATCTGTAAAGCAAGCTCTCTTGTTGGAACCATAATCAAGACGTATGGACCCTCATAATTCTCTAACCGGGGGAGTTTCATAATGTAGTTGAGTGCCGGAATTAAGAAGGCTAGCGTCTTACCGGATCCCGTCTCGGCAATACCTATTGTGTCCTTCCCAGTAAGACCCATCGGAATGGAAGCTCTTTGGATCGGAGTGGGTTCCTCGTACCCTAACTTTTCAAGTTGATCAACAATTAAAGAAGATATTTGACTCTCGCTCCAACTTCTCAAAGGATTTGCAACCTTTCCACCTTTTGTGCTGATGTTGTAATCTTCTCGCATAATTCTCCAGTCCCTTTCTGTCATGGCTTCAATGGATTTCTCCGACCAGTGAAGCTCCTCATTTTCAATTTGGAATCGAGAATGACCTGGTTTTTTCTCAGGAACAATGGCATCAATCACAGGAACATAATCACCGCTGGAATCCTCTTCCAAGTCCCAGTCAAAATTGAACTTCCGTTTATTACTACTGGTCTTTTTCCTGATCTCCTTCCCACTATCTGCCGGTCCCACTTCCAACTCCTCTTGCTGCTGCTTCCAACGCTTGGATATCTGTGTCTTTTGTTCACTCTCTTCTCTCAATCTCTGTTGTTCCTCCTCCGTCTTCTGCTTAATTTCACTCTTGAGTTTGGCCCTCTGCTGTTTGCTAAGAAATTTGGCTTGTGGCTTCACCACCCCACCTGAGACCTTGTTGGTACTCTGATTTCGAGCAAGAAGCTCATCCAACGATAGAGGCCGTTTGTCTGAACCGTCCATAACAAACGACAGTCCCTCTCACATCAGAAACCAAGACAAAACCTCCTGTTCCATTCTAAACCAGAAAAGGTGCACATTCTTTCTGGTGCACGGATGTAGATTTCCCCGGATTCTACTTCTCGAGGCTGACCTGAACGGTTGCAATCAGGATCTTACAGATACACTACACTGACAACTGCAAGTTGAAAGGACATAGATGCGACTATTATAGCTGGTGCTTAGTATATAAAGAGAGAACCAATTGTCTCTGCCGCTCCTTCTGTGACCTATTCAATTTTTTTGACGGAACCTGCGCTTACCATGGAATTCTTTCACTTTTGTGACGGCCTGGGCAGCTGCCCTATCCACAGAATCATGAAGTGCAAGAATTTGATTCTTGTCGGGGACCTCCTTTGGTAACTTCATTTCTATCACCTTTTCTATGCGCAGTATGAGTTCCAGATCGTACTGAGTGACCAGAGAGATCGATTTCCCTGACCTTCCAGCTCTAGCAGTTCTTCCCACTCTGTGAATGTACGCTTTCGAGTCTGTAGGAATGTCGTAGTTCACCACGAGGTCAACAGATGGAATATCCAGACCTCTGGCGGCGACATCAGTAGCAACAAGAATGGATTTCTCTCCTGACTTGAACTTGTTGAGGGCCCCTAAACGTTGAGCCTGAGTAAGCTGTCCGTGCAATGGAATGGCAGAAAAACCTAGGATACGTGCTAAAAGAGCAACACGTTGAGCGTGAGCACAAGTTCTGGCAAAAATGATCGTCGACTTTCCCAAATACTCGTTCAAAAGATATATCAGGTAAGTGTTTTTGTACCCGTCTGGAACCACCATGAGAGTTTGAATGAGAGTATCAACAGTGGAGTACTTGTCATTGACAGCAACTTTGACAGGATTAGAAAGAGAGGCTCTTTGAAGTTTTTCGATTTTCGAAGTCAAAGTGGCAGAAAACAGGTACGTGTTTCTCTCTTTTGGAATGATTTGAAGGATTTTGTCCAAGACAGGACCAAACTCCATATCAAGCAATCTATCAGCTTCGTCCATAACAAGATACTTCAGAGCTTTGAGTGAAAAACCTTTAGTGTTTTCTAGATGGTCCATTAATCTACCAGGAGTAGCCACAATAACGTGTGGTTTACGCATTAGTTCCTTGGCCTGATCCATCATATCCATTCCACCAACAATGGTACAGCATCTGAGACCCATATTGGACCCTAAAGCATCGAAGGTGTCTCTTATCTGGAAAGCGAGCTCTCTGGTTGGGGCCAGAACACATGCAAAATAAGGTGTTTGTGCATCCCAAAGAGCTTGCAAAATGGGAATTGCAAAAGCTGCTGTTTTACCAGACCCTGTTTGCGCAATACCAATCATATCTCTACCTTCCAGACTATGAGGAAGCGATTGTGCCTGGATGGGAGTTGGTTTTGTGAAGTTCAGTTTTTCTATGGCCTCCAAAATGTCAGCTTTCAGGCCCAGTTCTTTGAAAGACGAGACCTCCTGAAACTCAGGCTCTTCCATAACCTCTGGGATTCGTTCTTGTTCCGTCTCTAGAGCTTCTGGAGCCTCTGAACGAATGACAGTCTCTTTTTTAGACTCCACCTGATTACTCTTCAGTTTCCGTTTCAACGCCTCCACATCGATCTTCGTGTGTGTCTTTGGCGATTTTGCGATTTTTGATGGGCCATGGTCCATCATCAGACCCTTTCGCAGCTGCTTATGTACTCCAGGAGACATGTTTGCAAACTGTGACCTGCTACTCTCCGGTATATCACCTTGGAAAAGTGCATTTATCATCACGTCTCTGTTATCTTGAAATTTTTTCCAATGGGCTGTGCAAAGATGACATAAGCAAAAAATTTTGAAAAGTTTGGAAAATTTTCAGACCTTCTATATCAACGGCTTTAAGGTGCTAGATCTTATGAGAAGAAGTACTCAGTGGGCTCACGACCAACCTTGAAATGGCAAAGAGAAGACAAAAGAAGAGAACACACGTGAAGCAAAGCGAGGAGCAACTCGCAAAGATTCCCAGGTCGATGGTGATCCATCTGGGAACAGCTCTACATAACCATACATTGGCCCAGCTGGTGAGAGATACAAGGAACATGATGCAGCCTCATACGGCTATTAATCTACAGGAAAGAAAGAAGAACAAACTAAAGGACTTTGTAGTTCTTGCTGGACCTCTTGGAGTGTCACAATTGATGGTAGTCAGCCAGAATGAGGAGACTGGGTCGACTCATTTGAGGTTTGCAACAATGCCTGAAGGCCCGACTGTTTCTTTCCGGATAGCAGAGTACTCGCTGTGCAAGGATGTTTCCCGATATCAGAGGACTCCCAAGTCTGTTAGCAGGACTTCTGTTGAGTTTGGCAATCCTCCGCTGTTGGTGATGAGTGGATTCAGCAATCCGAAGGATGCTGAGCAGCACGAGAAGCTCATGATCACGATGTTCCAGAACATGTTTCCGCCGATTTCGCCCCAGAACACTAAAGTGGGAACAATAAAGCGGGTTCTTTTGCTGAGCAAGGACAAAGAGACCGGGTTTATTGAGCTCAGACACTACATTATTGAGACAAAGCTGGTGGATGTTTCGAAAAACGTGAAGAAACTCATCAAAGTGAAACAGAAGACCAACAAGCCGCTCCCAAACCTATCGAGAGTGAGCGATGTTGCCGACATTCTTCTCGATCCTTATGCACAGGCAGGATTCACGTCTGACTCGGAAGTTGAGGACGATGCTGTGGTGGAGGTTGAGGACGAGAATGCTTTTTCTTCTAAGGCTATCAAAACCGAGAATGCAGAATCTTCTGCAGCAGATAGTCCCATCACGAGAAGGAAAAAGTCTGTCAAATTGACGGAAATAGGTCCTCGAATGAAGCTGGAGTTGATCAAGATCGAGGAAGGAGTCTGTTCTGGAAAGGTTCTTTACCACTCCCATATATCCAAGTCGGCAAAGGAAGTGAACATGCTTGATCAGGTGCACGCAGTCAGAAGAAAAGAGAAGGAAAAGAGAAGAAAAGAGCAGGAGCAGAACGTTCAACAGAACAAGGAGAAGAAGTTGCTCAAGAAAAAGAGAAGAGCCGAGGCGAAACAAAACGGAGAGACTGTGAGTGAAAGCGAGGAAGAAAGTGAAAGCGAAGAGGAGGAGTCTTCAGAGTTTGAAGGATTTGACAGCGACTAAAATCACATATAGAATTACATTTAACTTTTGCATTCAAGTACCGACAAAAGTCAGTTGGTTCGTTTTGTTTGCAACTATGTAGAAACAGTTCCAGAGGGGAGGCCACTTTGGAGGTAATGTCAGCATAAAAACCGTCAACAAGAAACATACAACATCCGGACAAGTCAGGCAAACTGCGAGTACTCCACCTTATGGTCTCTTTTCTCGGACATAGACCAGGTTGTAGAATCAAACACGTTGAAATCAGAAACTTCAAAGCCCTCTCCGCTGACTTTCACCTCGGAATGACGCTGATACCACACAGTCTTGTCTTTGTTAGCTCTCCATAGTCTGGATGTCAAGACAGAGACGGCGACTTCTCTTTCTTTTTGCGACAAAGCAAAATAGTAGGCGTAGAACAGCGTTGAAGAGTCGACATTCTGTGCATCTATTTCTATGCTTGGAGACATTCTCACCGAAGTCCAGATTGCAGAGGCTCTCTGTGCTTCCAAACCGGGAGGAAATATCCCTTCTGGTAATGGAGAAAAGGTTCTTGGAACAGAGATCATCTGACTGATTCTCGAAAGAGAAGGTATTCTTTCGTTTTCTGGTCTGTTTCTGGCCATTGTAAACGAGAGAATCGTGCTTTGGATTCCTGGAGGCAGAAATCTAAAGTTCTCGTCCTTCTGGGCATCGGAGTCTGTGCTGGAGAGAACAGACTTGTTCTCAGAGACCGGAGTTGCATTGTCAAAAGTCGGAAGAGGCGTGCTTTTCGAACTCTCCTGGGGCCTCTGTTTCTTCAAGGCCTCCAAAACACTGGCCGCATTCAGTGCATTTGTGTTGAGCGTGCTCACACCGGCAGAAATACCGTTGTTCTCCAGCTGATGATGCTCTTCTGGCTGTTTCGAAGTCTCGAACGGTGTTGCAGCACCGTTAGCGGTGGCGATGCTGGGCTTGCCGTTCTGACTCGAGACTGCTGGGGTTCCTGAGGCTCCTGCTGTCACTGCAGCAGACCACTTCAAATCTCCAATTGGCTTTGCGGGCACAGGCGCTGGCTTTAAAGTGGTCATCGCAGGTATCGAAGAACCAATAACTCCGGCAGAAGACAGCGGAGTGGGTCCGGTGGTGGTGATAGGCGTCAAGCTGCTGCCCTGGGCGTTGGAGGAAGGCTCGGAGGTGACAGTTGCGGCCACAGCTTTTGCCGTTGTCAAAGGAGAAGCAGTAGGCGTAGGGGTTGTTTCTTTCTTCTTTAGTTTCACAGGAGTGTTTCCCGGAGAATCTGTTACTATGTCGTCCTCTTTGTAGGTTCCATTCACCAACGACGAAACAGAGTCTTGAACCTCAGTCACAATAGGCTCGTCAGCATCGAGATTGAGATCGTCATAAATAGTGTCGTCATTCACAAAGTCCGGGTCCTGGTTCTCCTCCAAATAGTACTTGATATCGTCCTGTATCCCAAGAACGTCGTCCTGTTGCAGCACACGGTTTTCAAGAAGCCGGTAGATGAGCTCGAGTTTTTCCGTATGCCAACTATGAGTTTCCAGCATCTCTTCGATCTCTACTTTTCTCTCCTCGTTAGCAAAACTTTTCTTCCCCTTCTTCGATAGAAGTCTGTCCAATTCTGCTTCCAGTGTCTCTTCCTGGCGTTGTATCTCATCAAGACAGTTACGAATGAACTCCATGGCCTCGTTATCCTCCGTTGGCTCGTCGTAGTTCGCTAAAGACTCGTCTGAAAACGCTTTCGTCTTGGACTCTTTCTCCACCACCTTGTATTTCTCCATCGCGAGCTCCACGAGTCTTCGATTCTCATTTAGCTTCTCCTTCTCCTTCACTTCGTTTGTTGCCTGCCAGTTCTTCACCTGTTCTCGGAAACGTTGTAGCTTCTTGATCTCCTTCTTCAAATCCGACTCCAGCTTGTCTTTCTGCGAGTTATTCGTGGCATTCTGGTGTCTTTCGTAGAGAGTATTGAAAATCTCCAGTCCCTCTCCTATCTTCTTGAACACTCGATCAATCTCCCTGTAAATCATGGCTGTTAGTATTCATCGATCAGCAAAAAAGACCCGGATCATTCGGCCTCTACAGCAAAAACATCTTGAAAGGTCATCAAACCAGCACTTCAAACCCCTTTCCAGACAAAAAAAACTTTCCCAGGAAGATGACATAGAATCATTCTCTCCAGGCAAAGACAAAGACAGTCTCATTGCTGCCAATCAAAGAAATGATCCGATTTCTCTAGTCCCACGTCTCACTCAAAACGCAGAGCCGAAATGAAAAAAAACTTTGCTCCTGCAAAAAGTACTTACTGTTGCAACTTTCTATGCGACATACTGATTCAACAGCCCAATCACTGGCTCCTTCTCCTGCTATTCCAGATATTTTGCCTGATCCGTGAAGAAATGGTCCTGTAAAAGGCTTTCCCTGCCCTGGATCTTTGGCACTTTCACCAAACCCTCTCTCCCCAGTTCCCAGGAAAAAAAATTTATCTAGTGGATGTGCGGGTAACGGACTTTCAATCTGCAAAAAAATCATGCGCCACATTCAGGAACCAAAACCAAAAACACAGCCGTACACACGCCACGATCAGTACCTTTGGTAGAAGAAGACATATAGCAACAGAAATGCCATCGCCACCAGCGAGAGCAGGATGAGCGACACCATGTAGTACAATAGAGTCAGCACAGAGCATCGGAAAGACGCCCTCAATGTTTCAAACAGGGATGAAATCAAGAGCTCGAACCCTGTGGCTCCGGAATAGGAGAACCCAGAAACCAGGGTTGAGTTCATGATCAATGATGAATTACTCATGTAGTCTGAGATGTTGGAAACTGTGAAGATCTCATCCCACACAAAATCTTCAATCAAAGTGATATTTAGCAAGTTGAACGTAATGATGGTATCTAATTTATTGGAGGATAAATACTCCTCAATTTCTTCGTTCAGGGTCGAAAACTTCTCCGTGATATCAAGAACCAACGATTCTAAGGTGGTCTGTTCCACAGTCTTGATTGAGTCAGCTGATAGGCGAAATGAAGTTGCAGAGATTTGCATGTTTGTAGTAAGGTTGTAAGCGTATTCTGCGGAGTCCGATCCGGAAATTTCCGTGGTGTCATATTCCAACGTTTGATCGAATAAGCGGCAGAGACAGAGATATAGGACAAACAAAAACCAGATAAACTTTGAAACAAATGCAAAATTAGAACGAAAGCTCAACCAAAATGAGGAAACAAAGTAAAGTCTGATTTCTTTTCCTGAGTCCCCAGGACTTAAAAATCTCATGGCAAAGTCAGCGACCGTGAAAGCTTCAAAATCAACAACTTTGTAGATATGAGCCAGGTGGTCCGTCTGTAAGTCACTTTCAGCGGGGTACAACGAGCTCTGTTTTGCTTCATATCTGTATCTCAGCCATTGCCAGCATATTTGGAATGGAATCACGAGACTCATTGAGATCGAAATGATGATGTACAGCTCGTTTGTTTTTCTTTTCAGCTTTGAAGGTGTGTTATCAACATGAGTATTTGAAGAGTTTGAGGCAGCTAGTTTTGAAGAAGAATTCGAGTTTTGAGTGTTCACGGCCACATTATTTGAGGACAATGTGAACTTTTGAGAATAATGCATGGTGATATTTTGTTTAAACTCATCGAAAGTACTGCTCAAATCATCATAAGCATCAGAAGCAGTGTTATTGAGCCAGTGTATTATTTCGTCTTGTGAATTGTAAAGTTGCGAATAAAGACCGGAATTACCAGAGCCAAAAGAGTTGTCTTGCAATATTTCTTCAAGAAAACCACTAATCCAGGTGTAGTTTATTCCCAGAGAGCTCAAGTCCACAGAGGAATCAATATAAACTGCCTGATCCTCTAAGGTTTCTTTGAGACTTTCTTGGGCATCATCTTGAGCCTCGAAAGTGGCATACAGAGTGCTGTTGATTTTGTTTATGAGTGAGTCAAGCTGCGAGCTTAAATCTGTATCATTATTCTTGCTGTAATTCACGTTCTCAAGAGTCGAATTGATTATTGATTGCAAGCCGGAAATGGTGGTGTTGAGTTCGTAAAACGTGAGTTCTCGTAGACGATCAGTGTTTAGTTCCAGATTCTCAGCCTCTAGGTCAAAAAGCTGTATCAATCCAGGCAATTCAAGGTATATTCCATCTGAGCTTTCTAAATTTGCAAATCCAGTTGCATCAGAACTTCCCAAGTCCATTCCTGAACCTGTATAATCATCTTTCCAGGACAAAACTCCCTGTAAGAGAGAAGAGAATATGAAGATCAGAAGTAACAAGAAGATTCCACCCAAAATGCTTTGGCTCCAGAACACCTGGACAAGTCGGGATTTCAAACACAGATATGCAGTTGGGTTTGTAGACCGGTTCTGCGCAGTAGTCTTGGTGGAAAAATACATAGGACAAGACTTTCTCTTGTTATAAGATCTTGTCAGTCATTCCAGACATTGAATCTCACTTATTTTTGCTGATACACATCCCGCAAAGACTATATATGATGATTGAGTGCTGGTAAAGAACACACAACGACTGAATGAAGCGTCATGACAAGAAACGATCATCAAACTTCAACAAAACAGGTTTCAAGGAGGTTTGAGTTAAAGCTATCGCGGAAAAAAGCAAGGCGGTGCTACGATCTTCCGGCCGGCAAACGTAGACTTGCCGCACGGGGTATCTTTGGCGTACCGGGAGAGTCGAGAGAGCAATATATTTTATACAAGAATAGATGAGAAGCTATGTCGAGAGCTCTTGAAGCTTATACTGTTTGAGAAGAACACACGGGCCACCATTGACGAAACTTGGAATGTTGTAAACAAAGAAATCACCGGAGTATGTCACCACATAGCAGCTGTTGTCCACGACTCCAACAGCGGATTCGATCTCTGAATTGAGCTTGATGAAGGCGAAATCTCTCTTAGGCTCGAGAATAGAGTTCAGTTGTGAAGGGAGATAATTCTTAGATTGCGACCAGATGAAGTTTTTGAGCGTGTTAGCAGATTTCTTCCCGTTTCCAAATATGCCCGAGCCGGCATGGGAGGATTTCGAGAGCTGACTGTTGATCAATCGATTTATTTCAAGGTTTTCCTCCTCAGTGAGCACAGTTTCTTGTGGAAGACTGCTCTCTGAGTTGTTGAGAGTGCAGTATTCATCGGGTATACTGGCTGTTCTGGCTTGAAAACCACCAGTGGTAAGGTTTTCAGGGTCCAGTTTGAAAAAATGTATTGTTCCTGTATTTGATGAGCAACAGAGAATGCTGCTGTCCACATTAAAACTCAACCAACAGACTGAGGCCGCGTAGGAGCCTCTTCTGAACTCGTAGAGCTTCTCGCCGTCAGAAACCCTGAAAACCCTGACAATTGTTCCTTTGACACTAGCAGTTGCCAGCAGTTTACCGTCTTTGGAGATGGTTATCTTTTGAATTGGCGATTTGTGACATTCGATCACGTTCAACGGCTGTACGTTCAACGCATCAAATATAACAACTGATCCGGAATAAGTGTTACTGAGAACCCCCTGATCCGAAGAAACAAAGTTCCCGTTCTGATTTGACCTGTGTCCATTGGCTGTTGACTTTCTGCGGTTAGAAGTGGAGCCAAGATTGGCGTTGTTTTTCGAGTCATCTAAGAGTGAACGAGTAGAAGAGACGAGTGTACCCGTGGCAGAAGTGGAATGATGCAGATGGGGTTGCTGAAACACGAGTATTGACTCGTCGCTGGAGCTGAGATCAGTATTGATTCTCTCGCTCACGCTAGCTCTGGTGTCAATACTGTGCAATAGTTTCATACATGACACGTCGTAGATGAAGATCTGGTCAATGAGGACAACAATGAGTCTTTTCCGATTTAGTTTCACCTGAAGAACAGAGGTGGGGAAGGTCAATTCGCAGATGATGGACTTTCTTTTTGTATTGATGATCTTTAACTTCCTCGAAGAGTTTTCTGGCTTTTCTCCAAGGCCAACAATGGCCACCAGGGAAGTGCTGAAAAGCATTTCGATCAATCCTGCTCCGCCATCGTCATTCTTCACAAAACACTCCCCAAAAGGGTCGCAGTTGTACACTTTGTACAGGCTGTCGAACCCAACAGCAAGACACGAGTAATCCTGGTTGAACGTGAGAGCATTTATTCTACCGGAGTGAGTCATTGGTCATAGAAGACTACCGAAAGAGAAAGCAAAAGACCGTGGTTTCAATTGATAATTGGCAAACAGCTAAAGAAAGTAGAAAGAGCCACGTGCACCGCCACGTGTGGCGGTGCTGGCAGAGAACACCTGACACAAAGTCAGATGATTTTGTTCTTCTGTGCCTCTCTGTCTTGGTTAGGTTAGCCTACAGTCTGTGATTTCACCAATGGCCAATATCAGTTGCTCACAGCTATCAAGTTCTCGGACTCTGAAAGTCCGGGATCTCTTGCTGCTGAGCTGGATGGTCAAAGTGAGGGTCCCTTGGGTAGTCGTTCCCAATGAGGAAATTTTAAACGCGACAAGCCGCGCTTGTGGGCTGTCCTTTTGCACCCCTCAAAACGCCGCAGGCGGCACTGCTCACAGTTTTCACCGTAGTCTATCGTGGGGAAGAAGCCGGTTAAATTCTGGCCAGCTTGTTGTCTTGGAAAATCACTGAAACGTGGTTATATAGGACGAACAACTGCTCTTTGAGTGAATTGAATCAAAAAGCTAACTGGAATTCAGATTTTCAGACTGATCAAGCCATGAGTGCCACCGCTAAACACTGGAATTACAAGACCGACCTTGTCCATGCCCATTTAAAAGGGCTCTGTCATGGAAATCCAGACCTGAGATTCATTGAGTCGGAAAGAGTTGTGTACAACTCTTCGTCGAAGAACGATAAAGTGGCCATTCTCTCAGGAGGAGGCTCAGGACATGAACCATTACATGCTGGATTTGTCGGAGAAGGCCTATTGGATGTTGGAGTCGCTGGATTTATTTTTGCCTCTCCTTCCACCAAACAAATCTTTTCCGGCTTGAAAGCTAAACAGTCCAAGAACGGAACCCTGATTGTTGTCAAAAATTACACCGGTGACATTCTCCACTTCGGTCTGGCCGCAGAAAGGGCCAAAGCAGAAGGATACCCCGTGGAGCTACTGATTGTCCAAGATGACGTTTCCGTGGGAAGAACCAAAAATGGAATGGTCGGAAGAAGAGGACTTGCCGGTACCACCCTTGTACACAAGATTGTCGGAGCAAAGGCTGCAAAGCAATCCAATTCGGCTTCGTTGGCCCAGGTGTACCACCTCGGAGAAGCAGTGGTGCAAAACCTCGTTACCATCGGTGCCTCTCTTGATCACGTGACCATTCCTGGGATCAGGCATCACGAAGAGGAGGATTCTGAAGACGAGGAGGAGTCGAAGCATTTATTGAAGGATGACGAGATTGAGGTTGGAATGGGAATTCATAACGAGTCTGGTATCAAGAGAGTTTCTCCTATTCCTACTATTGAGTCTTTGACAGATGAGCTTTTGGAGTATTTGTTGAGCTCCTCAGATAAGGAGAGACATTATGTCGAATTTGCGAAGTCTGACGAGGTTGTTCTTTTGATAAACAACCTAGGAGGAACTTCCAATCTGGAACTGTATGCCATTCAGAGCATTGTTATCGATGCTCTGTCTAAGAAGTACGGCATTAAGCCTGTTAGAGTGTACACTGGCTCTTTTACGACTTCTTTGGATGGTCCTGGATTCTCGATTACCCTTCTAAATGCTACTAAGGCTGGTGGTAAAGAGATTCTAGAATGTCTGGACTATCCAGTCAGTGTCCCTGGCTGGAACTCCAACGTTACTGTGGAGAAATGGGACTCGAGACCTACAGATTTTGTTGTCGAGGCTCCTCCGATTGACGAAGGGTCTTCATCATCTTCTGTCAAGGCTGATGCGTCTGTTTTCAAGGCCATTCTCGAGGCAGGCTGTAAGAAACTGCTCACAAAAGAGCCAAAAATTACTCTTTACGACACCGTTGCGGGTGACGGAGACTGTGGAGAAACTCTGGCCAATGGGGCACACGCAATTCTGGACCTTCTTTCCAAGAACAAGCTCGAGCTTTCAGATGCAGTCAAGTCTCTGACCCAGATCACAGACGTTGTCGAAACGGCCATGGGAGGAACCTCAGGAGGTCTCTACTCGATCTTTATCTCTGCCCTTGCGAAGTCACTCAAGGAGAAAGAGCTCGAAAATGGAGGCTTCGAAGTGACAACCAGTAATCTGGCTGTCTCTCTAAAAGACGCTCTGGACTCGTTGTACAAATACACCAGAGCCAGGACCGGCGACCGGACGTTGATCGATGCCCTTGCACCATTTGTTGACACCTTCTTGTCCACCAAAGGCGATCTGAACAAGGCCAACATCGCAGCAAATGACGGGGCAGAATCAACCAGAAAGCTCAAGGCCAAGTTCGGCAGGGCTTCTTACGTCAGCGAGGACGAGTTCAAGCAATTCGAAAGCGAAGGAGGACTGCCTGATCCAGGAGCTATTGGTCTTGCTGCGTTGATTGACGGATTTGCAGACGCTTACAGCAAGATTGGCTCCAACTTGTAGGAAACCGGGTGGCTGTGTAGTCTATTTGCCCTGAATAAATAGCCTCTTATATCTCACCCGATCAATAATATTGAGGCTGTGCAATTTTTCAGTTGTAGTAAGACCGGCTACTTGTTTTAATTGCGAGCAGTTTGGGTGTTGTTTATCTCTGGGAGCCGTGAAATGGAGCCATTGATGACAGAAACAAAGGTTATTGATCTGACCGGGGTCCTAGGATCCGAGCTGGAACCCGAAAGAGTTCCCGGGGTTCTGACAATTGCTGGTTCTGACTGTTCTGGAGGAGCCGGTATCGAGGCTGACCTCAAGACTATTACTGCTCACCGGTGTTTTGGGACCACCTGTGTCACTGCATTGACTGCTCAGAGCTCATGGGGAGTTTTCGGTGTGTTCAACACACCGGCTGAGACAATTGAGCAAATTCTGGTGGCTCTTGTGAAAGACAGCATTCCGTTGAATGCGGTTAAGGTTGGTCTTTTGACAGAAGAGGCTCTTGGAGTGATCAAACCATTTTTCGAGGGCAGCAAACACAAAAGAAAGATTGTTCTGGATCCCGTTGTGGTTGCGAAGAATGGAGATCGACTCAGCAGTATCGCCAACCTGCAAAAAATTGTCGAACTGTTCAACTATGTCGATTTGATCACTCCAAATTTCAGAGAGGCAGAGTTACTTATTGCTTTGCTCAAATCCAGCGATCCAGAAGGTGTTCCGGACATGTCAATCAACGATGTGAATGATATTTATGATATTGCCAAGGTTATTGGAAGTCGATTGAAGGTGAATATATTGCTCAAAGGAGGCCAAATTCCACTAGATTCGAATTATAAGGTCGAGCTTGAGAATCCATCTCTGATACTCAACGTTTTATATGAACATCAGTCCAAGAAACTAACGGTTTTCAAGTCGGATTATATCTTTTCCGAAAATATCCACGGAACAGGCTGCACATTGAGCTCTGGAATCGCCTGTAATCTTGCAAAAAACCATACACTGATAGAGTCGATTGATAAAGCAATCCAGTTTGTCCAGGAAGCAATCAGACATTCTGACCCAAAGAATAACGGACCTATGAACCATCTTTACGGGATCAGAGAACCAGAGTTTGCCAAACCAAAGTTCAATTTGTTAGAATATCTCATCAGCCATGAGAAGACAGACCCGCATTGGAAAGCGTACACCTACCACAATTTTGTCAGACAAATTGCGGATCAGTCTTTGCCAGTGGACAAGTTTGACTATTTTTTGAAACAGGACTACAAATACCTGCAAACGTATCATCAGGTTCACTTGAAGTTGCGCAGCATTTCCCCTACCGACGAATTGAGGGGATATTTGGATGAGATATTGCAGAATATCGAAGCAGAGATGCAAAAGCACAGTTCGAAATTGAAGTCTCGATTCCCGGAGTTGGATTTCGAAAATCAAATAGTTTGCAATCAAGCCACAACCGACTACACAAACTACCTTGTTGACTTGTTTAACAGCCAAGGAAACTGGCTCTTCTCAAAGGTTGCTCTGATGCCCTGTTTGATTGGATATAACCATGCAGCTGCCAACGTCTTGGACAGCAACAAGTACAATCTCGGTGAACTAAAAGCGGTCACCAAAGCGTTGGAAGAACTGGGTGAACAACAACAGGTTGACTGGTCTTACGACCCTGAAAACGGAACTTCCGACATAAACGGAATGTACCAATCTTGGCTGAATGATTACATATCGCCATGGTATCTTGAGGCTTGTGGAAAGGGGGAACAAGTTCTGAACGATTACTATTTGGAGTATGTGAAGCAGAAAAGAGAGCAAGAAGGGGATAAATTTGACGAACAGAGACTGTTGGACCAATTAGTGAAAATATTCTCTGAGGTTTCTGACCTGGAAACCAGATTCTGGGATGAATGTTTGGTAGACAGGTACAATTAGACGGGATTCAAGGGGACGGGGGTACTCAATAAGACTCAAGTAATTGTCATTTACTAAATAAAAATCTGATCCGGAATATTTTTAAATAAATAACCAGAGTTTTCCATAGTCTCCAGAATAATCGAATTAACGCGGTGATACACAGTAACATTAAAGGTTCATGTTGCCTGAAAACAGAAACAGCAACGACAAAATCATGCTGAAAAACAATTATTTTCTTTCAGGGCATAATATTGTTTCGATTAGCAAAAATAACGAATTTCATCATTGTCACCGACTGCCAGCAAATTCAATAAAGTTGTACATGTCTGAGTTGTTTGGATTTTGATTTTGCTCAGCTTGCCCACCTTTTACAATCGAGGCATTCTCCTGTTTTACCCCGTTCTCCTGTTTTTGCTGATTTTGCGAAGATTGAATTTCTTCAGGTGCAACAATGCCATTCTGTTTTGAGCCAGGCTCCAGCCAATTCACTAAATAATCCGATATCCCAATGTTATCGAGAAAGTCTTCTTGTTTAACAACTGGACCAGCATCAGCATCAGCATCAAACACATTCGACATGTCTGAAACTCCATTATTCGAGTTTTCTATAGGCTGATCTTGTTGCTGGGACTGGGGCTCCTCCGGTATACTATAGTTTTCACTGTTAGTCCTTAGTACCTTGAAACCATTGGTTTTTTGGTTATCTACGGAAGTGAAAAAATCAGGGTCTTGCTGGAGCTTTTGCAACTGAGTTGGCTGTAGTGTGTGCTGTGATGGCAGCTGCATCGAAGGTGGAGTATGAGAGTTCCTGCTAGGTGACATCAAATCCGCTTCTTCTGCAAATTGGGAATGTCTAGCCCTGGATGGCGGAACTGCACCATTTGTAGCATGATGATCGGCATTATCTGTATAAGTTTTGGTCTGGTAGATATCGTCCATTAAAGTGGTGTTTGTCTTGAAGTTCGTCAGCTGGAAACCACTGAGAGAGTCCGTTGAATTCACATTTAACAACTGGGGTCTCTCTGCAGAATTGATTGAGTTGGGTGATCCAAGTGACGAGCTGATAGTGTTGGAAGAAGAAATGGACAAAAAGGAGTTTGACCGACGGGGCTGAGGAGCTTGAGAAATAGGCTGCGGGTAAGGAGAGAAGTGTGAATGGTGATAATGTCCATGAGCTCCGTGGTGGTGATGTGAATGGGAGATAGAACCAGACGAGTGAGTGGAAGATCCAGTCAAGTTTTTGAATAGCTGGGGAGTTGGGTGGGACGATCCATAAGGATAAGCAGGGTTGTTTGATTGAGGTTGTTGATTTTGACCTTGAGGAGATGAAACACCCAATTTCTCATTATGGTTGTTGAGATTGTTATGAGAAACTTTATTTCCATGACCTGATTTTTGAGAACTTGGAAGTTGGTCACTTGAATTTGTCTGTTGAGATGGGGATGGAAGCGATGACTGAGAATAACTTGGTCCAATCAGTGGAAACAACGGAAAAAGAGAATCTGGCCCGTTACCATCTTTGGGACTTGATATTATTGAAGCAGAAGAAATGTTCCTATTTCTATTAGCGTATGGTTTTTTCGAGTTAGACTCACCAAAAATATCCAACAAACCGTTCACGGGAAGAGGCATATGAAGCCCATGGTACTGGTCTGAGGCTGATAAGTTGGAGCTTTTTGTGTACTCAGCCGATGGGGCATAATCCTCGGACTCCTGTTTCGGACTGTTGCTGGCTGGCCCATTTGAGGCGCTGTTCGGGCTGATATCAAAATTCCCAGGATCCGCAAAGTTGCTAAGCAGATTGGACAGATTTGTGTTCATCGTGTTCATCGGAGCCACATACTCATCAACAGGCACCGATATTTCTCCCAAACCTTTTCTGTTGGCGCTGGAAATCTGTGGGACTGTTGAAGAGGCCCTGAAATGTTGTAATGGGTCCATTCCAACCTGTCTCTTGGTGAAATACTGAAAATCGTTTGAGCCCTGGAAACCATCGATTCCTGTCTTTTGAGATCCGTTCTCTGTGATAACAGAGTTGATCGATAAAAGACTGTCTGATTGGTTAAACCCCTCAGAACCTATAGAAGGGGGCGATCCCATGTCCCATGCCTGAACAGCACCATAAAAAGGTTCAGTGTCTGAGACTGACATGTTTTGATTCAACAAGTCTTGCGGACTATTAGACTTTGTTTCCTTTTTGATAAACTCAGCTTGATCGATCTGGTCATGAAGATGATCGTCTTTCTTTTTAGACGATGGTTTTCTCACCTTCGAAGAACAAGTGCATTCTCCATCCACCTTACAAGCACACCCAACCGCGTGATCCTTGGTTTTAGAGTGACACGTACATGTGACATGAGAATTTTTCACTTTCCTCATCTGCTTGCAGTGATTACACTGTGTGGACGGTCTTCCTTTCGGCTTAATCATCATCAAAGGTTGGTCGACGTGGGTGCATGTGGTCACACGATGACCTCGGATGCACCTCTCGCACGAGTATTTCACACCGTTTATCAAAACCATGGCAAAAAAGACAAAGTAAAACAACTATGATCGACAAAAACGGATCCACTAACCCTCCTTTGTATTGCAGTCAGCTGTCAAAAGTGAAACACCCAAACACAAAAACAGTTCAATCACTAGCGAACGCTCCAGTCAGCGACTCTTTGGTGATGTCACGGACAGAGAAACCCTCACACCGGACTCGCTTATAGCCTCCAGTATATCAAACCTGTTGGCTACAGCTTCAAAGCTCTATGTTAACCTTATGCCAGTAAGTAGCTTCTCCACGTAGAGTGGCTAATAAATTATTTTCCCCTTGTTCATCAGTAGCCTCTCTTGCCCGTGAAAATAATGGCAGAATATAGATTCTGTACCGCAGGGCCCCTGGTAATTAATTGAGGAATAGAGTTGCGCGGAGTTGCGCGAACAGGTCAACAATAGCACCCGGGCCAAGTCGAAACGGCATCGATTGCTCGAGAACAAGAGCCCGGAGAGCTTCCGAAAAAAATGAAAAAAGGTGTGTGATCTACGTCACGTGCTATAGTTGTTGCCAGGGGGTTCTGGAAGGAAGTGGGATAGGACGAGATAGGGAATAACAGGAGCTGTAAAGTGGGATGGAGAGAGAGAAGTTACGATAGATCATAAAGAGATGTCTTTTTGAGAGGGGTTTTAGCGGACGGAGTGGTGGCTGTTTTTCCGATCTGTGTTTTGCAGACCAATATACACAGGATGGACATTTACCAGGACGACTCCGTAATAATGATTTCTGGCTGGAGAATTGGGCATTCTTGGATGCAAACTGTGAGGGTCTTATTATGGTTTCCAGATATGGAGAAGAGTGGATGCTAATCGACAGTTTTACAAAGTGGTCGGTCCGTGCGTTTGACACCGCCCTAGGGGTCTTTCGAGGATGTGGCTGAGTTGTGGGGAAACTTTCAATGCGGGGAGCAACCGCACGTTGTGGAACTTCTCTACAAACCGGTGTCTTCGGGTCATGGGTTCCTTGAGGCGGTTCTGCGTGGAGTACATATGTGGCTGGTGAGAAAAGAATAGGAAGTTACAGCAACTCTCACGTGATGGGTCCTTTAGACTGGTGCTGTATATTTTTGGCTGTTGTGGCATCCAGTAGTGTCAGCCACATTAAATAGATTGGAGGCCGTTATCGCGTGGCTAGACTCGGACTGCATCAGGGAAGCTGAAGCCAGCCGGAACCGTTGAAAGTCTCAGCCATAAGTAGATATACCAAGATCCAAAGTAGACCATGGGAGTTGGGTTTCCAGGACCGGGATATTCGTTTGGCCTCGGCGAATTGTGGGGACCGCACAGACAAGATATTTGCTCGGCTTACTTGCCAGGCCACATCTTTCTGATTAGAAGCTGCATAGCCTTAATTCTCAAGACCGAATTTTTCATTCTGCTTCCCCGAAGAACGCTTCATTTCACAGATGACACCTAATTGAGAACAAAAAGTGCGTCAGACTTCACTCAGGGCCGTTTGCTTGTTCCTTGACCACACCTTTTGACTAGCGGCTCTCATAATATGACGGCCTCCGATTTGTATCCGTCAGACAGCAATCTGCTCGGACATAAGAGAATATGGACATCGCTGATTACAAGTAAGCATTATCTACCCGGGCTGCTTACATTGGACTACTCTTTGAAGAAATCAGGCTCGAAATACCCTCTAGTGGCATTGTATACTACTCAGCTTGATCCAGAGTCGGTGACTGCTATCAGAAAGCGCAACATTCCAATCCTCCAGATCGAACCTCTGATTCCAGAGAAGTCCAAGGTGTTCACTCACGACTCTCGTTTCTACGATACCTGGTCCAAGTTGCAGCCATTCAAGCTGCTCCAGTTTGAAAGAGTTATCCAGCTCGACTCGGACATGGTTGTCATCAAGAATATGGACGAATTAATGACTTTTGAAATGCCTCCGGACACCGTATTTGCTGCTTCTGCAGCTTGTGTGTGTAACCCTTTGAAACTGGAACATTATCCATCAAATTGGATTCCCAAGAATTGCTCCTACACAGGTTACCATTCGAAACTTGAGAAAACGCTGGACAAAGACGACCCAGATCGCCATATCAAAGGGCCCGCAGCAGAGCTTGGTCTGAAACTCTGCAATGGAGGCTTGCTGATTGTTCAGCCTCATTTGGGTTACTACGAGCGTATTCTTGACACCTTGGCCGACCCTGAGAAGACATCAAGTTACGACTTTCCTGACCAGGCCCTTCTTTCTGATGTATTTGAAGACCAATGGCTGGCCCTGTCTTATAAATACAATTGTCTCAAAACTTTGAAGCGATGCCACTCCGATATCTGGAACATTGACGAAATAAAAAATATTCATTTCATTATTACTCCAAAACCCTGGGAAGTCAAAAAAGGAGAGTTCAAAGATGACTCCGGAACGTTCGATTATTGGTGGGATTTGAACGAAGACAGACTTCGGGCTGAATCTGAAAATGGACTTTTACTTTAAACTACAAAAGATATAAAAATTGATTTGGTGTTGTTTCTCAACTCAAATCGCCTATTTGACTTATAGTTGCATTAATGCACTGTTATTTGATTGTTTTCCCAAAATTTATCTGTGTCTATGTATAGAATGATCCTCATTGTACTTCAAGCCCGGAGATAGACTTGGCAATCGAGTTCATGTTGCCGTTCAAACTGCTTTTCCTCCCCTTGCTGCTCGTGGCATTTGTGTCATGCTCATTTATTGTACTTGATCTGGACCGCACCTGCTCTATGGACTTCTGTGTCTTTAACGATGGTGTTGTGATTGGCGAAGTTGGTATTCCTACTCCAAGTCCTAGCAGCGATGATGGAGGACCAGATAAGATGCTTGTGGCCGAAGGAGTGGGAATTTTTGGAGATATTCCTTGTAAGTATGGAGATGATAGTGAATCGCTGGAAACAGGAAGTGACGAGAGACTGGACAGAAGGTTTATTGAAATGGGGGATGGCTGTTCCACACTTCGAGTGTCCAGAATCTTATAATAGAAGAAAAGATAGGTAATCACTAGATTCAGAGACATTTGAAAAATTGCAGCAACTATGAAGATGATACCCACATTGCTGGTTCCGTACAACAGGTAGCTGATTTTTGTAAAATCACCAGCAAGCCAACTAATCAGTAGGATTGTTTTGAAATTCTCGACAGTTTTCAGGCGTCTGAACAGCAAGATCTGAGGGAGCGGAAGAAGACTTTCAACTAGAAAAGACCCCGAGCCAAACACAATTCCCAAATATTCGTTCCCATTGAAAATTAGTTGAATAACTGTGATTGTGAGAAGGTAACTTAGAAGAAATTTCGAGTAGGTTTTGGAGCTTTTCCATTGCCAGAATTTGAACGGACGCACGTAGTGAGCATCAAAGCATCTCAGCACTTCGGCAAACCCTTTGGCTCCAATTAATCCCAGAAGAACAAGATATCTTCCAAAAAATTTTAAAGCCACAGTCGCCAAACCTGAAAGAAAAGTGAAGAAGTTTGTGACATCTGAACGGGTGTACTTTTCGAGATCTTCACTCAACAAAACGCCGTTAATGTCAGAAAAACTGTCTGAAACTTCATCCCAGCTACCTTCATACACTTCTAACTGTACTGCCTCCAAAGGTCTATATTTCAAAGCCACTCTTAGAAGAATCAACTGTATGAATATCATCACGAAGCACTGTCTCAAAAGACTCACTTCGAATGGGTCATTGAAATAATAGAATATTCGCAGCGAAGAGGCAATCAGCATGGTTGCACAGATATCCAGAGATATTCCTTGCGAGGATTGTTTCCTGCGGATGCTCAAAATAGTTGAGCCGTATGACAACAATGGAGAGAAAGACATCACCCAGTTGATGACCGTTTTGATCTCCGGTATAAACTTCGGCGGCAGCGCTAAGTAAGCCATTTTTGAATGCCAGAATGTAATGATATTGCTATATCAGTGAACAAAACAGGACGTTAGCAGGGATAGTCACCATCAATAAGGGTATGTGAATTAAGGGAATAATTTTCTGCGGCTGACTTGACGGGTGGTTCGTTTTGATCTGGAGACGGGAAAAGTCAGCGATGTATCTCAAACAAGCAAGATTGTAAAACCTTTTTCCACCAGGATGCTTGTGTTGTTGTGTAATCCGTACGGAAGGAGAGCAACAGAAACAATCAATAAGATCTGAAGAACAAAGGTGAAAGAAGGCTCAGTCGGTATTTACACCTCCAAGCAGCGATCTGTTATTTTTTCTGTTCTGGTGTTGGGATGTTTTGATCGTATATTTACGTCTCAGGGATCATAGAAGAGATCTCAACCCAAAGAGGGAGACATTCTTAGGTTCTTCTGGTGCTGAGTTGGGGAAAGTAGGTGATGGTACTCTCCCAGAATGGCAATCTGTTTGTGACGCGATTTTGTAAGCTCATGGTGCAACAGAAGGTCTCAAATTCATTGCTAAAGACGGTCTGTAAGAACTGTGGAATTTCTCTTTCTTCGACTAAAGAGGGGCTCATTGGTTCAATTGCACGAGAAGTTGCTAGTCCCTCGGTTCTAAAAGGTCACTCGTTTTCCACAAGACCGTTTCGTGCAATCTCTATCGATGTGGGTCTGCGTAACTTTTCGTTCTGCCGATTAGAACTTCCGGATCTCGAGTATTTCACCAAACCTATAATAACCGGGTGGTTCAAAATGGATCTCCATCGCTTCACAGGTATCAATGATCAAGATTTTTCACCTTTAAATTACAGCAAAATCATCAACAACGTGGTAAACCGGCTCATCTACAACAAAAACGTTGGATATCCAGATGTTATCTTGGTAGAACGACAACGATTTCGGACCAGGAGTAACAAAAACGTCTTTGAGCATGTTCTTAAATCAAACGTGTTGGAAAACATCTTGATTTCCAGTCTATTCACATACAACGCACTACTTCCAGATACTTATGACAGCCAGCTCATCAGCAGTTCCCCGCTGGTAATGGCCAATTTTTGGTCCGATTATTACGGGTTACAAAATCCAACAACAAAAGCACTTACAAATGATTCTAAAGAGGTCCGTATGTTTCTGGTGAACAAATGGTTAGAAAAATGTTTTTTTGACGAAACTCCGGTCTCCCCAGAGTTTGTGTTGGGACAAAACTACCAGCTTCCGGCTTCTGAAAGCTCTCGAAAGCTGTTGGACAAATACAAAAACAGTTCTCGAAGGTTATATGAGATGATGGTTCATTTGAACTCTGCCGATCTTGCAAGCCCGATCTCCGTTTCCTCACCGGATGATGCAAGAAAAGGTGACGATATTGCAGACTCTCTACTACATGGCCTGAGTTTCTTTATGTTCGAAAAAAATAAGTTGGCCCTCTTTGAAAAGGTTGTCAGCACTAAAAACTTGTCTGACATAGATATCTCAGACTTGTTCGATTGATTGTCATATTATTTGCCACTCTATATTCTATCACCGTTCAAGCTTTCCTCTCAGCAAATGGAACGGTTTGTGCTACTTTTTCAAAACAGCAGCATGTTCAACAATGTCCTGGAGTCGCTTAGCTTTTAGGCCTGCTGTTAGATCCCGCAAATTTCTTCTGTTTTCCGTCCAACGTTCTGCTGTGAAACCCTCGTTTTCTGTACCCTCAATCAGGTCGAACATATAATCACAGTACTCAATGTCGTTAGGGTAAGACAGCAGATGAAAGCTAGCTCCGTCTCCTTTAAGTTCCAACTCTTGCAGATATTCCGTCAGCATTTGCTCTTTGGTGGGTAATTGTAACCTTCCTGAAATCACTCTGGCCACATACTGAGCCTGACACTCGGAAAAGGGGAAAGGAATAATATTCTTTGGAAGAGCTGCATTTATCAGAGTTGGGTCTGAAATGTAGAATATCTGATTGTACAGATTTCTTAGTCTTTGACCGTCGGTGATTATGGCTTCGTCTCCATCCAAATAGCTTTTGAGGAAGGGAATTGAGTACAGATATCCTGTGCAGAAAATAACGTTATCGATTCCCTCGTATCTCTCGCCATCAACAGTGATAACGCTTCTGTTGTCGTCATAGACGTAACTGGCTACTTTACCGAGTCGGACAATATCCTCAATCAACACATCAGCAACTGGGGACGGAGAAGTGGATGAAACAACCACCTTTTTTGCATACGTACTTAACTGAGTTGCAATGTCAATACCTGAGGCAGAGTTTCCAACAACCAACACAGTTTGGTTTTCAAATGCCTCGACATTGTTGAAATACTTTGCATGGGATAACGAAAATGGGGCTTTTTGATTCCAATCTTTGAGTCCGTCAACATCTGGAATAAATGGGAGGTCAAAATGGCCATGTGCCAGGACAACGTAATCATAGTGAGCAACTATGGACGTTCCCTGGTCATCAGAAGGTTTGGAAACCAATTCCCAGAGACCCTCCTTTTTTGTAAGGCTCACAACATTTTTCTGATAATTGAACCTCACAGAGTCTGGAATTGTTGTGGCATACTGCTGGAGATATTTTGCAACCTCTTCCCTTGTAGGGAAACTTTCGTTTTCTTTGGGGAACTTAACGTCCTTATAATTCATGATAGATTTGACAATATTTGTCTCTAAATGCTGATACATTGCGGAAGCAAACCTTTCTTCAGCAGAAGCATTATTCTTTGTGTTAATCTCGGAAGCTGTTCTTTGATCTGTGGAAGGGATTGAGGGTCTCAAATGAGTTTTTGAAGTTCCTGAACAGTTCCACAATCCACAAGCATGCTTATGTCTGTCATAGACATCTATTTGGAGTGTTTCAGGCTCCAATGCCAAAGCCTTAGCCATGGCCAGTCCGGCAGGACCTGCACCAATTACTGCAACCTTTTTCATTGCAAAAAGTCTCTGTATTTGTTGTATTGTGAAATCAGATAGGAGCGGTGAAAATCTTTATAGGTTCGAGGACGGACATTTGGAAAATCGCATGTTTTCGCACTTTCTCCCGATTCGTACCCATTCGCAATCACGAGCCACACCCCTACAATTTGTAGACTTATTTGATCTCATGACTTCCATAGTATTCAGAAACCACGTTATTTGAGCTCGGAACTGATCTGACTTGGTAACAGATCCATAACGGCAAGTAGAGGACTACACAAAAAATATTTTGAACCGAAATACTATTTCTATCTGAAAAATGTCCGACAGTTTGGAAAGAATTAAAATTATCATTGGAGTGAGTTATTAATAATATCTTCGTGTGGAGTACGGAATCATCAGACCCTAGTTACTGAAATTGAGCTCAGAAGCATCGCTGCCTTCGCGTTTGGTGAGAATTGCGGTCTCGGTATCCACCTCTTTATCTTTCGAGGAGATGGGCTTCAAGTCATTGTCTCTTCTTCCAAATACCCATGTAAAGCCTTGCGATTCCTTGTACACGAGGAACGCAATCAACATAGCAATGACAGCTTCTATTGTAAACAGAGCCAATGTTGTTGGGTATCCAGATCCAAAATAAGGAGCATTGCTGGTGTCGAAAATAATGAGTGGTAGCCAAGCCTGGAAGGTGAATGAGATGGCCTCCATAACACCAACAGCAACAAATCTCTGTTCTGCAGAATGGCTAAGAACCTCGTTGATCCAGGACATGAATAAAATTCCGCATCCTGTCTCCGTGAAAAGGAAGTACCAACCGACAAACATGGCTGATCTATTGTCGAACGGCCAAATGGTTAGAATAATCGATCCAATAACTGCAATTCCACAGAAAGTCACAATAAAAGGCCATCTTTTACCCACGATATCGGAAGACCAACTCATGATAATTGTACAGAAAATCTGCAACCCATATCCGGCTGTTGGGTAGAGATTTCTTTGCGAAACAGTGAATCCGTCAGCCTTGAGCCACAAATTCATGTAACTGTAAAGCTTTAAGCCAACCACATGACAGATAAAAGCCATTGAAAACAGCCATGCTGGCCACGTCAGAAACAAAGATTTCATAGAGTTCAAAGTCAGTTTATCCCTCGGCTTTCTATGAGCCTTGTCCAAGTTCGCAATGACCAGGGCTCTTTCATTGTCGCTCAACCACCAGGATTTGGAGTCATGGGGAGCGTCGGGAATAGCAAAGTACCCATAGATGGCAATTGGAATGGTGATGATTCCATCGAATATGAAAAGCCATTGATAAGACTTCAAGCCACATTTTCCGTTCATGCCACTGTGCAAACCTGTTTGCAAGTAACCAGAGAACATGTTGGAGGCCGAAGATGAGATCTGGAAGATACCTGTTCTTTTTCCAAGTTGACTAGGAGTGTACCATTGTCCCAGCAGACCAATCAAACCAGCATAACTGGTTGATTCAAAAAGTCCGATCAAAAACCTAATAGCGTATATTGCGTGGATCCCTTTCTGCGATTTCGGAGTTGCAGCCATACACATACAACAAATTGCCCACAGTAGCTCCATTGTTGGAAGCCATATTGAAGGACGAACTCTAGATAAAATCATCTGCGAAGGTATCTGACCGATGATGTATCCGATGTTAAACATAGTAGAGCTTGCCAAGTTGTATTCATTACCTTTAAATCCGTAATCTTCCTCCATACCAGAAGCGTAGGCATTGGTGAGATTTGTTTGATCCAGAGTCTTGAGAAAGTAACCTAAACATGCATAGGATAGAATCCACCAGTCGATTTTGAAATACACTTTCCGTTCGAACGGAGACTTGTCTAAAGTGTCCCAGAACTTTCCTTTGTGTCTGTTCCAAAAACTTTTCGGGTTTTCCACAGAAGATGCTTCTGTGAAAGACTCTGTCAAACGCTGAGTCGAATGGACATCTTCCTCTTTGATCAAATTCGTCGAGACAGTCATCCTTACGAGTGTTTTGATTGTGTGCACTTTTTCCACTTACAGAAGAACAAACAAAAGAGAATATCTATTCCTTTATAAGGAACCTGAAAACGGCGGAAATACTCGGGCTATTGGAAAAAGAAATAGAATTCCGCCACGCAAAAAAGTTCCGCCATACTCTGACGAGCCCTAATATAGCGTGAGACAACATTGAATGTCCGCTCTCCACCACTAGTAAAAGATCATTTCAGCAATGGGCCCTTTAACACGGCAAATAGGCAACAGATGTACGCCCATGACGTGCTTATTGGTAAGCCACCAGGGATCCACACTCATGTGAGCTTTTATTGTAGAAGACGGTGAAACAAGTTTTTTTTATTGTTGGTTGTGAAGTTTTTTCTCAACCTGCAGAAAAAACTCCGACTGCGCATAGCCTTATCTTTTACCGTTGTATTTATTGAAATATTGCAAACGAGAGATCAGTGGTTTTAGCAGAGGAAGTCAGTGGAAGGAGCTGTTTAGTACAATCCTAGTGATCTAAATTTGGGAACATTGTGTAATATGGTGTAGTCAATCGGCGAAAGATACAAAATAAGTTTTTCTAGAGCGCCACACGGCCCTGAGGCTCAGAGAAGGCCGTTTAAAAGACATCGAAAACGGATATTCTCCGACTCATCTGGATGATAATAACCGAAGAGGAGAAACTAACTGTGGGTCGTAATACCGACGGAGAAATGTAGGTAACGTCAGAAACCCATCAAGAGCTGGGGAAGACCGACATTGTACGGAATTAGACACAGATAGTGAGAAAAAAAATGTCCGCTGCTGACCAATGCATGATAATTTGTTCATTTCTCCCCGCCACAACAGAGCGGTAATTGCGGATTTCTAGCTCCGTCGCACATCTCCGTTGGTCAAACGGTTTGGATACTTTTTTATCGAAAGAAAAACTTGTGAACTTGTAGTTGTTCTTTTCCAAATAGCTACTAGACCATTCTACAAGTCATGGTGACCGAAGAAGAAGCCAGACGTATCTACAGAGAGAACATCCACATCGACTCTTTGAACATCTCCAACTGGAGCAGAGAGCTTTTTGAGTCTTGGAGAAAGGGAGGAATCACTGTGGTATCGTGCACTGTTGCGATCTGGGAGGATTTCAAAGGCACTATTGCAAAGATTGTCGAATTCAAAAAATGGTTTGAAGAACACAGTGATATCATCATGGGTGTTTCGACAATCGAAGACATTTACACTGCAAAGAGACTCAACAAAACGGGAGTCATTCTAAACTTCCAGAACAGTGCTGGTATAGAGGATCAACTCGACTATATAAGGGTGTTTAGAGATCTTTCAGTGAGACAAATCCAGCTCACTTACAACACCCAGAACTACTCTGGTGCTGGGTACACCGAGCTCAGAGACTCAGGACTGACTGGTTTTGGTCAACAGGTTGTGGATGAGATGGGAAAGATGGGAGTGGTGGTTGATCTCTCTCATGTTGGACACCAGACCACAATGGACACGATTGAATATGCTAAGAAACCTCCATGCTTTTCTCACATTTTGCCTGCTGCTCTGCGTCAATCAGGAAGAAATAAGACTGATGAGGAGATCAGAGCTATTGGTGCCAAGGGAGGAATGGTGGCAGCTTCGAATTTTGGACCCCATATGAAGAGAGGAAACGATTCTACTCTGGAAGACTACGTTGAAGTTCTTGAATATTTTATTGAACTAGTTGGAGAAGATCTTGTTGGTATCGGATCCGACGCCTCAGAAGGCCATCCAAGACCATCTCCCTTTCTTGTGTGGTGCAATTTGGACAAGGGATATACCAGAAAGTTGACAGAATGGGGTTCTGCCAAGGTGGTTAAGCCTTTGGGAAACCTTGCCGACAGAGAAGAGGTTGCCGTGGTCATGGCCAAGAGAGGCTGGTCTGAAGAGAGGATGAAAAAGGTTCTGGGACTAAACTGGCTAAACTACTATAAGAAAATCTGGGAGGAGTAACTGATGTGCTGATCCAGAGCTGACAGCAGCTCTGTGGTAGCCATGCAATCGAGAGTTCAACACCGGTTCTTCCCGACTCTCCTGCTAGTCCGTGTAGTCCGTGTAGAGATGTCATTTACAAAACTCGATTTTGTAATTTGCTAATATATTAGTAAACATTTTTTGACTATCAGCTGCAAGGCGAAAGATGAACTTGGATGAGTTAGTAATGGGGCTCTTTTTGGGATCTGTAACGCTTGTTGGTGACTGATTCTTGCTGGACACAGAGTCGGAGAGTCACTTTGGTTCTTCTTGTCATGACATCGGAGGGTGAGGTGCCGAGGTCCTTGAAAAGAGCCAAACATATTGTGCTTGTTCTGTCTGGAAAAGGGGGAGTGGGCAAGTCTTCTGTGACTACGCAGCTTGCTCTGAGTCTGGTGAACAGGGGATTCAAGGTGGGAGTGCTGGACATCGATTTGACGGGACCCTCATTACCTCGTATGTTTGGATTGGAGAGTGGAAAAATACACCAATCGTCGAACAACGGTTGGATCCCTGTATACTATGATTCGAGCAAACGATTGTCGTTGATGTCATTGGGGTTTTTGTTGAACGATCGGGGGAATTCTGTTGTTTGGCGGGGTCCAAAGAAAACGGCCATGATCAGACAGTTTCTAAAGGACGTTGAATGGGAGCAGATCGACTATCTTTTGATAGATACTCCTCCAGGTACCTCTGACGAACATATAGCAATAGCTGAGGAGCTCCGATACTGTCCGAATGTGGATGGTGCGGTGATTGTGACGACGCCTCAGCTTGTCTCGATCAACGATGTGAAGAAGGAGATTAATTTCTGCAAAAAAGTCAACTTTAAAGTCCTGGGAATAGTCGAAAATATGTCTGGATTTGTGTGTCCTTACTGCGACGAGTGCACAAACATATTCAGCTCTGGAGGAGGCGAGAGTCTGGCGACGGAGCTGCAATTGCCGTATCTTGGAAATGTTCCAATTGACCCGCAGTTCAACGAGATGATCGAGAGACAGACGGAATTGAAGCAGAAGGAAGGAAAGGACCTGATTGAGCTTTATTCGGGGTGCAAACTGAGGGAGGTGTTTGAGCAAATTACGGAGAAAATCATATAATGGGGAATAGAGTTACAAAATAAGCTTTTTGAGGTCGTTGAGCAGGCCGTTTGGGTCTTTCGCAGAGGCAGATACGGCTCTGATGGTCACAGGCTCGTCATTCACAGTGCAGAGAGGCAATTCGTTCACTGTGAGGTCGGCTGGGTTGTGGAATCGCGAGATACTGATGGACCGTCGACGTTGGAGCTCGTTTATCTCGGACTCGAGCGCCATGTAGTGTTGTAGTTTGATGTTTGTAGTCTCTGATGGCTTTTTCCGTCTCTCGGAAATCTTATCTCGCATTCCGTACCGAAAGAGCTCGGTGAAGTGTTCTTCGTGAGGCGATCGGAGGCTGAACAGACGGTCTTTAGGACTCATTTTCTTCTCTATTCGTTTCAGCTTGTCTATCAGGCTGTTGACTCGTTCCTGTGACCCTGAGAGACCTGCTCTGATCTCTTCGATGTGGGAATTGATTGCTGTCAGTTTTCTGTTCTGTTTGGCTGATTTGTCGTGAAGTCCTGTTACCAGCCGGCTTATCGAGCTGTATTGATGACTGATGTTGTCGAGTCGGTCCACCACCTGCTCCTGTTCGACTTCTGCCATCGACTGCCACTGGCTGTCGAGATCTCTGGAGTAGCTGGAGGCGATTTTCAGCACTGCGTTTCGAAGCTGGAGCTGTGCATTTTGGAGCTCGTTCTCTCCGTTGAGGATCCCGTTCAACGTGAACTGGTCGATAGTCAGCAGCGACAAGTTCTGGCTCTCCATTGCTGGAACCCGTCTGCAAAAGTTGCCCGGTTCTCGTATCCGTATTTCTTAAAAACAGCGCTCCTGTATCTGCTTATATTTCCCACAAAGCTTCATTGTGGTGTCGTGAAAAATTCACGGCCTATAAATACTTCGGCATTTGCGCTTGGCATTTGTAGTCTGCCCTGGATTTTCGCCAGACGTCACAACCCACAGTCAGAACAGTGGTGACAGGTGTGTTGCCCATGTCCGAATCCAAAGTACCGGGTTCTATGGTGGGACTGCCCACCAGATGGCTGTCGTCATGGTCGATCGCACAGTTTAATTTGCTCAATTCGCTGGGACTCACGTTTGGAGGGTGTTGTTCCAACGTGATCTCGCTAGAAGAGCTGTCAAGACTCGAGCCCCGAGCCTCGAGTCTGGTAACTGCGCTCCAGTACATCCTGATCACGCTGATCTCGTACTTTCTGATGCCTTCTAGGCCCGGAGAAAGCATGCTTTCCCGGTCCAAAGTGCCCGTGCACCGATATCTCATTGCCACAAACATCTTCTTCATCACGTCTGTGCTCAACAACTTTGTGTTCAGACTGGAGGTGTCGATTCCGCTGCATCTCATTGTGCGCTCTTCGGGAACTCCGCTCACCATGGTCTTTGGCTGGGCGATCTGGGGCAGAAAACACGACATCTTCCACGTCATCGGATCGATTCTGCTCACTCTGGGAATCATCATAGTCACGCTCTCGACGCTCTCGTTCTCGGAATCCGTAGAGATCCAGAACCCGGCCAAATTTCTCGTGGGCCTGGCAATCCTGGTCTTCTCTACAGTTCTCGGCTCCATTACAGGCCTCTACAACGAGGAATCGTTCCGTCAGGCAGAAGGAGTCAGCTGGAAAGAGTCGCTTTTTTTCACTCATCTCTATGGTCTTCCCTCGCTCATATTTCTCGTACACTCTCTTCCTAAAGAGTACGAGATGGTCAAAGAAATGCCCAACTTCTGGTCCTGGACCCTTGTCAACATCGTCACCCAGCTCATCTGTGTCATTGGGGTCAACCAGCTGGCTGTTTCCACCACGGCATTGACAGTGGGCGTCATTCTTCTTTTCCGAAAGTTCCTATCTTTGGCTCTCAGTCTCCTTATCTTTGGAACAAGACTCACCATTGCCGGATACTTCGGCTGCATTCTGGTTTTTCTCGGCACAGGAGTCTACGGATTTGGAAAAAACATATACTCGTTTATGACATTGAACTACTCGCCACAGTACACTCAGCTCAGCTCCCAAAGTGTGCGAACAGAGTCCAAGGAGTCATAGACATCACCGGTTATTAATAGATTATAGATATTTTTTTCAATCGTATTGGACTAAAAGAATCAACGACTTGTTTGGTAGAAATTTCAAAGCTCCCAGTCACTCAACCACTCCTGATCCTTGCTAACTGTTCCAAACAGACAATTAATACTTCTCAATGGTCTTGCAACCACTCCAAAACCCTACAGAACTGGAGCCGCACGCCGCACGGTGTTCCAGATCTGGCACAGCCCGATATGACCTCTTTCTATAGAAGACAATGTGTCAGTGAGTTTGTCTAGGGTAGTAGAATTGGGTGTCAGGACGGTTTTTCTGGGTCTTAGTTGTGTATTTACAAGTCATTGCTGGTCCTTCTGAGGTCTCACAAGAAGAAAAGAGGTTATTTGCAACTGGAAAACGCCTACCGTTTTCCAAACTAATCTTGTTCTCGTTTCTGCGCTTTTGCTCTTCCATCACCACATCGTTCGGTTATCCAGCCACAGCTACATATTTGTGGCTGTATGGTTTCAAATTCCAGTTCGAAATAGCCTGTGTGATTAGCAACCCTGTCGGTTACTCAGTTTCCAAACGGCAGAACCCAGTCTTATTTCGTCCTACAATCCATCCCAGACAACAAAATCCCAGTCCACACAACTAATGGGCTCACTTTTTCGGCATCCGGGACCCTGAATTCCACAGGCAACCACCCTATTATTGATAGCCGGAAACATCAAAAAATGTGGGGAATTACGGCTGTGCCAGAAAAGCAATTCTCGTAGGGGATAAATCTCCTGCCCAATATAGTATATAGGCTCATATTTAAAATATCGGCTAAAAGTTGCACCATTTGAATCTCTTTTTGAAACACCACATGGGCCAAGTTTTATTGCACTTAGACATGAAATTTCTTCCTACTGGCCATGGTGAAACTCGGATGGCATTTCTCTGCTCCTGCTCCCACCTTATTTGACGTGAGAGTCAAATCAGCTTATAAAAATGTGGTGATTGTTAAAGGAGAACGACTGGAGTCAGCCTCCTTCCGTTTGAAAGGCAATGTAGTGTTCTCTCTCCCTAAGGCAATCACGCTGCAGAAAGTATCATTGAATTTGTTGGGAACTTACAGAATCGAGGGAAGGACCTTGGAAACCAGCGAAAACTGGTCTGCAACCACAGCTGAGGCTTGTGTGTTGAATATTGTGTGGGATAACTTGCTCTGCAACTCACAGGGACAGATAATTGAGGGAGATTACGACTCCAGAATCAAGATTGTGCGTGCTGGAACTCTGGAGGACTACCAAAGAGCAACTTCTGCTTTGAACAAGCTGTTAGATCCTACAACCTCGGAACCACAGTTTTCTGTGAAAAGACGTCCAGAGAGTCCCAGGTCTGCTTCTTCCACTCCTGTGACGATTTCATTTCCACCGTCGGCAGCTACAGGAGAAACCCCCTTTTCCGGAGATTTCGATCCAAAAACTCATTTCCATCTACCAGCTGGAAACTATTCTCTTCCTTTCGATGTGGCAATTCCAGGCACTGTCGCAGAGACAATAGAGGGTCTGCCATATCTCGATATTGTTCATCGACTCGAATGCAAGCTGGAGGGGGCCAAAGAGTACAGACATACTCCGCAGTGCTTCAAATATCTCCGTATTCTAAGATTACCTTTGGTCACCGATGAGTTGTTTGCCGAAGACAGCTGTGTCGAGAAAACATGGCCAAAGAAACTACAGTACCGTGTGCTGCTGCTGCGACGGGCAGTGGCCATCGGAGGAAAATTAAAGCTACACATAACGGCTATTCCTCTAGCCAAAGGACTCAAGCTTGGAAATATCGACGTGAAAATCAAACAAACAGTGGGATTCAAGGGACTTCGAGGATGCATTCTGGTCCAGGAGAGTATCCTCCACAGTGTCACACTACCAAAGGTGTCCGAAGAGCAACTGGGCGCCGACAAGTGGTCCTTGGAGGCCATGGTGAAGGTTCCTGCTGACCTAAGCATCGTGGTTCCAGACACGATGATTCGAGACGAGGTGGTGATGGTGCACCACCGGCTACTTTTGGAGGTGAACGTTGTGAATCCGGACAATCATGTTTCGCAAGTGCGGTCGATACTTCCGCTCTACTTGTACCTGAGCCCGCACGAGACTGCCGTGGTGGCCCCGGTGCCCCAGATTGACCGGTACGGGAACATTGAGTTTTCGCGCGAGGCTCGAGAGCTTTTTGTCCCGGCAGGGGAGCCGCGCAAGCCACGCGACACGCGCGAGGCTGGCGTGGCCCCCGTGGGAACCCCCGAGGATCGAGGCTCGAGCGTGTCTTTGCAGGTACTAGCCACAGACTCGGACGAGGTGGGCGACACGGACTCGGATGTGTCGTATGCTCTGGAGGAGGACGCGTTGCCGTCGTACGATGCGAGTGCACGGGATGTCCTGATTTCGCCCTCGTCGTCGGAGCAGGCGAGTGTTCTTGACTCGTACTTGACTCCGCTGGCCTCGGTGATGGCGACTCCGCTGAGCGCCAGTCCCCGAGACCTGCGGTCACCGTTCGAGCCGACCTCTATGCACATCTCGCGGGTGGCCTCGCCCGCTCCCCAGAAGTCGCAGGTCGCCAGCATCGCCATGATCCCCTCCTACAGTACCGTGTACGACGACGACGTGGGCGTGGCTGATGTGCCTGCGCCACCGTATCTTGACCCGCCCTCGTCTCGCGCCGCAAAATTCTAGCACCCGTGCCACCATGTGCGTTTTTCCGTCCCTGGCACCCACATCCGTGCACCGCAATATCTGCCCTTTGTTTCCCTTCTGGTGCATGAAATTTATTTTTTGGTGCACTGCTATCCAGGATTAGTACAGGTGTCTCTTTTGCAACCAGAGGAGACCACTTGTGTTTCTGTTGCTGAGACCAAGAACGCCGGAGAAATTCTGTTTCAGTGCTCCCTTTATAGATTGCAATTGAGGTTCACAGATGTCATCCGCTGCTGAGAGGCCAAAACTGTTCAAGGTTGTGGGAGGTAAGTGGATATAGAAAAAAGGCTCTGATGCACTGTTACCAGATATACTAACATTATCAGGGGCCCAAAACTACGACTGGGGGAAACTTGGATTCACGTCGGCTGTGGCCAGATACACCAAGCTGAACGACCCGGAAAATATCACCATTGACGAGTCCAAGCCGTACGCTGAGCTATGGATGGGAACTCATCCTTCTGTTCCAACTACCATTCCCGGAGCTGGAAATAAGCCACTGAGATCGCTGATCTCCGAGCTCCCAGAACAACTGCTGGGCCAGGACCTGATTGAGAAATTTGGCTCTAGAGAGGGGCTTCCGTTCCTGTTCAAGGTGCTTTCCATCAGAAAAGTGCTTTCGATTCAGGCCCATCCAGACAAGACTTTGGCCAAGCAGTTACACGCTTCAGATCCTAAGCATTATCCGGATGACAACCACAAACCGGAAATGGCTATTGCCATCACGGATTTCGAGGCCTTCTGCGGGTTCAAGCCTCTTGCTGAGATTGATGATCTCTTGCAGAAAATCCCAGAGTTTGCCCAGCTGGTAAGTGACGAGATTGTCTCTCGGTTCCATGAGGGAATCGTTGTGCATCCAACTCCAGACGTGGCTGCAAACAAGAAGCTTTTGCAACAAGTCTTTGGAAAAGTGATGAACAGTCCAGAGGACGTTTTCGTTCCTCTTGCTGCCAAGCTGGTCGCAAGAACAAAGTCTGAGCCGGCTCTATTTGGCTCTGTTCTTGCCGATCTCATCCAGAGACTCGATGCCCAATTCCCTAACGATATTGGTCTGTTCTGTGGCTGCTTGATGCTGAACCATTGCAACCTCAAGTCTGGAGAGGCCATGTTCCTGGAGGCCAAAGACCCTCATGCATACATCTCGGGTGATATCATGGAATGTATGGCTGCATCGGACAATGTGATCCGCTCAGGCTTCACTCCAAAGTTCAAGGATGTCAAAGTCCTTGTGGACTGCTTGACGTACTCATACAATCCGGTGGAAGAGCAGAAACTGAAGCCTGTCAAGTTCTCCAGGGGAAGCGGGGCAGGAGAACTATTGCTGTACGATCCTCCTATCAGTGAGTTTTCTGTGTTGCAATCCACTTTCAATGGTGTTGAAGGGGTCACTGAAGTGAAAGGTTTGGAAGGACCATCCCTGCTTATTGTTTCTGAGGGAGAAGGTAAGATCAGAGTTAAGGGCGATGTTTCTTCCACTCTTGAGAGCTCTACTGGTAACATTTTCTTCATTGCTCCTGAGACTCCTATCGAGCTCATCAGTGACAAAAAAGACATTCCATTCACCTCATACAGAGCTTACTGTGAGGCCTAGTTTTGTGCAGTCATTTTTCTTGACAAGATTAATTAATTTATTAAATTTATTTTTCTATTAGATGCTCGTTGTGTTTGTTCTACTTCTATAATGGCTCTCCACAGGTGGGAAACCGTTAGCAATGCTGCATAGTCGGTTTTTACTTGTGTTCTCAAACACTAGCAGAAACTATTCTCTGGTGTCTGAAATTTTGGTAGTTTTCTTCTTCTCTTTGCTGTTCGAAATCTCCTTCTCCGTCCAGCCATTCTTCGATGTCTCTGAAAATTCGGGCACTGATTTCCAAGTCCAAGTCCCGCTCGGCTTGTCTAATCTTCTCCTCCAGCTCCTCGCAGGCTTCAACGAGAACACTGATATTTCTGGCTGTCTGTCTCTTTTTGAATTCAACCACTGGCAACATTGTTTGAATGCCTGTAACTTTGCGGATTTCCAGCACAGACAACCGCTTGAAAAAGTCCATCTTCAACACTTGGCCCAATCCCATGTCTGAAAGCTTCCAGCAGTAATTCAAACTCAGTCTTTCGAGCTCCTGGCCTCGCAGAATGGCCAGATCCCATATCAGCTTATCAGTGACAGCGCAACCAGCTACCCCGAGAGTCTTTATCTGGCAATTCTGTGCAATGAGACGCATTGACACGTCAGAAACGAGCTCTCCTTTGGTATGTCTTCCACAATTAAGGGTTTCTAGTAGTTTGCAGTGGGTTCCAATCGAGTAGAGGCCAGCATCTGTGACTAGTTCGCAGGCTCGGATATCCAGATGTCGTAGTCGGGTTGCAACTGGTGCAATTGCAGAAAGAAAGATGTCGTCAACGGCTCTGGAACCGGGAATCACAAGTTTTTCTAAGCTTTGTGTGAATAGAGAGGTATTAGGCAGAATCTTGGGGCAAATATAGAATTCGATCCAGCTCAGATTGTCCCCAGAAATTACGTCTGCAGCAAGCTCATCAACCTGGATCTGTGAGGTTGATTTCAGCTTATGCAAGACCAGAGATCGAGGTCTGGCTTTCACGACGGGCTTCTTCTGACAATGTTGATAGTAGCTGCTGAATTTGGAGTCACCATCAAAGTAAAGATTCTCTTGCAATTGCTCGTACGTTAGGGAGTACCAGAGCTTGTTGACCAGCATGCAATTAAACAGATTTGACTGATTCTTTTTCAGTGATTCTGGCGACCTGGATATCGACCGAGTCCACACCTGTTTGCCCTTTTGGTCGCCGTGAATTAATACTGCGTGCTTCAAAGACATTGGAGGCCTTCTAGAGGGAGCAGGCTCCATGGGAATCTTCGCAGTATCGTCATGGCCAACGTATCGGAGGATGATGTTGAGGATTTCTGGTATTTCGAAAATCTTTGCAGAGGTTAAAGGTAATGGAGGATCCTCCATTGTGAGTTTCTGGACATCCTCCTGGCACTGAAGCAGATCTGCCAGCAAATTCCGCTTCACTGGCTCTGGTTGATTAGGTAGAAGGGGCGTAAATTGCTGAGGAGTGATAGGAGAAACGGGATCGCTCTCACAAGAGGAAAATTGAGTGTTTATTGACTCGAGAGAATAGTGGTGGTTCAGTTTGGCAGACATAGGAATATTAGGCGGTGTCCTGAGACCATCAGAGGAGTTTGAAAGAGGACTCGTGGACCTGAAAATCGGAGATATTAATCTGGTTCTGATTTTTCTAGCCAGACTTGTGCTTTTCTTTCTGGAATACTCATTACTCCCAAGAGAAAGCGACATGGATGACAGGGAGTGTGTTCTGCTGGCTTCGTCAAAACTTTCCATAGGGGTATTGATCCGATACGAGATGGAGAGGGCCCTTTTCAAAGGCCTTTGGTCGTTCAATGGTGAGAGTTTTCTGGTCTTCTGTTGCACATCGTGGCCATTTGCACCCGAGCTCTTTCTAATTTTAGGGTTATTGAGAAGAATGTGATGGTCTTTCATTACTGCAAAGAGTAAAAGAAAGAAGGAGATAGAATACTTGACACTCACACAAGTAGTACTACCATTAAAGAAAGACTCAGTCCACCTTCTCTTGGACCCGGGCTCTGTCTTGCTTGTAACAAGAATAATGCTTAGAATTCCATATAAGCTTTTTGCAAAGTATATATAACAACTGAAAATCCAGTGGAATAAGGCCCAAGATGGCTGGCAGTACCCCTTTTTCCTGCTGTAGAACTCCTTCTCTTTGCCGAGCAGCTCCTGCTACCAGATCTGGGGGGCTCAAGCCGCACAGCACAGCCGGACTTTTGTTTATTGTAACCGTTTTGGCTCGTGACAGACCAGCCACCCGACATACATCCTGATTGGGAAGCGGTGGAGGAGGTTCTGCACACTTTTTGAGGCACAGAAGGCTTGCAACGGTCGCGGGCGCCTTGTGGCACTGCAAGAAACAGCCCGACTAGCGGAAGAGAGAGCCAGCCAATTTTTGTGGATGGCCTCATTCTGCGCATCTCTGTTTGACACGTCTGTATGTCAACCACTGCATCGTTGTGCCTGAGTGGAATTCGCGGGGCTGGTGGACGGGAGAGCAGAGAAGTGGCGGTGGAGGCTGGCTTTGTGTTTTTCTGTGCCGGGTAACAGTCTGTGAGCTGGTGTTGTAAAGTGGTGGCGTTATATAATCGCTTAGCTGACCGGTTTCTGATTGCTTTTCAGAAATTACAAACTTTTAGCCAGCCAACTGTTTATTTGATACGGGAAAAGAGTAGTTCGGAGGCAAACTGTGGTTTTTCCAGGTCTAGTTTGGTTACAGGAGACCCTTACAGACTAGCAGACGGTGCGGAGCTTGATTTTTGATTGAGTGCACTGAAATTTTCTTATTTTTGAAATCGAATTCTTCAAGCCGGTTAGATTTGGCCCTGCAAGATAACGGGACCCGCCAGACGAACAAGAGTTAGTTGAGCGCTAGACACATTGCACAGAGATTCAGCATGAACAACGAATACGATTACCTGTTTAAGCTGTTGCTTATCGGCGACTCCGGAGTCGGAAAGTCATGTCTGCTGCTTCGGTTTGCCGAAGACACCTACACACAGGACTACATATCTACAATTGGAGTCGATTTCAAAATTAGAACCATCGAGTTGGATGGCAAAACAATAAAGCTGCAAATTTGGGATACTGCTGGACAAGAGAGGTTCAGAACAATCACCTCTTCCTATTACAGAGGAGCCCACGGTATCATCATTGTGTACGATGTGACTGATCAGGAGTCTTTCAACAACGTGAGCCAATGGCTGCAAGAAATTGACCGTTATGCCACTAGCGGTGTGATGAAGCTTCTTGTCGGAAACAAATGTGATCTGACAGAAAAGAAGGTGGTGGATTATGCTGTTGCCAAGGAGTTTGCTGACTCAAGAGGCATCAAGTTTTTGGAGACGTCAGCATCGGAGTCCACTAACGTGGAACAGGCATTCATTGTCATGTCGAAACAGATCAAGTCTCAGATGGCCAACTCCCAGCCTGCTAACACCTCTGGAAATAAGCCTTCAGTCAATCTCAGTGGCACTTCTGTGATTAACCAGCAGAGTGGCTGTTGCTAGATGGTGATTGGTTTTTGTCCACTTTTTGTCTTGCGCCATTCGTCTTGTTATTCCCCTTTACCAAGCCGTACTACTAGTGCCTATATGTTATGATCATACTAATCCGGGCTTAATCAGCAAGGTTCTTTGTATCTTTTGCGTTTACTCAAACAGGTGTATCTAGACTGGTGTAACTAGACTGGTGTAAAAGAGTGCGATCTCCTCCTTTTCTGGCTGTGCGCCCTATATAAAGGTTTTTCCACAGATTATGGCAACACTTTTTATTCTCCTTACGTTGATCTGGACATTAAACATCACGTCATCATGGCTAGCGCATCTGACAAGAAGCGTGCTGTGTCCAACACTAAGATTCTGAAAGAGCTCCATGTTCTTTCGGGTACAATCAATGTGCTGACGTTGCTGGTGTTGTTCTACTTTCAAAGACCTGCTACTAAGAAATACTTCTTTTTGTTCAGCGTGCCTGCTTTTCTGTGTGAATATGTGCTTGAACGGACAGGTAGACCCCAATACACAAACAACGCACAAGGTTACTCTGTGCTGGTGAAGGCCGGCGAGGATCTCCAGCAGACAGGCCTTACAGAATATATGTTTGACGTTGTCTATCTGACTCTCATCATCGACGCGTTGATGGTTATCACGGGCAGCAACCGGGTGTGGCTGGTGTACCTTGCAATTCCTGGTTTCGCTGCATTCAAGCTCAAGGGATTGTTAGGAGGCCTTTTTGGCTTAATTAGTCCACCAAGATCATCGAATCCTCCACAGGAGAACCAACCGCCACAAAGCAGAAGACAGGCCAAACTTGAGGTGAGAAAACAGAAGCCAAAGACTGTATATAGGTAGAGTTAGCCTGAGATTTGTTTGACACCAGCCACGTCCCGCTGTAGGCAAAAATTCCCGCTGTCGAGCCCGAGGCTTTCTTCGCCGGAGAAAAAGTATGCTTTCGACGGGAGTCACTCGTCGCGGCGTCGCCCCTGCTTCGCCTCACCAGACTCATGACCTCTCCCGCGAAGGCGGCGCTGTTTCGAGATTTTTTCCAGACTTTTAAACTTTTGTTTGGTTACGAGCCCGGGCACACGGTCCGAGCGCAGGAGTGCCCGGCCATCCTCGGCGGGTTCCATGCCGGGCTTCCAGGTCGCGTCCCCCTGTGAGCCGTCCAGAGTGGTCGCGCGGCCGCCCTTGTAACCTTGCGAATGCAGTTTCTTAGTTGTTGAGTTGTCCTCTGCGGGTTTCTCTTCCGTAATCTTTTCATTCTTTTATAAAGGCTTGTTTCACCGGGTGAATTGAGTCGGATATTACCTGTTGTACGATTGCCAATAGTTGTTAACTCGATAATATTTATATATAGTATCCAAAATGGACGGAGGTATGTGACTTTAACATGTGGAACCCACATACCGGTGCAATATACACGGACAAGACAGCGGCCACTGCCCAAGATGTCAAACGAGTATCATGTGGCGGGTTTGACACTTGGGGCTTATGGACCAATTTACACAGCAAAGAGCTTGCGGACGAGCTTCTGCGCTCAGTGGTTCCATTGACCTCTGTTAACCTGTCTGAACGGGAATGAGACGTGATGGGTGGCACAAAATCATGACAATTTTTTACTGTGCTAGTTCATTGAGTCAGTGGCGTCTATCGCTGTTTTCGCAAGATCGTTCCAAAAGACACAAGCTTGTGGCAATTGTCCTATTTCACTGTCCGGGTATTCGCTCTTTTGAGCAACAAAACAGTGATCCTTACTAACACCTACAATAGAAGACGTTGCTGCCGTAAGTGAAACAATTACAAAATTCCAAGTTTTCGGAGCTGGCATTAGACATTGAGCGGAGTCTCGGCTACTTTCAAAGATGCCTTGATCAATTGGATGTGCCCTACAGTTCCGTGATGATTTGTCTCAATCACCTTTTTCGCTCTTCCGCCCTTTCTGGTGTCTTCCGCCCTTTCTGGTGAGCTCTGCCGGATGCACAAGATTTTCGCGAGATTTACTTTTTCAATGGATCTGATTGCACGCCCACAGGAGACACAGAGGCGAAGGGCCAGAGAGTGAAAAGTCAGGCTTGGAAACTCAATTGACCAACAAAGTTACTAACAGAATGACCCCTCGATATAGTTAGTTATTGATAACGGTTCTGGTATGTGTAAGGCCGGTTTTGCCGGTGATGACGCCCCAAGAGCTGTTTTCCCATCCATCGTCGGTAGACCAAGACACCAAGGTATCATGGTTGGTATGGGTCAAAAGGACTCGTACGTTGGAGATGAGGCTCAATCCAAGAGAGGTATCTTGACCTTGAGATATCCAATTGAGCATGGTATTGTCACCAACTGGGACGATATGGAGAAGATCTGGCACCATACCTTCTACAACGAGTTGAGAGTTGCTCCAGAAGAACACCCAGTTCTGTTGACTGAGGCTCCAATGAACCCTAAGTCCAACAGAGAAAAGATGACACAGATTTTGTTTGAGACCTTCAATGTTCCAGCATTCTACGTTTCTATCCAAGCTGTGTTGTCTCTGTACTCTTCTGGTAGAACTACCGGTATTGTCTTGGATTCAGGTGATGGTGTTACCCACGTTGTTCCAATTTACGCTGGATTCTCTCTTCCACACGCTATCCTGAGAATTGACTTAGCTGGTAGAGACTTGACCGACTACTTGATGAAGATCTTGTCCGAGAGAGGTTACACTTTCTCCACCACCGCTGAGAGAGAAATTGTCAGAGACATCAAAGAGAAACTCTGTTATGTTGCTCTTGACTTTGACCAGGAACTACAAACCTCATCACAATCATCTGCCATTGAGAAGTCGTATGAGCTTCCAGATGGACAAGTTATCACCATTGGTAATGAGAGATTCAGAGCCCCAGAGGCTTTGTTCCACCCTGCTCCACTTGGACTGGAAGCCGCTGGTATTGACCAGACTACCTACAACTCCATCATCAAGTGTGATGTCGATGTCAGAAAGGAATTGTACGGTAACATTGTTATGTCTGGAGGTACTACTATGTTCCCAGGTATTGCTGAGAGAATGCAAAAGGAGATTACTGCCTTGGCTCCATCCTCGATGAAGGTCAAGATCATTGCTCCACCAGAAAGAAAGTACTCTGTCTGGATCGGTGGTTCTATCTTGGCTTCCTTGTCGACCTTCCAACAGATGTGGATTTCAAAGCAAGAGTACGACGAATCTGGACCTTCAATCGTTCACCACAAGTGTTTCTAATTTTTCCAGAGCTTTCTACCAATTTCTCTACTTTTTTCTTGGTTAAAAGATAGTTTTCCTTTCTTGTTTTTATTTGGAAACTTTGGATATAATTGAATCAACTTTTTGTATTATTCTTGCTACTGTTTTTATAGCTGACTTTTGGTCAGATCTTTGGTATAGAAGCGAAAAAACACTGGTAATCTCTTTTTTTCTCTACAAACAGTGGCTGTGCTGTGGCTTCTTGATACCCTTCTTATCTTGGAAAAGTCCTCGTGGCGCAAGGTGTAGTCTTTTATCCAACCGAGCAAAGTGGGCATTCTCAAAGAAAACGCACAAACAGGATTTCGATAGCTGCTTTGTTGTTTCGGAGTCAGCGACACATTGTTGCGGGACACGGAAAGCTCTGGAAGCTGCTCGTATTAATATGTCGTCCTCTGCGTCGAACGTTAGCACCGCTCGGAGCAACAGCATCGGTGTATTTGTGGGCCAGATCCGTAAATTGAGCTCCACTGCTCAATTTTACTGGTTCATCTCCCATGTTTTGTCCTTGACATTTATGGTGATCAACACTTTAGTGTCGACCTTTTACGGCCAGAGTCATCCTGCTTCGATCAGGTACTACAACTATTCGATAACGTCCACGATAGTCACATATCTGATAGTGCTGAGACAAACGTACAAATCGAGACCTGTCACGTTTATTTTCTCCCAGCTGTTCACGCTGCTCAGAGATGACAATTTGCAGTATCTGTTTCTGGCTTTGGTGTTACGAGTTTTCTCCTCCAGAGGAGCCAATCCGTCCACACTGTATCCGTTCTCGATATTTGCCTTTTTCCACTCGCTTTCGTATTCCAACGCCAATCTGGTTGCACTGCTCCCGTTTGTCTCTGATGCGAAACGCAAGCACTACTCGACCCTCATCACCCATTTCGTGAAACAGTACCAGGAGAGGTCGCTTTATGTTGCTGCCAACATGGAAATCCTGCTGGTGACTAGCTATTTTGTCCCTGTGGTGAAGATGGTTTTGTTCTTCCAGCTGGTTCGTCCTAATTACCTGTTGAAAAATCTCGCTACTCTGGTGCTGTTTGTGGCTGTCGTGGTCTTCAACAAAATCAGATACGATCAGAACAAGTACACCCGAGGCCTTATCACTGGCTACGATGCTCGTATCAGCCAGTTTGTGTACGGAAACCCAGTGGTTCCTGCTGGCTTGAGGTTCTTCTACGGCAATCTCCGTTCTGCAACCATCAGCTATTTGCAGCTGATCAGAATTCCTTCTCGGTCAGTGGAAAAAAGAGATTGAACAATTCAGGAAAACTCTCAGTATATAACATTCAAAAGGGCCTGGTGTTCAGAAATGCCCTGGATAATTGAACTTGGACCTTTTATTGAATAAACCCCTGTCCTCCCCAGGCATCTCTTAGTAATATTCGCACCTCAAATTTTTTAGACCCTGGTAGCGCAAAAATATTGAGATCGTACGCCGATGTATGACAGTCACTGCTTCAAAAAGACCTCAGGACTGTGAAATTCATCTCTCCACATACAACACCGGGTGATTCCTCCTTATGGCACTTCCAATTATAATTTTCAGCATCAGCCAGTGTCCATTAATAGAAAATTTGCTCTCTTTCGACACCCTTAGATCCGTCTCTTTCAAGTGTCCTGATTTCCCCTTGTTCTCTTTGTTAGCCGTTTCAAAAACCTCCAGTTCCTTCGAAAGTTGAAAATGGCCGGAAAAGCTCTTCCCCCTGCGTCTCCCTTCTTGCCATCTCCGTCTCCCTCGAAAACCATACGGAACAATGGTCATCGCAGCACGGTCTCCTCGCCTGTCCAGTACTTCACCAACTCGCCTTCCTCGCGATCTGCCAGTCCGAATCCAGAGTTTACGAGAAAAAGCACTTCTGATGTACCAGGAACACAAGGTGTGCCAAACGACGAACTCTCGACCTACACCACGTTTCCTTCGTGCCCCCATCTCTCCAAAGTGTTTGCTTCCTCGGCAAAAGACATGGTTCTTAAGACATACAACACGGCAATGAAAATATGCGTTTTTTCAGAGTTCCCTAGAGACCTCCAGGGCTCGTATCTGACCAAAGATGGTGCTAAGGTACACTACAATTCGCTGTCTAAGTTGAAAAGCAGAATCCTGTGCTGTAAAGAGTGCAGTTCTGTCTCGTCCATCTTCATGTGTTTGCAATGTCCTCACGTAGGATGCCTCAAATCTGGCCATGCTCTCAGTCATGCCAAAAAAAGCGGCCATATTTTCGGAATCGATCCCAAAGCGGGCCATTTGCTGTGTTTGAAATGCGAAGATTTCGTCAGCGATCCAAGGCTCGAGAAGATTCGCATTAAACAACTTCAAGATTCAGGGCTCTTGCCGTGGAATCAGGGTACACCTGTGTACGAGCACGAACATGAGTCGAAAAAACATCAACTCATCCTTTCGGACTCGAGATTGCCCACCTACAAGGCCACTACTGGCCTCAAAGGTTTTGTCAACATGGGAGCTACTTGTTTCATGAGCTCCGTTTTGCAGACGCTCATACACAACCCATTTATCAGGGACTATTTTCTTGCGGGTTGTCACATGGATTGTGGCAAGAGTATTGGAGATTGTCTTTCCTGCTGTGTCGAAGAAATATTCCAGGACTTCTACACCTCAACAAGTACGGCAGGTTACGGACCGGTGTCGCTGCTGACGGCAGCATGGAAAGTCAAACGATCGTTGGCTGGTTACTCAGAACAGGATACGCACGAATTCTGGCAATTCTTGCTCCACCAGTTGCACAAAAATGATACTACAAGAGAGAAATTCAGAAAAGAACAGACTCCTGTGTCTGGTAACGAGTCTGTTAACATCTCCGGATGCAATTGCATTGCACACCGGACTTTTGCTGGAGAGTTGCAGAGCTCCATCACCTGTTTAGACTGTCAATCTGTTCGTGTGACTGTCGATCCAATGCTCGACCTTTCTCTTGAAATACAGGAAAAGAAGCACGACAACACCAGAAGAGCATTCGCTTCTCTGGATCAATGTCTTGAAAAGTTCACCACTCCCGAAAGACTGGATATAAAGTACAGTTGTTCTAGTTGCGGGAGACCAACAGAAGTGACCAAGCAGCTCAAAGTGAAGACACTTCCCTGTACTTTAGGTATTCAGCTGAAAAGATTCGAGCATTTAGCCACTTCCACAAAGATCGACACTCACGTTCAATTCCCTCTCATGTTGGACATGACCAAATACACTCTTGAAGCCGAAGAAACGCCACTGGGCAAGAACTTGTACGAATTGTTTGCCGTGATATGTCACATTGGTTATGTGAACACTGGTCATTATGTGTGCATGGTGAAGAGCAGAGAAGGAATTTGGTTCAAGTTTGACGACGCCACGGTGACAAGGGTTTCCCAGCACGACGTGCTCAATACCAAGGCATATTTGCTGTACTACATTATCAGTGAACTGCCATAGGTTGGATCCTTATACTTTACATCGAGTTTGATTGCTTCTTCTCCAAAAATAAACGTACATCCAATACATTTTTTGCATTATAAGTTCATTCGAAAAAATCGTCCTCGTCGTCATCTGCCACTAGTTGACTAGCACCCCTTAGACTCCTTTTTTGAAAACGCAATCTGTGGATCTCTTCTTCATCTTCATCCTGTTGGTTGATCACCAGTCGAGAATCTGTGTGTTGCACGGCATCAATGTCGCATAGAACCTTCTGAATGTCAGCCAAACTGGTCTGGTTTCCGCCCAACATCGCCAGCGTCACAAACTGCTTTACCACATCTCCATTGTGGTAAATCAGAATCGTGGGACAATTGGCTTCTGGGTAGTTTTCAACTGCCCTGTCTGCTGGAATCTCAACAAATTTGACCTCGGGAAACTTGGCAGACGCTTTCACCATTAAATCTGAAAGCACTCGGGACTGTAAAGAACCCTGAGAAGACATGTGCAGAAACACAAAGTACTCTTTCGAGGCATCAGTGACCTCGTCTTTGTATTCAGGCTTCGTTATCGGATAAACAGACCCAAAACGTGCATTGGAAGCAAGTTTGTTCATCTCTGCTATTCTTTTCTGTCGGTATAAATTCAAAAATTCTTCGTCTTCCTCGTCTTCTAACGCATCCAGCTCATCTAAATCTTTTCTTTCTAGTCGATTCTCGTGTTGTTTGTGAACGGCATCCGCTAACGCCTCCTCCAGCTCCTCTGACGGGTCTTTCTCTTTCTGAGGTATCACCCCGTGGGCTCGAAGAATGTCATTCCATTCAGTGTCCTCGTCTGGATTTACTTGGACCTGTATTTTCGGATCGACTCCATTCATGACGAAGTTGTGTGTGACGGAGACTGTTTCCAGCGGTTGCCAGCAACGGTGGTGCTTCTACACCGACTCACTAAAACGTCCTCTCCAACTAGTTTGAAAAATTCAGATCGGCCAGTCTTCTTGTGTAATGTGTTACATAATCAATGATTGCCAGAGATGACTCAGCATTTTGAGATCTCAACAGGTCATAGTTCTTTGAAGGATGTTCATATACGGATTGCATCTAACTCGCTTTTGTGTTACATTGTCTGTCAAAAACCATGAGAAATGGAATCTGTAAATTATTCTACCACATTATTTCTACTGTAATTCCTAAAACTTTTCAAAGAAAAGAATGATTTATAGTTTCTGAGACATGATGGAAAAAACTACCGATGAGTGAAGTGGGCAAAATGCTTTAAAACTATAGCCAGCCATTTGGATCTTTTGTTGCACTTCAATTGTACTCAGCGTACAACACTAATAATCTTCGCTTCCCTTCTTTTAGGGAGTTGAAGATGGAGACTGCCAATTTTGTAAGCGGGCAAGATCCCCCGTAAAACGAGACTTTCTCTCGACGGTTGTAAATGGCTGAACAAAGAAGACAAAAGAAGAACGGAAGACACCGAATTTAAGAGTATAACCACCGCAGTTAAGATATTCATACATAACAAGAATCCTTGGAACGGTTTCGTACAGGATTGAGGTTGATACAACTATGTCGATCAGATTAAGAGACGGTTTTACAGACGAGTCTCTGGAAAGAGTATTGGAGGACCTGCTGGTGAGGTTTGTGATAAATTGTCCAGATGAGGATCTGTCGTCAATAGAGAGAGTGTTTTTTCAGATAGAGGAAGCGCAATGGTTTTATCAGGATTTTGCGAGGGTCAGGAACACCCTTCTTCCTCCGTTGAAGATGAAACAGTTCACGACTAAGATAATTGCTCAATGCCCATTGATTTGGCAGTGGGGGGACCCAAAAGATGCCAAGGATGCCTTGAGCGAGTTTGGAAAGTACAAGTCGTTGATCCCTGTTAGGGGTTGTGCCTTGCTGAATGAAAATCTCGATAAATTGCTTTTGGTGAAGGGCGTGGAGAGCTCTTCTTGGAGTTTTCCAAGAGGAAAGATCTCCAAAGACGAGACTGACGTTGAGTGTGCGTTGAGAGAGTTATATGAAGAAACAGGATTTGACGCCACAGATTATATCGACGAGGATGAGTACGTTGAGAGAACCATTATGGGCAAAAACTACAAGATATACATTATCAGAGACGTCCCTGAGAACACAAAATTTGAGCCCAGAGTGAGAAACGAGATCGGTGCTATTGGCTGGAAGGAAGTGAAATCTCTAGTAAAGGCTTCCAAATCTTCGTCCAACCATCTATACTTGGTTGGGTCCATGATTAAACAAATTGTTAGTTTTATTTCTAAGGCCAGAACTCTGCAAAGTGAAGAGGAGCTCAAGAAACAAGCTACCATACAGCTCAAAAAGATTTTGGGTGTTGGCTTGGGTGAAGAGGAGAAAAAGGTATCACAGGAAAAACTCGACCCAGGAAGAGAGCTGCTCAATATGCTGCAACAGGTGTCAAAAGCTCGCCAACCTTCGCTCCACGGAGAGCAACAACATTTTCCAACTCAAGTTCCTCCTTTCCCTTTGCAACAACAGTTTCCTGTTGGATTCCAACTTCCAATGGGACTACCAATTCAACTACGCCAGTTTCCTCCAATGGGATTTCCTGGCTTGCCAATTCCTTTTTTCAATCCTTTCATGCCTCCCCAAAACTTCATTTTCCCTCCTCATTTCCCTGTTCCAGCTGCTGGTGCTTCTTCTGGAATGCCTCAGCCACCAAGAACTACGTTGGAGCAGACCTCAGAGAATTTGAAGAACGAGTTATTCCCTCCTGCTCCGTCTACCTTAAGCAAGCCGCAGTTCCAGCTGGCCAACAGAAGGTCGAAAGAGTCGAACAGCAAAGAGTTGCTTGGCATATTGAAAAAGCCAGCAGCTCCTGTTCCAGAAAAGCAAGTCTCTTCTCATAAGGGACAGGACACAGACAATATCAATTTCCTCAAGAGTTTATTTCCTGCTGGTAAGAGTAATTCCCCAGTTCCAACAAACGACAAAGAGGCAGCGAAAAACAATCTTACTGCTCACACTAATGGCATAGAAAATATCGGTGCTCAGAAGTTTGATGTCACGATCCCCGCCAATAGCCCATATTCTGAGCCTTCTTCCTCCAGCCTAAAAGACAGAAAAGTTATTCTTCTCAGAAAACCTAAGAATCCTGAATCATCGGAAGGATCACCGATTTCTGGAGCTCAAGGACTGCTCAGTTTGCTAAAGCCATCCAGTAGCAGCGACACAAGCGGATCAAATGATATCAACAATGTAAGCAAACGTTCAGAGACCCAGACCAGTTCAGTCAGTTCCAACGAAACTTCGTCTTCATCATCCGATAGCGCTGAGCTGTTGAACATTTTGAAAGGCTCGTCCTTGCCACAGCCACTCAAGGAAACCCAAAATAGTGAGATCTCAGTGCCAGAATCAACAGAAGAAACTGGCTCGAGCCAACTTTTGAAGTTGCTCAATGGCAAGAATCAGCAAGAAACTAAAGAGATTAATGAACCAAATCCATCTTCGGAGCTTCTGGGAATATTGAAAAAAGGTGCAACGGTTGAAAAAGAGAGTTCTTCTACTCCGAAAAACCTCTCTACCAGTACGCAAAACGATAGCAAACAGGCTCCTTCGGTGTTGCTTGATGTCCTCAGAAAAGAACCCAAGAGAGCTGCAGACCCGACAAAGGGACTACTGGATTTGTTGATTGGTGGTAAAAAGAAAGAAGTTCCACATGCTGCCGATGAAAAGAGTTCTACGAGCTCCGCTGGACAATTACTTAGCATTCTGAAGAAGGAACCTAATGCAACCGTCACTTCTCAATCTTCAGACATTTCTTCTGTTACACAGCCAATATCCACACCTGCAAATGAGCTACTGTCTATTTTGAAAACAGGTAGTCCGGCTGCCGTTCCTGTTACTTCCCCCTCAACCACGAGTAGCTCAAACGAGCTGTTGCAGATGTTGAAGAAACCGCTCGAGAATTCCTCAGCAAAGCCACAGCCACAGCCACAGACAGAAACCAAACTCCAATCCAACGGTGCAACTGAATTGCTGGGCATTCTAAAAAATAGCACATCACCTGCGGTCCATTCGAATGGCTCAAGCAAAACTCACACCTCCTCTACCATTCCTTCTGAAGAGCTTGAGTTTGAGGATTTTGAGGATTTTGAGGACTTGAACCAGAACTTTGATCATCCGTCAACATCCCATCACATCAAGACCTATGTGGAGGATGAGGAAGATGACTTCTATTGATAATCCACGACCTTGTATATTATCTGTGCATGTACTGATAATGAGAAGTACCAAATAATTTATTTTCAGATCTTGGATCTAAGGCTGTGCAAGAAGTAGCAGGAGTTCCGACTGTACAGGAGAAACATTTTTAGACAAGAAGGGTTAGTTATTTGCTGATGAAGAAGGTGGTAGTGAGCATTGGAAGGGACAATGGCCATAAAGAAAGAGTCTTCAAAGACCTCCAAGTCTGCAATTTCGAGAAAAACACAGAAGAACATATCTTCTGATGCACAACCTCCAATACCCGGGAAACCTCCTGTTTTCGAACCGGATAAGAAGGGGAGAAGATATTGGCTGATTAAGTCGGAACCGCTATCAAGAGTGGATCCAAAGACGGGCAAGGATGCAAAGTTCTCGCTTGCCAATCTTGCCAAGGTGGAATCTGAGCCTTGGGATGGGGTCAGGAACTACGAGTCCAGAAACAATTTGCTCAACATGGCTAAAGATGATATCTGTCTTTTTTACCACTCCAATCGCCGCAAACCTGGCATTGTCGGACTTGCTCGGGTTGTGACAGAAAAAGCTGTTCCAGACAGATTACAGTTCCAACAAGATTCGTCTTATTACGACCCGAAAGCAACGCTCGAGAGTCCCAGATGGTGGTGTCCGAAGGTGAGCTTTGTATGTGTCCTGAAGCGGAAGCTTTCTTTGCGAGAGCTTCAGCAATCGGGTAAGTTTGATGATCTTTTTCTGTTAAAAAGGGGAAGGTTGAGTGTTACCCCAGTGAGCTTTAAACATTTTACTGCTTTGATCGAACTCCAAAAAGATGGAGCAGATGTCCAAGATCCTGATTCAGAGTTTGACTGCAACGTAAAGGGACTCCAGCTATACAGTGAAGGGGTGATTGATTGAGCAGTCTTGTAAAAATACATATAGTTCCGTCATAGTTCATCTTTCTTGGCTGCTACTTGCGATCTTCGAATTGACTCTACTGTCCATTGTAGTTCTGTCGTGCACATCAAGATCCAGCAATCCGCTCAGCTCGTTTTTCAGACTTTCAAGTTGTTTCACCGCGCGTGCAGCGTTGTCTAAGTCATTCAATTTGGCCACGTTCACAAAGCACTTTATCTGATACTGCCCAGAACGGTCTAAAAGTGATATTGTTGAGCCATTCTGCTCATCAGAAGGCAAATCATCAGAATCCTTCATGGGCACATCCTCATCGACCTTCGTTGGCTCCTTCTCCGGTTCCTTGCGGTTCACATATATCCTCGTGATCTCAATGATAATGTCATTATAATAAAATCTTGAACCTATTGTCCAAAACTCTGTTTCGGGCATGCAGCCGAGCTCATCGATGTACCCTAAAAGATCTTCTGAGTACAATATTGTGGTCTCATAAAGATTTTGAATCATGACTGACCTCTTGCCAGCAGCTGGAATGTCTGATAATTGTAACGTCCATATCGATTTTGTCCAGAGTGGTTCTTTTAGATTCTGCAAAAAAGACTTTCCAAGATATTCATTGCTGTTCAAAATTTGCGAATCTTCCCAAAGTCTAGTCATTCGCACTCGATAGGACTCAATCTGGTTGATCTTGCCTGCCCTCTGTTCCGGTTTGAAAAGAAAACGAGGTTTCAGGATCACTGTGTGCTGCGAAAGCTCCTGCGGTTTCATCCCAGTGAGTGATTCCAGCGTGATCTGTAACACATGTTTCTGCGACTCAGAGAAGGAAGAATACAAGGATATCTGTTGAACCATGATGTCTTCAGGCTGTTCGGTCTGCAATTGTACGTAGTTTGTGTGAATAGACGTTAAACAGTCTGAAAAGCAGATTCTCCCCGTTATAAAAAACTGGTGCACAGATGTGATCACTTGTCCAAACACCTCAGAATAGCAGGAAATACCTCTACCAGTATAATGGCGATATATATCGTCAAGACAGGGAATGAATTTCGTTATATACTCAGTATACACTCAGGAGGGCACTCACAAGACTGGAGTTCTAATTTTGGCTCTGACAGCCTTGACTTGGGTGTAGTTGTCGTAGGCTTCCTGACCCATCTCACGTCCAAGACCAGACTGCTTGTAACCACCAAATGGAACGTTGACGTGGAAGTCGTTGTAAGTGTTGATCCAGACAGTACCGGCCTCAAGTCTGTCACCGACGTAGATTGCCTTGTTGATGTCTTCAGTGTGGACACCAGATCCAAGTCCAAATTCGGAATCGTTGGCCTTCTCAATCACCTCGTCAACGGACTTGAAAGGTAGAATGACACCAACAGGACCAAAGATCTCTTCTGTGGTCAGCTGGGAGTCTTGTGGCACATCATAGAAGAGAGTTGGCTGCACGAAGTAACCCTTGTTTCCAATTCTTTCACCACCGGTAAGCACCTTCAAGTTGGTTTTCTTTCCGATGTCAATGTACTTGAGAACCTCGTCGAACTGGTCTGGAGTCGATTGGGCACCTTGGAAGACACCCTCTTCAAATGGGTTACCAACCTTCAAGTTTTCAACTGCATTCTTGAACTTATCAAGGAAGGACAGGTACCATTCTTGGTCAGTGGCCTGAATGTATATTCTTGAACCCGCACTACAGACCTCTCCACCATTGAAAAAGATACCCCTGATGAGATTTTGGATTGTCTCCTGTTCGTTACAGTCTTGGAACACAATGTTGGCAGACTTACCACCCAATTCAAGAGTGACTTTCTTGATTGATTTGGCAGCTTCAGTCATGACAGATTTTCCCACACCAGTAGAACCAGTGAATGCGACTTTCTTGACCAATGGGTGGTGCAAGATGGCATTACCACATCCTCTACCGGAACCTGGAATGACATTCACAACTCCGGGTGGGAATCCTGCTTCTTTAATCAAAGTACAAGCGTACAAGTTGGAAAGTGGAGTGGCGGAGGCAGGCTTCAAAACCATGGTATTACCCGTGGCAAGAGCCGGTCCAATCTTCCAGGCAAACATCATCAATGGGAAGTTCCATGGAGTGATAGCACCACAGACACCCAGTGGCTCTCTTCTGGTGTAGTTGAGATGAGTAGCTCCAGTATCGATCGACCTACCATCTTTCTTGTCACAGAATCCGGCACACGATCTGATATACTCGATCACAATGCCCAAGTCAAAGTTGGCACAGAAGAGGGACTTACCGTTGTCCAGAGACTCAATTCTGGCAAGAATCTCTCTGTCTCTTTCCAACAAGTCGGCGAATTTGTACAGCAATCTGGCTCTGACGTTTGGAGGGGTAAACTTCCATTCTTTGTATGCCTTGTAAGCAGCCTGAACAGCAAGGTCAACGTCTTTCTCATCGGCCATTTGCAAGTCGGCAAGCTTTTCTTCGGTGATAGGGGTTATAACCTCAAACGTCTTTCCAGACTGGGAAGCCACAAATTCATTGTTGATGAACAGTCCAATTGGCTGTGAATATGTTTTGTTGATGACCGGGAAGGTCAAAGTCTTGAAAAAGTGCTCAGTAGCGGCCATTGTGTAAGATCTTTTCAAGGTTGTAAAGTTTGAAACTCTTGAAGAAGCCTTAACAAACTTCCACATCTTGGGGAGTTATCCGCACTATTTATATCAATCTGCAATCCTAGACTTCTTCCGCTATCCGGGGTGACCACCACGATTGCTTTCTATGCGTTTCACAGTACTGTCGGCTGGCAAGTTCGGTCTCGCCCCGAGGGCATTTTTTCGTTCACAGGTGGGGGTGGACACATACCCCGCAACCCCATTTTAAGTTTCGCCCGTTTGGGAATTTTGGACGCTTTGGAAGGCTCACTACCCGGGGAGCAGAGCTTTAACACCCAAAATTTACACTCCGTGGAGCTCCGGTCCGGCAATGAATTATGTGCGGGCTTAGTAATGATTCGTCAATGGCTAGCCGTCCTCTTCCAGAGTGCACCAGGCCGTGGATCGTTATAGCCGGCATCACAGGGTGCGGCAGCAGCGGGGGTCCAGGCGCAGGCGCAAGATCACAAATGAGGGGTCGACTGTGATTTTTCCCCGGGCCTTGGGGCGTCAGGTGGTAGAAAAAGAAACAACAGTGTACGAATTACAGAAATTATAACGCCCTCCATTGGAGCATGTGGGTCTGCTCACCGGTAGAAATGCACTCCAGAGAATTCGGAATATGCCGATTGTGGACTGGGAAGAAAGTAGAAAATCCGGAGAAAACAGCAGATAGCCACATATTTCGGTACTCCCTGGCATGAATTAAGTAGACAGTGTCAGGGGTAATGCTACAATTAGGAAACCTTCTTGATTTGCCGTCAATAGCTACTATCAAAAACTACATCTAAGACTAAATTTGATCTGGTACGCACCCTGGATCACCTGTTCACCCCGGATGTCCGTTGGAACACCCCACTATTTTTGAGTTTGAGACCCCATGGTGACCCCACCGCACCCCGTCTTTTGCTCCGTGGTCTTCCGCGCAGATACGGAATTGCAGGCGATTCGGAAATTTTGCATTCTGCTCTAATACCTGAGGTAGTTCCATTTGATCGCAGACGTCATATCATTGGTTTCACCGCCTCGGATGTCATGTGCGTTACATTTTTTACAATTAAACTAGAATCTGTGGAATTATTATGTTTGACTGGAAAAAAACAACGTCAGCAAGAACCGTTCTCGGCAATGATTAGTAATTTCTAAAGCCAATCCACTCGCATTGAACGTATAACCTACTGGTGATCCTTGTTACACTCATTCCAGACAAGTGTATTAGAGTTCGGCTACCGTCGCCGAACTTCAAACATGATCATCTCTTTGGCTTCTATTCAGGCACAGCGGCACTTCTTATGAGTTCGTGATCAATCACTACGTGATCTGCGGCATGACCATTGCCATTCGAGTGCTCACCTTGTTGGTAGTACTGTTTTTTTAGTTCCTCGTCGACATTATCGTCACTCGTAGGGGCCTGTGCTTTGCCCCGTCTTGTATGTTGCTGGCCATATGCCTGCGGTTGGAAATCTGGCTGACCAAAAGCCTGTTGTGCAAATTGTTGTTGTTGCTGTTGCAACAACTGGATGTCATAAAGCTGCTCGTGTTGCCCGTGCTGCGCTTGGTGCTGGGAATCCGAGTTGTGTTGCTGAGCAGCTCTCGTGGCCAGCTCAACTATCTCGCTTGTTTCCAAGGGCTGTTGCTTGAGTAGCTTAGAAAGCTCTGTGACATCAGGCTCTTTTGGCTGCAAACTGTGGTACCTTCGCTGGTCGGTGTGGTCATGGTCAGCCAGCTGGAACTGTATATCATCTTGAGCTCCGTCCTTTTTCCAATTGTAAGGCTGGTGATGCTTGTGATTATAACTCAATTGAACAACTCCGGTCACAAGATCATAATTGAGTGTGATTTTCGACTCACACTCCTCTGTTTTCAGCTTGTTGACTACCTGTCTTTTGTGTTCGCTCCTTGACTTGCGCTGTCTGTCCTTATCTTGTGAACAAATGTACATCCAGGTAATTTTCTTTGATTTGTTCGGATTCGGATCTTGCAAATTTGGCTTGTGGTGATCTCTAATGGCGAACTTGAAACCGGACAACAGCTGTAGCGGAGTAATATACTGGCTTACAACAAGCTCGGACATCTCCTTCACAATTTCGTCGGTCAGTTCGTGTTTGGCGTATCTTGGGAAAATCTCTTTGTCCGTATAGTTGCGATAATTGTGCTGGTACAAGTCTATGGAGGAATTGAGGCTCACTTTTTGTTGATAGCGTGTCCAGTCATCCGATAAATTCGGCAACTTCGATAATGTCCTCACCTTTTTCTCCTTCACTTTTCGTTTAAGTCTGCAATTCAGACAGGTCTGGTACTTGGTGAGTAGCTCTTCGCTCTCATTGAGTCTCTTCACTCTACAACGTGAACATTTTCTGACTCCTTCAGCGGTCAATAGATCTGAGCGTTGTCCAGCGTCCTGCTTTCTTCTGCTTGAGTCTTGAGGTGACCCAGGAGGAATCTGCAATTGGGGAGACTGTTGAGGAGAACGGTTCTGGGCTATGAAGGGATAATACTGCTGCCCATTGTAGTAAGGTTGGGTGCCTGGACTGAATCTTTGGGCAGCAGCACCGGCAGCAGCAGCTACCTGGCTGTCTGCAACGCTAGGTTGCAAGGAGCGTAACTGATCATCCACGTCTGTGAGGGAGATTTGTTGCGATTGCTGCTCAGCTATCTGAGGGTCTTCCTGGTGTCTTGACATTACTATAGAGCCGAGGAAAGTACAGCCCAAACAAGCTCTGATTTGTTCTCAAACCACTAAAACTTTAAAAAGGTCCTGCTTTTCTCAACCAAAATAGCTCCAAATCTGAATCTATCTGACAATATATTAACTGGTAAAAGGTCCAATTGGTAAACAGTGAGTTTTTGCCAATTTTCTTAGTTAACCAGCTGTTTTTTTTACAGAATTTCTGCCATCGAAACGGTGCAACAGTGGCACAGCCATAGTGGACTTGGTGCGCGAAACTTATGCGGCTGCGGAAGGGAGGATGGATGACACCTTTACACCAGAGAGCATCTACAAGATGGTCCTCATGAAAAGCTGCCGAGCAGATGGAAAGGAGTTGGGTTCTTTCGATTTACAGAACAGTGGACTCCATTAATAGCTCTAATGTCGAACAGGAAAAAAGTGGAGGAGTATTCCGACGAGGAGTCTAGTGGGTTCGAAGAGGAGTTGTTGGATGACGAAGAAGACTATGAAGAGGAAGAGGAAGAGACCATGCCCAACAGGCCTGCGCGGGTCTCTCTGAGGAACCGCAATGTTGTTGAAGACGATGACTTTGATCTGGCAGACGATTTGGACGTCAATGCTGAACTTGAGGATCAGGAAGAAGACGATCTGGACCAGGACGAAGAGGAAGAACCTATTGTCTCCAAGAAACGTGCAAAGCCCGTGAGGAAGTCCACCGTATCCAAGAAACCAGCAAGAAAGGCAAGCAAAAATCTGAGCGTCAAGGTGAAGTTCAACGACGCAAGCCAAAACCAAGGACTCTCGCTGTCGTCCTCGCCTACACAGTCTACCGACAGTGCTGTCGTTCCTGGTGGAAGACGTTCTAGAGGAATGGTGAAAAGCTATAAGGAACCAGAAGTGGATGAAATTTTTGATGATGAGCTTTTAGACTCGGAACTGAATGAGCCAGTGACAGAGGGTGATATTTATGATGAGGATGAAGAGGAGGAAGAAATAATCAACAACACAGATCTGACTAGGATGACCGAGCGCCAACGTTCCAAGTTTCTGGACTCTGCCGATGAGGTCGAGCAACTTCCTACCACGAAGAACAAGACTGCTGTCGACAAAGAGTTTCTTTCATTGACCAACGAGAGACTCAAGAAAAAACAATTGACCGAAGAAGAGCTGCAATTACGGAGAATCGAAAACTCCAGGAAAAGAAAGAACTTTTCCATCAAACGTTTAGAGATGGAAAAACAGGATACTCTGAACAAGTTGCTGATGAGAAGAGCTGACAAAGTGAGAAATTTGAAAACTTTACAGGGGAAAGAGTACGATGACGACGAACTCGAGGACAGTGGATCCGACGTTGCTAGGAGGCCTATGTTGAGTCACAAAGCTCTGTTTAACTGGTGTTCCAAAACTGTCGAAACTAATGGTGAAAAAACAAACGTCCAAATGTATTCGATTCCTTAATATCTGCATAGTGCGACCCGTCAATGTTTTTTAGGGTTTTCAAGTGTGTCTCTGAGCTCTGAAAACCGCTCGCTCACGAATCGACCTTCAATGAGGAACATAGCAAAATATTCAAGCTTTTTGACGAAAGGAACCCTGTATTTTGCCAGCAGTGGATACAGAATGTAGAAGAATTGGATAAAGTTGGCAGCTATCAAAAGTTTCACAGCAGTACTAGAGTAGAAAACTATTCTGGCCACCCAATTTTCAGGAATGGAAAGAATTTGAAGCAGCAGAATCCGGCCAAACTTGCCATTAGTACCAATGAATGCCATCAGACAGAATATAAGCATGCTCAAATACTCGACTGCGTGTGACGGGTATAGTGTTTCGTCGATTTTGATGTGACTATAACCACGCTTGGCAGCTGCTGCTTTAGCCAATTCGACCAGTCGTTCTCTGGCTTGTGAAAAGCTTTCTAACTTTGGCTCAAATTTCACATGAACCGATTGCGTAATACCACTCTCCCGGTAAGAAATGGTCATTTGTGTCAAGTCTAAACCGGTCATCTTTATATCAGTAATTTTTGAAGTAAGTTTCACGTTTCCAAAAGCCACCAAATAATCTTCAATTGCAAGCTGGTGGCCGCTGTTCATATGTGAGGTGATTCTTGTCTGCGGGTCCATCTCAGTGTTCAAAGATGGTCGTGCAATACGTTCTGTGACTTACGATTGAATTAAGAATGTTTGTACATAATAAAAATTAAAATCAACAAAAAAATTATTGATTTAGCAGCCTAATCAGTTGTCTATGCTATTTGAAGTTTTATCGGCACAGAGATGACCAAACAGCTCTTTGTCACCACTGGTGCCACAGTGACATTCATCACATTGATTCAATACACACTCAATATCAAGTTTTTAAGTAAAATAGCAGAGCTGGAGTTCACCAACTTGGTTATTCAGTACGGGAAAGCTCCAGAATCAGCTGTGCTAATAGAAAAGCTATTGCAAGAGTTGGGATTGCACTACTCTACCAACGGAGAGGTTTTTGAGGGAGAGTTTAGAAACCTTCATATCAAATGTATACAGTTTGATCGTAACATTGTGGAAAACTACACATCGAAGTCTGAACTTGTGATCTCCCATGCAGGAACAGGCTCAATATTAGATACCTTGAGGAGCCATAAAAAACTGATTGTCATGATCAACGATAAGCTACAAGATAATCATCAGCTGGAAGTTGCTGAAGCCTTTGAAAAATTGGGGGTATTAAGGTATCTGAAGGGAGATCTTGAGGATCTTTTGAATCTTGTTGAAGATGTTGAGCATCATCAATTGAAGCAATTGGCACAGCCTAACGGAAAGGTGGTGCAAAGGATCATTTCTGGTCTGTAAATTAAGCTAACAAATCGCCGGTCGCTATACGATGAAGGACAATGCTCAATCCCATATCTTCTCCTAATGTATCTGGTGAGTTTGTGGTTTTTGAGATGTCTTTGATGGTGAGAAGGGCAGCAACGTTACAAACTATCAAGAAAGAGTCCAACTTGTATTTGAATGTCTTGAAGTAGGAAAGGAGAGTTAATCTCAAAATATAAAGCCATGCCGATCTCATTTCCTCATTTTTGTATATTATAGCGGACAGACCCGACACAAATCCAATAGAACTTATGATACCATCTGATGTAGAGTTTGCGTTACGCATGAGATAAAATGAGGTGTTAGAAACTGCAAAGGCGGTGAATATTGCCTTCACTGAACGGGACAAAGCTTTCAGGACTGTCTCATGGTCCAAAGTTTTGTTCTCCTTGATGGCGTAAAATAAAATCAATGGATAAGCAACTTTGAATGAGTCTAGAAATTTGGAAGGAATGTAATGAGTTAGGTACTGCTTTACATTGAAAGTAAATCCATTTTTGTAGAAGTCGTTAATCTGAATGAAATATGGAGGGCATCTGTCTTGTGATAACAGATAACAGCGATAAATAGTCGAATAGCATAGCGGAAAGAGAAGCCATGATTGTTGAAAGAGTTTGAGATTATGAGATTTTTTTGATATTGTGGGATTGAGTGGCTCCATTAGTTTGTACCCATGGTTAAAAACTAGCATCAAAAGATAAATGGAAAGGTAATTCTTTTTGTAGATGTGCTTATTCGAATAAAGAGAAAGGGGTAGAGCGGTCAAAACATTGGCCAATAATGAGTCAGAGAGTTTGGAACAGTTCCGAGGCTTTAGAAGAGGATTCAAGGTGAAAAGAAGACTAAGGGAGCCCGCAAGTCTGAGGTTCGAGTTGGTTTTCAGTGGGAAATATCGGGATCTGCTGGTCAACACAGCTATTAGCAGAAAAAATATTCTAAAGCAGTTTCGAAGAGCTTTGACCAGAGACTTTTGTTTGGAGGTCAAGTGAGATTCCAATTCCCTGAGATGCCGACGTAGACGGAGCAGTATCGGGAGGTTGAGCTTTTCGACAGTAAGTCTATCCAGGTCTCTGGCACCAAGCAAAAGGAGAAGTATGAATCTGGATTCTTTGGTTGAATCCAACATGGTCAATGGCTTTTGAGCTCAAGCATTTGTGTCTTTTGGAAGTATTAATCTCCTACATGTTACTTGATCCTTCGCCTTGCGTTTCCGAAAAGGGTAGCCGTCTGTGTATGGGTGTTGATATTTTGAAGCTCGCGACGGAAGCTCGCGAGTTTTCGCGTCAGTCTCTGTCGGGTGTACGGTTGTCTTCAAATTTCAAATATTTCGCTGGAACGTAATTGTGGCACGTACTAGTCAGCCTCACGCGAAATGCCGGGGCAATTTGGAGCTCATGTTGACCAGTAGCATGCGTTGGACTCTTGGTATTTGTTGACGCACCATAGCTGCGAGCCATAAACCATAAACGGAATACTAATTGAGCTAAATGAGCTTTGTTTTGCAGACTGCGCATTTTTTCAGCCTAAATCGCTGGGACAGCGAAAAAGCCTTCGGCTTGTGCTAAGCACAAAAGCTTTGGAATTGTTTATATTTGTCCAAAGAGGGATATTTTTCATGATCCAATTAATCGAAGACCAGCCTCCTGTGCTGAGCACTGTTGTGCTGTATCGCTTTTGCTTGGATTGCTTGGTGCAATCAGACCTCAGGAAGGGGTAGTTGGTCTTAGAGACGAATAGCCAACATCCGAAAACGACATGTCGGTTTGCGAGCAGTAGAGGTGACGCGTGTAGTGGTAAAGGCAGTTTCCGGAACGTTCACGGGTCTCTGCGGGGCTCCAGCGTTTTCTCGCTGGTCTCTGCGGGAAGAAACCAGTCTGAAATGCCCCGCCAGTGCACGCAGAGTGCAGGGAGTCACCAGGCATGCCGGGCTCTTCGGCCGGGGCATCGCAGCTCCGTTTCACCAAGTCACCTCTTTTCATGCTGGCTCTTCGAGGAAGATACAAAAAATCCAGATCAGAATTTCCCGATATGGAAAAGTTATTTTTAGCATGCAGGTAGTTTGCTTTAATTAGCAAAATTCCAGTGACTTCCCCTTTTAGTAGAGGTAGCTCGGAGAAAAGTGGTGGAACAAATCCACCTGGTGATCTGTATAAATAGGCTTGGGATTGCCATCCAGATTTTCGGTGGGAAAAGAAAAGTCTTCAATTAGTGACAACTCTATCTTGTTTTCAATCCCTCGCTAACCTCACGCAATGCAATACAGATTTTTCGGAGCTGCTCTAGGTTTTGCTGCCAGCGGAATGGCAGCAACCGTCCCATCCAGCGCATGGACCACTCTTACTCCATCCGCTACCATTGCCGGTGCCACTACCGACTTCACCAAGACTTTCGGTATTGCTATCAGCCCTATCTCATCTTCGGCAGCTGCCAAGGTGAAGAGAGACGTTATTTCTCAGATCGGTGACGGTCAAATCCAGGCTGCTACCACCACCACCTCTTCTATTGCTGCTAAAACCACCGTTGAAGTTGTTTCCCAAATCGGTGATGGACAAGTCCAAGCCACAACTAAGACCTCCTCCGCTGCTGAGGAAACTTCGACCGTCCAGGTTGTTTCTCAGATCGGTGACGGACAAATCCAAGCTGCTACCTCCACCTCCACCTCTTCTGCTGCTGAAAAGACTACTGTCGCAGTCGTCTCCCAAATTGGTGACGGACAAGTCCAGGCCGCTACTTCCACCTCCGCCGCCGCAAAGACCACCGTCGAGGTTGTGTCCCAAATTGGTGATGGACAGGTCCAGGCTGAAACTTCCACCTCCTCCGCTGCCAAGACAACTGCTGAGGTTGTTTCTCAAATCGGCGATGGCCAAGTTCAAGGTGCTACCTCAACTTCCACCGCTGCTGTTGTTTCCCAAATCAGTGACGGACAAGTCCAGGGTACCACTGCTACTACCTCTGGTGTGACCCAGATCTCTGACGGCCAAGTTCAGGCTTCCGCTACTTCACCCGCTTCTTCTGACAATTCTTCTGACGACTCTGATGATGGAATAACCGAAGTTTCATGTATCAGTGACGATGATCTGGCTTTGACCTTGAACGACTCCATTTTGACTGATGCTAAGGGAAGAATTGGTTCGATTGTGGCTAACCGTCAATTCCAATTTGACGGTCCTCCACCTCAAGCTGGTGCTATCTATGCTGCAGGTTGGGCCATCACTGATGGAAAGCTTGCCATTGGTAACACCACCGTTTTCTACCAATGTCTGTCGGGAGACTTCTACAATCTGTACGACGAGTCCATTGGTGGCCAATGTTCTCCAGTCTACTTGGATGTTGTTGAGCTTGTCGAGTGTTAAAGGAGCAGACATGAGCCGTTCAAATTGCATCCATCATTGTAGTCATTTTCCTTTCCTTCTACGCTTATTTTTCGTGTTCTCTCGTGTCCTTTAATACCTTGAAGGTTTATCCTGAACAGGTATCCCTCTATATTGATCAACTCCAAATCTTTCCCTGCATGAATACTGCATTGAAAAAATTATACTGTTTTGTGTTATATTTTAGGTCTTGGTGACAGACATCCTTCCAACTTGATGATGGACAGGATTATTGGAAAAGTGGTGCATATTGATTTTTGCGACTGTTTCGAAACTGCGATTTTCAGAGAAAAGTACCCGGAAAAGGTCCCATTCAGATTAACTCGGATGCTCAGCTGTGCAATGGAGGTGAGTGGTATTGAAGGGTCGTTTTTATGCGTGCTGCGAGAAATTTATTATGTGGGTCTTCAAAACCTAGCAATAATCAAAGGTACAAAGATTTAGAGCATCTTTGATAAACTCTCGATCTCCAAGCGCAAACACAGAATTGGTATAATTAGGAACACGCTCAATAATAGCCCAAAAACTTTTGGCAGGTGAAAAGGAATCACATTAAAAAAACGAAGTTTTTTAAAAAAAAAATTGAACTCTGTAGGGAAAAGCTGTTGAGTTTACTCGGGGTATTTCTAAAATCTATTTGCTTCAAAACAATCGAAGCATTTTTAATACTTCGAAGGAAATGAGACGTCTATCATTTTGTCATTTTAATAGCCTTCTAGAGTGGTGAATTCTCCAGTGGCACAGTACTGCGTCCAGTTTTGGAAGAGAATATCAATCATCATGTCATAGAAGTAAGCATCGTCAATGGAATTAATAATGGAACCAGAACCGGTGGTCACACCTTCTGTTGGAGCGAAATCTTCTCCCCAAATTCTTAAGTTACCGTAGAATGGGGAATAGAACGATGTGTCAACAGCGCATTTCACATCGATTGAGCTGGTAATCAAATCGGGGAATGCAATGATAGCTGACACGGCTTCATCCCAGAATGGCAACGTCTCCTGGTCGTTGTTCTCGGTGTAGTTTCCGGTGTAAACAATATCGTAGATGGCTTCAAAATAAGGGTTGTCATCAATCTCAGAGAGATTACCGGCCTTGGAAATAAGGCGGTCGTATAATTCCTGAGAAGGAACGAGGTAGTTAGTATAGTTTCCACCAATGACCAACTCCGTCCAATTGGCAGTCAATGCGATTTGAGCTGCTTCAGGATCTTGAATGAGGTTGATGTCAGTGTTGATATCAACCTGAATGGAGTTTCCTGTGGCCTGATCGTATTGGGTATCGATGTATCCGCCCATGATGTAGAGTCCGGCAGCCTCTTCAGCCAGCTTTGGATAGATACTAAGGGCCTGTGCAACAGTAGTCATCATACCAGCAGTGAAAATCATCACTGGATCTGTATCCTTGTATTTCTTGACAGCCTCGATAAGAGCAACAGCACCAGGAGTAGTGCTGTCGTACTCAATTTCGTCCCACGAGTAACTATCTTCATAAGTTGAAGCGTACGCGCCTTCCCAAACCGGTGCTCCAAAAAGAGTGTTGTGAAGCTGGAACGTTTGGTTGGTTTGCAACAGTGGCTGCTCGGCACCCAAATAGAGCGGGATACAAGAAGTCATGTTGTAAGTGGAAAGAATGCTGTAAGCCGAGCCCACAGCGTCGACGGTGGAGGAACTGCCAAAACTCATCGCCATACCAACCACTTCATAACCTCCGTAAAGAGGGAACAAAAGCTGCAAAGCTGCGAGACCATCGTTTTCGATAAAGATCTTCTTAGAGGTTGCGACGGCAGCGAGTGCAAGGGTGGCTAGAGACAAGCGCATCTTTGAATTTATGTTAGGCTTAGGAAAACAAATTCGAGTATGTGTTCTAGCTTAACAGCGAAGAGGAGCGCATGCTCCCAGTCATATAACAATTTAAAGCAGAACGCGGATAATCTTTGAGGAGATGACAATTTACCATTTTGGGAGTAGTCTGCGCTCTGTTAAGCTCTAACGGGAAACCCCGTCAACGTTATCTTTATCTATCTCGATTAATTTTTCCTATCAGTGTAAGGCACAATAGTTTTTTTGGTATTGCCGTTCACATATTGTTCGGGGAGGCAATGGCCGGGTTCCCATCGCCGACAAAGTGGTCAAGATCTACAAGTCATAATTTAAACGTTCACAGTCTTATCACATGTCTATTGTTCCATCCTTTGTTAAGAAAGATAACGGAACTGAATTTTTGGGTTAAAGTTGTTAGTGACAAATTTGTTGGCCTTTTTCAATTAGGTGCCTAAGAATTTTGTGAATAGCCATGGAGCGGAAAAAAAAACATTGACGAAACAATAATTCAGTCCAAAATAGACCGGTAAAATAAGATCTTTATCTGCCAAATCTCAACGGCCATTTTCAACATGAGTTTTGAATTTTATTTATCGCAATGAAATTGGTGAATGTCAGTGTTACAACCAAGCAGTGAGAAAGGTTATTTAAGTAATGAAACAAAACATTAATTAAAGAAGTCTTTGCTTCTACATGCTGGACCCTACTACAACTAAATAGCAATGTCAAGAAAATCTAATTACAGGCAATTAATTTTCTTCGAAGAGATTAGCTTCCATCTTTTACATTGTGACAGTAATATGCAAAATTGTCACTTCTGACGACCTTTCAGAATCCCTGAAAATCCTTGAACGCAAAGAGAGAAGCGAGTGAATTTTTAACTCCGAGTTTTACCAACGGCAAAATGAGTGCTTCCAAAACATGTTTTGAAGCTATTTTTTTTCCAAATCAGATATCAGACTTTCATCAAGAGGGCCCTTATTTTGGGAAAACCCGCCTTTTTCCCGTGGATTGGTCAACATGCCTTCTGTGGGGTAATATCGGCCGTGCTGCCCGCGATTATCGGCCTGTATATCAGAGGTCACGGATCTGTCAATATTTCCGTGCTTATTATTTTTTTTTGCTTTTATGGGGGGTACAATAAAAATTTAATGTGTGGGGAGGTTGCTGAAAATGGAAAGATTCGCTTTATCGAAAACCTGACTAACTTAACTGCCCAAAAACCTATGTTAAGAAAAAAAAAGAAAGCTGCATGTACTTTCAAAAAGCCCACCTCCTCACTTGTACTGAGTTTTATGTGTGAAAAAGTCACTGCATTCCGAAAAATGCGCAAAGAGTGAAATTCCGTCGCCAGCTACATGAGATACACTTGTACGGCGTGGGTGATCAAAAAGACCCTTCTTGTAGGACGTGTTCATCAAAGTCATCGGCTAGCGATGGCCACAAAAATATGTCGAAAGCAGTGTCTTCAAAGTTGGGAAAGGAAAAGTGTTCTGTGTCTGGCTCATCCAAGTTGATTTCCACGTTCCAATCTTTTTTCACAGACTTCACTCTCTCGTAGTACACGTTGGCGACCGGATACGTTAGCCCGATTTTTTTCAGCAGCCCGACGGCTTTTTTAAACGATGCAACCAATGTTTTTCTTTTGTTCTCATCGTAGGAGTAGAACAAGCAGCACAGTCCACCAACATAAAGCGCAAAGATGACGAAGAATATGTGCGGACAAGACTCGAGTTCCAACTTCTCGGCCAATGTAATAAGGGTCGTGCAAGACGTGATACTCGACTTGGACTTGCTATCCACGTTTGTAGGCGGATCTCTGGTCAATGGCTTGTGGATGAGAATAACCGACGTATGGTGCACAATATGCAGGACGTACAGCATCGTCTTGTTTGGATGCGTATCGAGGTCATTGCGAAGCCGACATATTGGCGGTAGCTCAAGCTCCCATTTTGGGAGTAGAACGTCAGAGTCTTTCCAAGCACAGTACCGTCTAGCCGTGTTTTCAGCTGGAAGTCCGATTTGGTAGCGCAGCGAGTAGATGCGCTTCATTGACGTTGTGACAGTGTCCAATAAGATGCAAAGGTCCCGTAGCATTAAAAGTGGGTCGTCTTGTGACCTGATGGGAAGTTTTGTGGAGATGTCAATAGCGTCCAAGTATGGACCAAATCCGAGTACCGGATATCGCATGCGATCTACCACGAAACAGCACCAGAACACACGCTCCCGCAGCTGTTTCTCCTTATTTGACATTGGAAGAGCATCTGGTACCAGTTGCAGTCCTAGATGGTTTAACAGAGAAGCGGCCATAGACACATAGGCGGAAAATTTTGCCTCGGCATTGTCGCTCATTTCCAACAGGCTAAGGAGTAATAGTGTCTGGACTTGGGTGATATGGATATATGCTATCTCTTCCATGACCTGCTTCGATGCAAGGCTTTTGTAGTACGGGAGTTAGGGTCGCGCGATGTCGCGAGGGTGATAGCCACAATCACGTTGGCAAGTGATTCAGATAGGTATCCCGGCACTGTAAATAAATCTTGCTCAACTAGGGGTAATGACGGGTTGATCTGCTCGAAGAATTTTGCAAATATGGGCTCGTGAAATGCTGGATCAATCTGAAAAGGTGGAGTCGGCGAAGGGAAATGGATCACCGGGGGGTCTGTCATATGACGCATTGTGGTTGGCCCATGATACGTGACAAGACCGTTGTAATCGACGTCCAGCTTGAACACGTCATCGTGGTTCACTATGTTTCGGACATCATATTTTGAGACTTTGAATCGATCCATGACGCTGGAATCAATTCCGATAGAAGGAAGTCGGGTAGTTTTGCCCTGTACCATCGCGGTGAGGGAACTGATCTGATCCAGCAGTGAGTTCACATACTTTCGGCTTAGAGGTTTACGATTGTTGTCCACGCCGAAGCGGCACTCAACTTTCCGTTTCGAACAGTTTTGACACGGATGATTGCCGTCGCACTTTCGCCGCTGAAGGCGACAGTCCTGGCACGCGATCTTTACCCGTACGGCCATCGGTTCCATGATGAAAATGATTGATGGCGAAAACCCATAACAATTTTTTTTCTCACACTTATTTTTTTTGCAGTGAATAGGACTTGTGGGGTGCATAATTCTCGGAGGGCATTAACCGCACATGCATTCCCCACAAATTAACTTGCATATCAGATATTTTTGTGATTGTGTATAAAAACCCCAGAACCTTTGCCCCCAAGCAAGCACAAACTTGCTACCAAATGCCAACCATGGAAGAGATTAAAATCGAACTACAACACTCTGAGCACGAGACTGAGGACCCGGAATTAGCCATCCTGATCCGGTCTGTTGGTCCCAAGCTCGCGCCCCTGCTACCACGAAACACCTCATGGTACAAGACGGGCCACCTGCTCCAGCTGAACCTCATGCTAGGTGTGTGCTGTCTTGCAGCCTCTTGTATTGGTTATGATAACGCGTTGATCAACTCTCTGCAGTCTTTCGATTCCTGGGAAATCGATCTCAAGCACAATCCAGGATCAACGCGTCTTGGATTGATTGTGGTTGCTCTTGCAATCGGTGGTATTGCCGGAAACATTTTCGGTCCTTACCTGTCCGATCGTTTTGGTCGTTTGGTATCTGTGCGTGTCGGGTTCACATTCATCATTGGCTTTACTCTCGGACAGACGTTTGTCAAGACTGACACCGCTTACATTGTTTTGCGCAGTTTCATTGGGTTCTCCGTTGGTCTGCTATCCCAAACCGTCGTTTTGGTGGCCGAGCTTTCTTTCCCCAAGTACCGCAGTTTTTTTGGTTGTTTCTTTCTCGCTGCCTGGGTTGCCTTTGGTGTTCGGGATATGGGCAAGTGGTCATGGAAAACACTTACTATCCTACAAGTGATGTGGCCGGTCGTTGCTGCCCCCTGTGTGTTTTTCTTGGTGCGTGAGTCTCCACGTTGGCTCGTGCGCAAGGACATAATTGACGATGCTCGCAAGCTTCTTTTGAAGTACCACGGAGGTGACGACCCTGCGTTCACTCCATTTGTCGAAGCCGAGCTTGAGGAAATCATTGAGCAAATTGAAGAATTGGACGCAAACCGTGCTTCCTGGCTGGATATGTTCCGTACACGTGTAACCCTCCACCGGTCGTTTATTACCATCTCACTTGGTGTCTGGGCCCAGTGGAACGGTGTTGGTGTCATTTCTTACTATCTCACTAAAGTTCTCAAATCGGTGGGTATGGACAGTGTCACCAACCAAACGCTGATCAACGGATTCATGCAGCTGTGGAACTTCATATGGGCCGCTTTTGCTTCCTTCAACGTTGACAAGTTTGGCCGTCGGTTCTTGTTCCTTTGGTCCACTGCAGGAATGCTTGTTTCCTACGCGGTCATCACTGGTTTGAGTGCCGCTTACAACAATGGTAATTCGCACGCCGGTATTGGTGTTGTCGTTTTCCTGTTTGTTTACTATGGTCATTACGACATTGCATTCACGCCGTTGTCCACCGGTTATCCTGTTGAGATCTGGCCTTACCATCTACATTCCAAGGGTATCGCTATGAGTAACATGTCCACCTTTGTCGCTCTGTTCTTCAACCAGTTTGTTAATTCGATTGCAATGAGCACAATTGGCCGGAAGTACTACTTTGTCTTCATTGGGGTCTTGATTGTGATGTTAATTCAAATCTACTTTGTTTACCCAGAGACCAAAGGCCACAGTTTGGAGGAGGTCGAGGCTGTTTTTGAAGGTAAGAAAAGACTTAGACAGACAGACTCAAATGAGGCCTAATATTTCAATTCCAAATCCTATTCCTGCTATTGATTCATACTAGCTCTTGCCATGGAAGAAGGAGTACACTTGTCTTCCATTTTTATATTGAACAATTATAGTTAACTTATTTCTGTATTCTTTAACTTGAACTAATCTTGTTACATAAATGAACTCTTAGAACTCTTGCTGAATGCAGTCAATTTCAATTCAATAGTTGTTGATACAACTCCATTCATTTTACTTAGAATTTTCTCAAGAATCCTGAGGATAGCGGAGACCATTTTCCTTTCTGACCTGGTCCATAGTCTGGAGCACCAAGAGTGTCTCGTCCCAAGGGATCTTGTCGTTCTGGGTGCGTTCTGCTGCGATGTCGCGTGCGACTGCGTCTGCTTCGTAGTGGAACCCCCAGCCGTGCTCGCCTCTGACAGGATACTCCTTCTCCTCGACCTTGCCGTCCTTGAACTCGATTCTATACTTATTTGGTATCGACGCTGTGAATCCCATGATGATGACCTCTCCAAGCTCGCACTCGACACGGCAGAACTCTTCTGGGGTCTTGTTGGTGGACGAGCACGTGGCCACGGCCTGGCTCCCGGACGAGTACTGGTCAACGACGTCGACCAGTCGACGTCGTTGACCACCGTCTGCACACCTTTGGCCACGAACGGAGTATGTTTCGACCCGACCTCGGGGTCCAGTAGCATGCGCGAGTACGTGTCCAGCAAAGCGCCGGCGCCCAGCGCGTTCGACTTGACTCTCGAGGTGTCTGGCAGAGTGTCGAGTTTCATGTCCATGCCGAAGTCTGCTAGCAGTCTGTACACCTTGCCGAGCCTGTTATCGGTGAGCAGCTGTTTTTGCAAGTCCAGCATCAACGGCCGGAACCGCAGCCACAGACCTTCCATGACGAACACGGTGGCCTTGGCAGCAGCAGCCGTGACCTGTTTCCGCTCGCCAGCGTTCATACATGCCGGCTTCTCGACGAGAACGTGTTTGCCGTGGGCAATTGCGGCCAACGCCACGTCCTTGTGCATGGTGTGCGGAACTCCAATGTAGATGATGTCGACATTGGCACTGGCGTACACCTCGTTGTACGTGCCAACCTCGGTGGTGGCTGGCAACTTGAGCTTTTCTCTGAACGCCTCAGCTTTCTCTTTGGTGGACGCACCAATAGCACCAACAATGTGGTTTTCGGTGGCCAAAGGCAGGTCGCTTGTGAACCACGAGCTGATGAGCCCGGTTCCAATAATTCCCCAGCGTAGTGTCGTCATGTTGTTTAGGAGGTGTACGCAACTTTAATAGGTACTCTCTAATTTTTCACGTTTTTATACCATGTAGTGCGGTTAATCGAATCCGCACCCCACAAAAAAACTCATCGAAAAACAATATAAATGTGGGGATCCCCACAAAGCGAAAAAGTACACTCAGGTCAGTCACGGATGACTAATCATGACCGATATCTTCAGTCAGCTCACTTTAAAGGAAAAACTCGAGCTTATTTCGCTTGTTGACTTCTGGCACCTTGCGCCGTTAGAAAGGTTCGGCCTGCCGTCGATCCGGTTATCGGACGGCCCGAATGGAGTCCGGGGAACCAAGTTCTTTCGTGCGGTGCCGTCGGCATGTTTCACGTGCGGAACAGGAATGGGGGCCACATGGAATACCGACTTACTCGAGCAAGCTGGCGCCATGATGGGCGTCGAGGCCCGTCATAAGAGTGCCCCGGCGCTGCTGGCACCAACATGTAACATCCAGCGTGGTCCGCAGGGCGGCCGTGGGTTTGAGTCGTTTGCCGAGGACCCGTTCCTGTCGGGACTGTGTGCGAGTGCGGTTGTGAACGGAATCCAATCTAATGGAACTGCAGCTGTGATTAAACACTACGTGTGCAACGACCTTGAAGACCAACGTCACTTGATCAACGTGATTGTGTCTGAGCGTGCACTCCGGGAAGTGTACCTGCTACCATTCCAGCTTGCAGCCAAGTACGCCAACCCGCGCTCGTTCATGACCTCGTACAACAAGGTGAACGGCGAGCACGCGTCGCAGAGCAAGAAACTGCTGACCGATATTCTGCGTACTGAATGGGGCTGGAAGGGACTGGTGTTGTCGGACTGGTTTGGCGCGTTCTCTCTGGAACCGCCGCTAATGGCTGGCCTGGACCTGGAGTGTCCCGGTCCCGGCCGCATGCGGAGACCTGACGCCGTGAAGCATCTGGTGACGTCGCGCGAGCTGGACGCTCGTGTTCTGGACGACCGGGTGCGCAATGCGCTGGAGTTTATTCAGGACTGTGCGGCCTTGGGATTGGGCAAAAGTGAGGATGCACACAATAACACACCCGAGACTAGAGCATTCATGCGCAAGCTGGCTACGGAGGCAGTGGTGCTGCTGAAAAACGAAGGCCTGCTGCCACTTTCCCGCTCGGATAGCATCGTGATCATTGGTCCTAATGCCAAGCACGCGAGAATCAGTGGTGGTGGATCGGCGTCCCTCACTCCTTACTACACCACCAACATATACGACTCGATCACTGCAAAACTCGGCCACTCCGTTCCGTACGCTCTGGGCTCGTCCATCGAGAAGTCGTTGTTCGATCTCGGTTCACAGGTGACGTGCGACCAGGGCAAGGGTTTCCACATCCGTGTGTACCAGGACGCGGCCAAGACGGTGCTGCTCGACGAGATGGTGGTTGAGTCGTCCAAGTTTTTGCTGTTCGACTACATGCCGCCAAACTGTCCCGATGCAACGTTCTACATGGACCTGGACGGGACGTTCACCCCAGAGAAGACCGGCTCGTACATCTTCAAAGAGACGTGTTTGGGAACGTGCCAGGTGTTTATCGACGGCGAGCTGGTGATTGACGATCTGACGCACCAGCAAATGGGAAAGGCAGCACTTGGTGCGTCGTCGAAGGGTGGTGAATACATGGTGGATTTGCAGGCTGGCCGAAACTACGCTGTTCACATCGAGTTTGGCTCCGGCTCGACATTCACCCTCAAGTCTACCGACCTCACGGCCACCAACGGTGGAGGCTCGCTCCAAGTTGGAGCCATCCAGTACCAGGATCCAGATTGGCTCATCCAACAAGCCGTCACCGTTGCCAGGGCCGCCGACAAGGTGGTGTTGTGCATCGGGACGTCGCCAGAGTACGAAACCGAAGGATTCGACCAGGACTCGTTCGACTTGCCGGGCACTCAGCACGAGCTGATCGATGCCGTGCTGGCAGCCAACCCGAACGTCGTGCTGGTGAACTTGTCGGGCACCCCTGTGTCGTTGCCCGACGCCCCTGCTATTGTGCAAGGCTGGTTCAACGGAATGGAGAGTGGCAATGCCGTGGCCGACGTGCTGTACGGCGACGCCAACCCGTCGGGAAAACTCCCCCTCACCTTCCCAAAACGGATCGAGGACAACCCGTCGTTCCTCACCCACAAGTCCAACAGCGGCCACGTCGTCTACGGCGAGGACGTGTTTGTGGGGTACCGGTACTACGACAAGAAGAAGGTGGACCCATTGTTTCCGTTTGGTCATGGTTTGTCGTACACCACGTTCCAGCTCAGTGATTTGCACGTGGTTGTCGAAGACGACCACGTCGTGGCCACCGTCTCCGTCACCAACTCCGGCTCCCGTGTCGGTGCAGAGGTGGTCCAGCTGTACGTCACACCTCCCACCACCACGACCGCCGTCGAGCGGCCCGTCAAGGAACTTAAGGGGTTCACAAAAGTGCAACTTGGTGCGGGCGAGTCGACGACCGCGACGGTGCGCACTGCCCGCCGGTACGCGTCGTCGTACTTCGACGCGGAAATCGACGAGTGGCGCGTCGAACAGGGTACTTACGGCGTGCTGGTGGGAACATCGTCCCAGGGACATTTCTTGAGCGGCTCGTACACCATAGACCAAGGTGAGACCTGGACTGGGTTATAGAGAACCACGAACCACGAGCCACCATAACCCTACGCTTGTGTAAGGCCCATATCAGACTATAACCTAATTGGTGTAAACGTTTTAACAAAGTCCCGTGGCAATATACACGTGACAGTATGTTCTTCTGAGTCAAAAGAGTTGATCGACTCAATGATCTCAGTCCTAGCCGAACACGTCTGAGAATTAATTCTACTATGATATAGTAGATAGCTACTAGGATCAGATAAGGAAGTTCTATATGGGTTAAGATCCTAAATTCTCTTCTACCCCTCTTACTTTTCCATCCCAATACTCGGATGGACCAAGAGGAAAATCGGGTCGCACTTATAGTGTTTTCCCTGACAATGGGAATTGTCCTTCGACTGACGGATTCGAAGGTCCGGCCAATCGGATAGATCCTATTCGACTCTATAGTCAATTGTTCCCATTGATTGGACGACGAGCCTTATTCACTCGTACAGTTCACAATACTGTAATCAATATTGACATCCTTACATAGGTCCGACAGCCCAATTTTAGCTACCACCCTGATCCTACGCTTATGTAAGACCCCGCTTTGCGGAACGCAGTACCCGCAGCACCCGCATGTCACATTCCACATAAATACCGGGGGTCCCCAGTCTATCCCAATGCCACCTAAGCTCACATCGTTCCCTATCTCCTAATGGTTCTTTCTGTTGGTATTATTGGCGCGGGCGAAATCGCCCAGGTTGTGCACATTCCTGTGTTTGGCATTCTGTCGGACAAGTACAAGGTGACGCATCTGTGCGACACGTCCAAACAGACTCTAGAGTATGCGTTGGTGCGCTCACCAGGAGCCACGGCCGCGGACGCCGACACCTTGATTGCCGCTGTTGATCTGGTTGTTGTTTGTACTGCTGATGAGTACCACGTGGAGTACGCTCTCAAGGCACTTGCCCAGAACAAAACAGTTCTCATCGAGAAGCCTTTGTCTCTCACTCTCGAGGACGCCAAGAAGGTGGCCGACGCGGCCGCTGCCTCAAAAGGAACAGCGTACGTGGGGTAGATGCGGCGGCACGCGCCAGCGTTCGACGCCGCACTCAAGGAAATCGCCGGTATCGACAAGATCCGGTTTGTGCGGGTCCGTGACATTATCGGACCTAACGCTACGTTTGTGGCGCAAAGCGGCATGTTCCCTAAACGGTTCAACGACTACCCACAGGCCGACAACGAGGACCGTGCTACTCGTGCGCAGTCGATGGTCAGACAGGGACTCGGCGAGGCGGGGGTGACAGACTACACCGACGAGGAGCGGTGCTGGAGATTCCTTGGTGGACTGGGCAGCCACGACCTGTCGTTGCTGCGTGACGTGGTGGGGATGCCAAAACGGGTCATCGGAGCCAAGTTCCAGTTCCCATTCATCAACGCACTGCTTGACTACGGCGACTTTACCGTTGCTTACGAGTCTGGACTGCACAACGTGGCCGAGTTCGACGCGCACATCGAGGTGTACGGTGACGACAAGGTGGTCAAGGTGCAGTACGACACTCCATACGTGAGAGGACTGCCGATCAGCGTGGGAGTGCGGGAGGGCGCGGCCGAACTGGGCGTCCGCCACATCAGACCAACGTACGAGGACCCGTACACGATCCAGGCCAAAAAGCTGTACGACAGCATCACCACGGGGGTGGCACTCAAGACGACGGCTGCAGACGCAGTCGACGACTTGGTGCTGAACGGAATGATCGTGAAGGCAGTTAACGAATATAGGCTGGCTACTGACAGTGACTAAGCTAACTAAGGTAACTAAAGTAACTAAGTTAGCTGGAGTATATGGTGGTGCGAGGGTAGATAGACTAGTCGAGCAGAGTAGACTGAGTGGAACTAGAAGACTGAGCAAAGAGCAAAGCAAAAAGCAAAATAAACAGTAAGCGGCAGAGCAGGTAACTAAAAAGAAATTGCTCATCACTCACCAAAACACCAAGTCCAACAAAGTACAAACTACAATTAAGTACATATACTAAGGAATAAAAGTTAAATCCCATGAAACAACCAAATGATACCACCAACAAAACAGAACAGCAACGAGAACACCACACGTCCACGGTTCACGGTTCACGGTTCACGTTTCAGCTCTTGCACAACCCAGATCTCGTTCCACCACAAATAATATGTCGCAGCAGGCGACACCAAAATCGACGATCACGTGACCGAGAGTATAATCAGTTACCAGCGTGGGCGGTGGGGAAAATGATAACAGTCGGACTTAGCTGCCGGTTAATCGGAAAGCCGGGCTACTTCCAGCCCTTGTGTTCGACCCCATCTTCCGCTCACAGCTCCGGAATATCATAGACTCCTAGAGCGTCATATCCAGCATTGTCAACACGCTGTCCACTATATCTGGCCTATCAGGCCTATCAGATTCTCTTCAGAGCCGCGTGCTCCAGGTGTGCCTGCACAGCCACCACTGCATCATCATAATGCTTGTCGTGATATCTGGGAAGCTCTTCCTGATGTCTTTAGTGACACGCGAGGGAAAAGACGATGAGGATGACGCACATAACCCCGTCGCTGGGGTGCGAGAAGAAACCATAGTATTTCTCTGAGTTCAGATGCTCGTAATGAAATTTTATTATTCAATTAGCGAGTATGAGAAAGTTGTAGTAGCCATCGCGACACTTAAAGAAACCAGCCACAGCAAGGGGCTTGATTTTTGGATTTTAGGGCTTGTGTCTCAAAGGTTACCCGGGCTATTATCTCGTGTACGGAGGTGTATACCGTAGTTGAAAAGACAAATCATCAAATTGGCAATGTCCATTAAGAAGGCGGACAGCTAACAAATCCGATTATAACCATTTGTTGGCGACATTGAGGACATACGGTAAGAGAAACAGACAAAATGGCTGAAAATCCACCAATTGACCTTATTGACGTCTGTCAATTGGAGTCTTTGGGCATAAGCCCACAAGCGTTCAATTTCATGGCAACAACATTGCAGTCGGATCACTATGTGAGTTGTAGAGAAACAACCGACTCTGGCAATTCGGTTGCAATTGTGGACTTGAAGAACAATAACCAGGTGACTAGAAAGTCAATGAGTGCGGACTCAGTTATCATGCACCCAAACCAGAACGTGATTGCCCTCAGAGCCAACGGCACCACTTTGCAAGTGTTCAACTTATCAACAAAGCAGCGTTTGAAGTCGAATATATCCAATGAAGCTGTGATATTTTGGGCATGGTTGGATGATAGTCATATTGGTCTTGTCACTGCATCCTCGGTTTTCCTTTGGAACGTTTTTGATGGCACAGAGAATGGGCCAGTGCATTTGACCTCCAGACACGTTTCTCTGGCAAACTCTCAGCTAACGAATCTTGTCTCAAACAGGGATCTTTCCTGGTTTGCTCTCTCAGGTATTGCTCAGGAAAATGGTAGGATCGTGGGACACATTCAGCTGTACTCGAAGGCTAGAAATGTTTCTCAAGCCATCGAAGGTCATGTCTGTGGCTTTGCTCAATTCAAGCTACAAGGATCTTCAGTAGACACCCAACTTTTTGCGTGCGCTTCAAGAACCGCAGATGGTGGTAATCTACATATCTTGGAAATCGATCATCAAGATGGTGCTCCCGTGTTCACGAAGAAGTCAGCGGACATTTTCTTCCCGGCTGAAATTGCAAACGATTTCCCAGTTTCTATCCAAGTTTCCAACAAGTACGGGATTGTTTACGTTCTTACAAAGTTTGGTTTCATTCATTTGTACGATTTAGAAACCGGAAAAAAGATTTTCTTGAACAGAATCTCTTCTGATCCAATTTTCACGGCCACCAGCTTTGATGGAAATGCAGGTATCATCACGGTGAACAGAACGGGTGCGGTTTTGGCTGTTGAAATAGCAACTGACAGAGTTGTTCCATACATTTTGAAAAATCTTGGGGACGTGGAACTTGCACTTAATTTGGCTTCTAGAGGAGGACTCCCAGGAGCCGAGTCTTTATTCACCCAGCAATTCAATCAATCAATAGCTACGGGAGATTATCAGTCTGCAGTGAAGATTGCTGCATCATCAGCTCAATTGAGAACTCCTGATACGATTTCAAGATTGAAGGCACTTCCAGCGCAGCAGCAAGGTCAACCTGCACCAATTCTACAGTATCTGGTGTACCTTTTGGATCGAGGTACTCTGAACAAGTTTGAAACGCTAGAACTTGTGAGGCCATTGCTTCAGCAAAATAGAATTGAAACATTAGAGAAATATCTGAAGGAAGACAAGTTAGATCATTCAGAGGAGCTAGGAGATCTGGTCAAGCCATTCAACACAACTTTGGCATTAGCCGTTTACTATAAAGCTGAAGTGCCATCAAAAGTTGTGACTTCTTTAGGAGAGCTCGGACAATTTGATAAAATTCTTCCTTATTGTGAGAAATCGGGATACCATCCTAACTTCACCGTTTTGATACAAAATATCTTGAGAGTTAACCCAGATAAAGCTGCAGAGTTTGCAACACAACTATATTCCTCTCAACCAGATTTGGATGTTCAACAAGTTGCTGACATATTTTTGTCCCAAAATTATATCCAACAAGGAACTGCATTTTTACTAGATGCTCTCAAAGAAGATAAACCAGCAGAAGGCCATTTGCAAACCAGACTTTTGGAAGTTAACCTGTTACATGCTCCACAGGTTGCAGACGCTATTCTTGGAAACGCAATGTTTTCTCACTACGATAGACCAACCATTGCTGCTCTATGTGAAAGAGCGGGATTGTACCAAAGAGCACTGGAACATTATGAGGACATTAAGGATATCAAGAGAGTGATCGTTCACTCGAACGCCCTTCCAATAGACTGGCTGGTGACATACTTTGGCAGACTGAATATTGAGCAAACTGTTGCCTGTCTCAAGGAAATGCTTTCTAACAATATTGCTCAAAATTTGCAGGTAGTCATTCAAGTTGCAACAAAATACTCTGAGTTGATTGGTCCAATCACTCTGATCAAAATATTTGAGGAATTCAAATGCTCAGAAGGTCTATACTATTATCTGGCCTCTGTTGTTAACGTCAGCCAAGATCCAGAAGTGGTTTTGAAATACATTCAATGTGCCGCAAAACTAGGACAAGTCAAAGAAATTGAACGAGTGGTCAGAGATAACAATGTTTACAATGGAGAAAAGGTCAAGAACTTTTTGAAGGAAGCCAAACTACAAGATCAGTTATCTCTTATTGTTGTCTGTGACAGGTTTAATTTTGTTCATGACTTGGTTTTGTATCTTTACAAAAACCAGTTCTTCAAATTCCTTGAAGTATATGTCCAACAGGTTAACCCATCAAAAACTGCTCAAGTCGTGGCAGCTCTGTTGGATGTGGATTGTGATGAATCTGTGATTAAGTCTCTCCTCCAATCTGTTCTAGGACAAGTGCCTGTTGCGGAACTGTGTGACGAGGTTGAAAAACGGAATAGATTGAAAATTTTACTCCCATTCTTGGAGTCCACTCTTCAGTCTGGCTCTACTGATAAAGCTGTTTACGATACTCTTGCCAAGATTTACATCGACTCTAACAACAATCCAGAGAACTTTTTACTCGAGAATGATCAATATGATACTTTGGTTGTTGGAAAATACTGTGAAAAGAGAGATCCATACTTGGCTTACACAGCATATGATAAAGGTCAAAATGACGATGAATTGATCAAAATCACCAATGAAAACTCGATGTACAAATACCAGGCAAGATACCTCTTGAAGAGGTCAGATTTGCAGCTCTGGTCCAAGGTTTTGTCAGCTGACAACATTCATCGCAGACAATTGGTTGATCAAGTTGTCGGTACTGCTGTTCCTGAACTTGAAGATCCAGAACCTATTTCGATTGCGGTGAAAGCTTTTATGGAAAATGACCTGTCCTCAGAGTTGATCGAGCTTCTTGAAAAGATTATACTGGAGCCTTCTCCATTCAATGATAACCCATCTCTCCAAGCACTTTTAATACTTACTGCCGTAAAGGTTGAGAAGTCCAAAGTGTCATCATACGTTGAAAAACTTCATGCATATGATCCTGATGAAGTTGCACCTCTATGCATTGAAAACGGCCTCAATGAGGAAGCCTTTGAGATCTATGACAAATTTGAAAAATATCAAGATGCTATGAGGGTTTTGGTTGAGGAGATTTTGTCTTTAGACAGGGGAGAAACATATGCTGAAAAACTTGACAAACCAGAGATCTGGTCGCAATTGGGTGCCGCACAGTTGAATGGCTTGAGAGTTCCTGAGTCCATTGATTCCTACTTGAAAGCTAATGATCCATCCAATTTTGACCAGGTAATTGAGATAGCTGAACATGCAGGAAAGGAAGAGGAGTTGGTACCATACTTACTGATGGCCAGACAGACCCTGAGAGAACCGAAAATCGATGGGGCGATTATCAACGCCTATGCCACTCTTGACAGGTTAAATGACATCGAGAAATTCTTGCAATTAACAAATGTTGCAGATTTAGAAAGAATTGGTGATAAGTTATATGATAATGCTAACTACGCCGCAGCAAAACTGATTTATACTAGCATTTCTAACTACTCCAAGTTAGCATCAACTTTGGTGTATTTGAAAGACTACCAAGCAGCTGTTGATTGTGCAAGAAAAGCATCTAACGTTCAGGTTTGGAAGCAAGTCAACCAAGCATGTATTGACAACAAAGAGTTCAAGCTAGCTCAAATGTGTGGTTTGAATTTGATTGTCCATGCAGAAGAATTGGATGAGCTAGTGAAACATTATGAGTACAATGGTTACTTCAGCCAGCTGATCACCTTGTTTGAAAATGGTTTGTCACTGGAAAGAGCTCATATGGGAATGTTCACCGAGTTGGCGGTTCTTTACTCCAAGTACCAGCCAGAGAACACCATGGAGCACTTAAAATTGTTCTGGTCGAGAATCAACATTCCAAAGGTGATTAGGGCCTGTGAAGATGCTCATTTGTGGCCAGAGCTCATTTTCTTGTACTGTCATTACGACGAGTGGGATAACGCTGCTTTGACCATGATGGAAAGATCTGAATCGGCTTTTGAACATAGCTCATTCAAAGAGATCATTGTTAAGGTTGCCAACTTAGAAATTTATTACAAGGCTATTAATTTCTATTTCAATCTTTACCCATCTCTCCTCACAGATCTACTTACTGTCTTGACACCAAGACTTGACTTGCCAAGAGTCGTGAAAATCTTCACCAAATCTGATAACCTTCCTTTGGTCAAGCCTTTTTTGATTTCTGTTTTGGAAAAGAACTACTCGTTGGTTAATCAAGCCTATCATGACATTTTGATCGAGGAGTTGGATTATAAATCTCTGAGGTCTGTGATCGACGCACACGATAAATTCGATCAGCTAGGATTAGCTGAGAGACTTGAAAAGCATGAGTTGATCTTCTTCAGGCAAATTGCAGCAATCATCTATAGGAAAAACAAAAAGTGGAACAAAGCCATTGGACTTTTGAAGACTGACAAGCTGTGGTCAGATGCCATTGAGACTGCGGCTATCTCAGGAAATGGTAAAGTTGCAATTGAGCTTTTGACGTATTTTGTTGAAACTGGAAACAAGGAATGTTTCATTGCCACCTTGTACGCATGTTACCATTTGATTCCGCACGATGTTGTTCTTGAGTTGTCGTGGCTGAATAACCTGGCCGATTATACTAAGCCCTATGAAATATCTGTCGCAAAGGAGAACCAAGACAAACTGGATGAGCTCTACAAAGATCTGAAAGACAGACAATCGAAAACCACTCAAGAGGAAGAAGAACAACCAATTTTAGGTCAAAGATTGTTGTTAACTAACGGTACCGGAGTGCCATCTGCTGCCCCCACAAATAGGCTTCCAGGCGACAGGATTGGGATTTGGTAACGGTGGTTTCTAAATAAACAAAAGATGAGCAGTTCTCAGCTCACTTTTGAGGACCTTTTTATTATGACGTTGACTAGAGTCAAACGATTTTTTGTGTTTTTTGCTATACTTTTGATTTTAAATATTCTGGCACCAATCAGACTTGTATTCTTGGTTAAACCAAGTTGAACTTTCCATTGCTGTCTCTAACAAAGTAGTCCTTTTCGGTGACAATACAATCAATATTCTTGTGTGGTGTGACGTCAAAGGAAGGGTTCCAAACATTGATACCTAGAGGGGCGGTCTTCACTTTTGTCAATCTGACATTCCCAGAGTCTTCGGTGACATAGGTACCATCTTTGGATAGCTCTCCGCCCATGATTTGCGTGAGTTCGTCTTTGGGTCTCTGTTCAATCACGATTTGGTCTCCGTCTGATCTAGTGAAATCTATAGTTGTTGAGGGTGCCGCTCCTATGAACTTGACTGTGTCATAAAGGGAAGCGATCAGCGACAACTGAAAAGTACCGATTTTGTTAGCAAGATCCCCATTTTTGACTATGCGGTCTGCTCCCACTATGATGAATTTGATTGGAGCTGAGTCAGGAAGAGCCCTGTCTTGCTTGTTCCTAGCCAAAGAATCGATCAAAAAAGACACCATGTTGTCCGTAATAAGAGTAAAAGGAATTTTTTCATAATCTAACTCATATGCCGTGAGTCTTGATCCCTGATTATAAGGCCGAGTTTCACATGCATACACCTGGGAAAGTTTGTATTCCGAAGAAGCAGAGGCTTTGTGCAATGATCTGATAATTCCCAACGCTGTGCCGTGACCGGAGGTTGCTAAAGAGCCGGTATTACAAATAGTCATCACAGAAAAGTTGCCTTTGTGTCCTTCCTCAGCCAATGACTCGTGGATGTATTTGACTCCGTTATCTCCAATTGCGTAGTTGGAAGCAAGGTCCTCCTGATATAGTTTAATTGAGAATTCACGAACAGAGCTGTACAGATCTTTGATCGATGTAGATGCTTCAATAATTTTTTTGATTTCATTGCATTCGTTCAGAAGGTTCACTGCTGTGGGCCTGGACTCCACAAGCAGATCTATTCTCTCTATCAATTTGAGCTTGAATTCTTTCAGTTTCGACAAATCGTAGCCATACGGATTGATTCGTTTGACAACAACCTGATCCAACTCCACAACAACAGAAAAACAGCCCACAAGCATGATTGCAGGAGCTCCTCTTGTATACATGCCCTTGATGGCTTCGTAGCCTGAAAGCTGTCCCTCTGGCAAGGACGGGAAGGGAGCCATGTGATGCACTTTCAAGTACTCGGTCTGGTAGGGCACGAGCAACTGGTTCAAAATTCGCAGTTCTGTGGTATTTTCGTCAAACTTGATGCTTTCCAAAGACATGGTCACAGTAATTTGCTCTTCTTGTCTTCCTTTGTCGTGAAATGTTCTCAAATGTCTCTTAATCATACAGCAGTAAAGTTTCCTCTTATATGTTGGGAGCTATTAACACATGTTGGGTCGTGTACGAAACCCAACCACCGGGGAAACTTTGCAGATCAAAGTTCAAAAGGCTCATTACAAAAGGATCGTTTTTGTCTTCATAAACGGAGCACTATAACGAGTATTGCACCAAACACAGCACACAGGCTTCCAGTCGAGGGCCAAGAAAGAGAAATGGACCCTTCATACTCTTCTGTGCAGTCGTGTCAGACCGCGATCATCCCTGTGCACTCCCTCACAGACACACTGGCGATCCTAGCTATCTTTGCCATATTACCCAGTTGGCTTAGTGTAGCTCTTCTGCTTGCATACATCTCACTTGGCTCGAGCAGGTTTGTGAGATCAACTTTATCGCTCGTATATCGGCACAAATTACATGGCTTGGGACCACAATCGTACACTGTCGAGTCAGAATACTCTAAGTCAACGGTGCTGTTTTCAATCCTGGGCTATATGATTTTGGATTTCCTCATCACATTGTTGTTGCTAGTTATCAACCCAGCACTACTTGAGTACTCACATCTACTTGCAAAGGCCTTCATCGCATCAAATTTGGCCTCAACGAAACACAGATACATCGTGAATGCGCTCCTCGCCTCACTCCTCATTCTCATCATCAAGGGATCTATACAACTGGGCTCCAGATATTTTGGATCCATGGTATTTGACACCTTGGGCTCTTCTCGGTCTTCTGTTTCATTGGATGAGCTTTTGTTGTCGAGCTCCATACGATATTCGAAAAAGCCCCTCAAGCTGTTGCTCTACCACTCTTTCCCCTCGGCAATCAGCAGTAGACGAAAACTCATTCTGGGTATTGACCACTTCATTGGATTTCTGTATTCAACGTTCTCAGTATACACGGTGATGCGCAGCATAAATCCTTCTTTGCAGAAATTAGTTCTGTATCACACCATCACAAAATCGATGGACAATCTAGCCACTGTTTCCATACCCAATCGTTTGCATCTGAACTTGAATCCATCCCTTGTATCCAGTACAACAGGAAATACCGAGGAAACAGTCTCTCATTCTGTGAAGAATGATTCTTCAGAATCTATTGAAGTCTTAGAAATTGCACCCGAAATCTCAAATTCGAAACTCCCTAGCATGTTGGAATTTTCATCAGGTTCTGACTTGACCGAAAATTCAACCGAGCCTGATCCGAACCAACATTCAAAAGAGGCAACACCAGCAGCGTTTCCAGTAGGACACCAAATTCTCAACACGACAGATGTGTCCTCTTCCAGTCTTGTGGTTGCTCAAAACTTTGAAAATTATTGCAGAGTGGTTCTTTTTCCATCTTTGAGTTTGAGCAACCCATCGCAATCATCGGTTCCCTCTTTTTCTCCTGTCACTCTCAGCTCCATTCCTTTGACCTCTGGTCCCGGAAAGACCAAAATCAACCCATATTTTGAAAAAAAAATGAAAGCGTTCAACAACAAAGTGCAACAGCCCATCTGGTCTTTCTTTTCCGCTGCAAAAACAATGTTTGGACAACCGGATTTGTATTCGGGTGACTATTACCAACATAATGCGCTCGTTGTGACTGGACGAAGAACGGACGACTACAAGAGATCACTGGTTAACTCTGCTCAGTGCTTCATATGGTACACTGGTGAAACAGCCGTTGCTTTCGAATTGAGAAATGTTATCATTGATCAGCCGTTAGTGATGGTTAATGGCATTGTCTGGGATCAGACTTCTTCATGTGGATTAGATGAAAAGGAACTCGTGATAGTTAGCGGCCTGAGTCCTTTGTCGCAATACGATATCGACTTCATCAATGTGAACGATAAAGGTGAACATGAGCTGCTCGCCACAACCACTGTGAGCACGATCCATAAGAACAGGATACTCACAGAATCAAAGCACTCAACTCCGCTAGCAACTTTACAGGAGTCTGTGGTGACCACTCAGGCTGCCATTGACCGTGAGAAACAAAAATTGAAAAAGCTCAAGGGCGAATGGAGGAAGAAGTCGGCATCACTCAAGGCTGAGATTGAAAGTCTGAACAACAGAACAAATTTCAGTGACGAGACCAGAAACTACAAAAAAGTTGAGTCCCTGAGACAGGCTGTTACTAAGTCTGAGAATGAGATTGCAAATTTGTCAAAAAAGGCAGAGGATCTATACACACGTCAGACTGAAATTGACGATCGCTACTTAGACGAGAAGAGGGCTTTTGATTCTGAAATGAGACTTCTCACCTCTTTTGAAGATCAATATAACACAAACGTGCAGAAGAAAAAAGACAAGATAAGGGACATGAATAATGAGAAGACTTTTCTCATACAAAAAAGGGAAAAGCTTACAGCAAAGAAGATCAAAATTTCTGCAGACATAAAACGTTTGGAGCAAGAGCTTGGTGAGCTGAAGACATCAGAGATCAAATTCAGACAGGAGAGCAGGCGTTCCAGAAGAGATCAGCGTGCTGAGAAGTACAAGATTTTGATAGACGACATCAACAGATTCGAGAAACAGCTGAAGAATGAACATCAAAGAGGATCTTAGCCGAGAATATATAACTAATAGACAAGCGAATATCTTGTTTGTAACTTAATATTGCAATCTTCAACATCATTATACACTATTTATATGCATGCTAGTTTTGGGAATCTTTGAAAGGATTTCCTATTTGGTGAAAACGTCTATTGAAGTAAAGTAATCCACCTGATTTTTCATGCTGTGTCTCAAGATTGACCAAAATGTCTTTAACCTGACAGGTCCAGATTTCGTGATTATAGACTTTGAACACTTCGTGCTTTTTGCATATCAATATCCTCTCAGAATTTTTTGTCAAAATGGGTATATTAAGAGAGTCAGGGAGCATGTGGCTCGCTTCACTTTTGAATAATGAAAATGGGGATTTACTATGGCAGTAGACATCCCATACTGATCGATGTATATTTTGAAATGGTTTTGTGTATTCTATTTCGCCTTCGATATTAGTTGTCGGTCTAATTCCCCTGGAGAAAGCTCTGGCTAATTCCACTGATCCAAAGTCAGGTCTCAAGATATGCAAAGCGGAATAACTATGTTTGTGGAGAGTTTCCGATGTTTTAGAAGGAACTTGAAGGTTGAACTGAATCAATGGCTCCGGATTGAGTGTGAGTGAGGAAGCTGAAGATAGAGTTAGCCCATGGAGCTTGGATAATTTTTCTTCACCTTCAAATGCAGCAGTGAGGATCATAGCTTGGATAATGGGATTGCTCTGTGAGTATGGAGATAGTTTTTCAGATTCAAGTTACAATATACCTACCCTGAGAGCCTATTGAGGCCATTGCGTCTTTGTAAGCTTCATAAGGCATCCCATTCTGGCTCGAAATGGACCTCTTGAAAGTTTTCAAGACAATTCTGCCTCTCATTCAAAGATCAATCGGACAGTTGGGATTATTGTCTTTCAAGAATTGTCTCAAATTGTTAACTTCCGTCCGATTCAAATCGAATTTTCAACTGTCCTGCGATTTCGGAGAAAAAATAATTCTTTGGGAGCTTCACGCAGAGTTAGAACGGAACATTCATGCTCTTAATCAAAAAATATCATTCACTGAATAGACAGACCTTCTGATTCTTTTTTGAAGCCAATTGGCACATGAAATTCTCAAACGCTGCCATAAAAAGGTTGGCAAATAGATCCAGGAAGACTTTTACACCTCTGAGTATTGAAGAGACTGCTGTTAAACAGAGCCCTGTGTTTCGTACGCCTTCAAAATGGATTTCCAGAGGACGCTACATCAATAGAGAGGAAAGAATCCAGACATACCATGATTTGGAAACGAATCCGTTTTTTTCACAACTGACTACACCTCCTAGAATGACTCACATGTCCCGGATTGTGGTCCCCAGGCATTATCTGATTCGATTCCTGGTGATAAAAAACAATATTTCTGAAGACCCGCACTTTACCAATCTTCTGGTTCCTGATGTACATAAAAAGCCAATAGGTGACCAATTAGTCAACTATTATCCTGTGGACATTGAATTCTACCGAAAAATTTCATCGTCCACTAACACTGGGGAAGAAGTTTCTCTTGGAAAATCTTACTTGAACTCCATAATCACAAACGTTGGTTGGCATACAAAGACTTCTCAAGTTATTCATAATATCTTTTTGGATGAATTGGTGGCTTCGCTGGAAAGGGTCAGTTCCCTAGAATCTTTTCACACACAATTCAAGGTGTCTATCTCGTTCAAGGAAACTAGCAACGCCCCCATCGACTATTATGAAGAAGAAAGTGAACTTACTCTGGTTTTCAATATTGAGAAAATACTTCACAAGTATGCAAGAATTACAAAGAAAATCAAAGAACGTTTCGGCCCTATAAGTCTTTCAGAAGAGACACTCATAATCCCCATCAATGACCAGACTCAATTATTCCTGCTCAACTTACTCCACTTATCTCTACTCGTGGAAAGAACAACTATCCCCGACAATAATGATTCATCCATGTAATATTGTAATGCATATAATGACAAGTGCGCTAGTTTTTATTAATTGTTAGTGGTAGTCCATAGACAACAGGTGCAGCTCCATTCAAGTACGGCAGAATGCAAACATCCCTGCTTTGGGCTATGCACTGACCAACTCCAGGAGATTCATCGATTTTGGATTCCGTGTCAATAATGTGCTGATTGGATTGACATAGTCCCCACTTTTCAAGAAATCTCAATGTAAATTTATCGATGTCCTTGTCCGTGACGTCCCACAGGTTAGCAACCACCATCGGGCAACCTGCAATCAAATAGTTGTAAACAGTTCCGTAAGGCTTGAAAACCCCAACTTGTTTGAGACTTCCTGAGGAGCAACCAAGCAGAAGAGAAGGGGGTATACGTTCCATGGACTTTATCGTTTTTGATCGGATATATTGCTCCCCTCCACCATGGCCCACATACAGATATAGGTCAGATTTTTTAAGTCCTGCTCTAATGTCTTCTTCACAGGGTCTAGTGCCGATAATGCCTTCCCAGCCAGTCCGTTCTTGAAACATGTGTTTAAAATTGGATTCTGTGCGCTTCAAATCCCCACCCGGATTGATCACATAAAATCCTTGCTTAGTGTTCACGCCTTTTTCAACAAGTTCGTTCTCCCGTATCAAAAGTCTTGCTAACATCTCAATAGATGGCATACGGGAAACAGATTGTGATCTCAAATATGGGAATGATTCCCAGGGAATCAAAACGCACTCTGTGGATGGAACTAGTATGATATGGGAGTCATCGTTGCTTTCTGAAAGACTGCTCATTATCTGAAACTGGAAAATATCAACCTGAGTTTCAATGTCTGATAACATGTCGTCCATCTCAAACTCATCCACTGCAAGAACTTGACCCTGGAAAGAGATCAAATCTAACAAATAGTACGTAATATCCTCTATTTCGCTCCGTTTGGTAGCTGTGGCTGTGTTTAAGTGAAGGAAAAGCTCAAACACCTCGCAATTAGAGTCAAGAACCTCCATGGCTCTCAACTTGTCAAATGAATGAGTAGGCAAGTACTTGTGGAATATATGAAGCAACGACTGACGAAATCTTTCCACACTTTCATCTGTGATGGTTTTGTGGCCAAACACAGATTTGAATCCCCTAAGCCAGCAATGCTCTGCCTCAGCCAACAGCTCCTTCAGTCTCTTATCCAATTGTTTCCGATTATTCCACCATTCAGATCTGTCCTTTTTGGTCTTCACTTGTGATGTGACTTCAATTTTCGTGCTCCTGTCACTCTCTTCAATTATCGATTTGAACTCTTTAACAAATGAAGAAAACGATAAGACCTCACCCTCACCATGTCGAGCAAAATGTCTATCTAAAGGCAGCTTTAAAACCAACGGTGAGGAATTCATACTGGTATGCTTTGATAAAATCAACTCATTTGAGGTGACGCCAATATCCAAGCAAATCACAGTCCAATTAGATGGGAGAAGGTGCGTGAGTTCCAAAAATGCATGACAGTATGACGTTGCATGCCTGTACTCTGAAGGGAGGGATGGTAGCATTTTTTTTGGATCCTCCACCGCAGTGCTCAACATCCTGTCATACTCTAAAGGGAGAAATCTGGAGGACTCGATATGTTCGATCATTTGGTGAAAGCTCAACCCATCAACGTAGTTTGGTGCAAGAGCTGACAGATAAAAGATCGATCTCAAACCTACATTGATGAGCTCTTCGTTTTCAAAGCGAGATTGCGTCCCTTGAGCCAAAACCGAAATAGCTTCCATCATACACTTTTTGAATGTCTCAGGTACGAGCCCTTCAGTGATCGAACAGTGTATGCCACCCATATTTGACTGATCAACGCGTACAACAGCTTCTTCCAGTCCACATAGCAATGGATCAACTGTTATGGTCCTCAAAATCGTATTGAAAATCAGTTTCAACTTCAAAGTTCGGTTTTCAGTTGTGAATTCTGTTTCCAGGCATGCTCCTTTCAAAACTGATGTCATCCGACGAAGCATCACCGAGCTCCATTCATCTAATAGAATCGCAGCATCCTGTGAGTAATCGATTTGTTCGGCACTATTTAGCAAATCTTTAGCGGAAACTTCAGAATCTCTGAAAATCAGTGTTCTCATCTCCCGATCAAATTTTGTGCGATATTCAGAGAACTTCAATGAATCTCCAGTATATTGATAATAAAGTTCGTTTGTCGTCAAATTTGACAGCGTCAGAATGCAAGTATGCAACTCTAAGCAATCATACAGTGACATGGCATCCAGAAGCATACGCTGGGCTTGGTCTTTTTCACCTTTGTAGATATGCTGTCTTGAGAGTCTGAATAGTTCAAAGCATCTAACAATCGGCGAAGGATGATAGCTAGTAAGCTTCATACACTCAGACTCATAGTAATCAAACTCTTTCAAAAGTCCCAGATCTAACATCAATAAGCTGATTTGATGATATGAATGAATAATCTGATGCAAAAATCTCAGCTTTAGATCCAGTTTGTAGGACATATTGAGTTCTATTGTTGAGGGCTCGTGTGTTAAAAAGTTCTTGAAAACCGATTGCAATATTCGAATGGCTCTTTTTAACTCCAACACTGCATTCACCGGATTCGACAGCCTCCGGTTCAGTATTGAAGAAAGTTGTGAAAATTTGCTGGCTAACATCATAATCAAACTCACATGCATCTTGTTTGACTGTCTTCCGATAGCAAGTTTCTCTTCCTGATTGAAAATTACATTCAATTGGCTCAAGCTTTCAGCCGCATCAGAGTCTTTGCCGTTGGCGAGTTGACATTCAATCTGCAGTAAATAAAATTTCACAGACAGAAATATGTCATCTGTTTCCTGAAATTTCTCACAGAGCAACCTGTAAATGTCCTGTGTCTGGTTTGGGAGCTTCAATGATAGTTTGAGAGAGCATAACATCATATGTAATTCGAAACTTTGGTCTCCTGTAAGGTTTGCTTTGCGGAACTTCAAGTATTTCTCTAAAAGATGACAAGCAAGATTGTTCAAGCCGTTGCAAGTCAAAGCGTTCAGACATAATTGGGCTATTTGAATCTCGTAACTGCATATTGGTCCTCCATATATCACATTGTCGCACCATTGTGAAAATGAAATATATGATTTGTTCAATATGTCTTCATTTAGTATGCTCTTTGAGCCCGCTTGAATAAGACGGATATGTGCAAGTATCAAATCTTTCAGACTTGATATCTCGGAATCAGTCTCAAAGCTCAGTTCATCATCTCCTTTCAAAGCTATACCAAATTCCACAATGAAAGAGATCGAAGAGAGGAAAAACAAGAAGAGACCATTTTCTTGTAATTCACTTTTGACGCAAACAATCAAACGGGAGATCAAATTTTTTTTCATGGAAAAGTCTAGCGAGGTTAAAATTCTAATAACTTCAATGGTTATTACCACTTGCGTCAGTTCCTTTGACCCAAGACTTTCCAAACTCATTGGTTTTTCTGTTTTCGAAATCAACCGACAGAGTAACTTGATAGGAGTATTCAAAACTTTTGAAGCTTGGGATTGATAATCCAAAGCGTGTGTGGGATTCTCTAGCATTTCATAACAATAGAAGATTTTTGAGAGGAACACTAAAGCTTCATCGTAATCAGATGTTTCGATCAACAAGTTTGTTATCCTCTCACATCTCATTTTCAGCATTTGAAAATTCTCTTCTCGATAACTAGAGGAAGCTAGTAATGTGTACTCTATATTTACACATTTCTTCCAATAATTGATGGCAGTAGGTTTGTCATTTGTGAGAAGCCTTCCACCACAGTGAAAATGCAAAATCGAAAAATTTCGAAGTCTTTTATCCTGGCCCTTGTTTTTGAGAAGTTCTGTTTGCATATCCAAAATGTTGAATACAAATGAACGATTTCTGACAACGTCAAGGTTTTTGACAGCAATGGTGATAAAGTCAAGAAGACCCAGGGTTTTCGGCGATAAAGAGAGCGCATGCGCCCCTTTGTTATAAAAGTTAAGAAGTTCAATGATAATTTGCTGAACTTGCGGCAACGCAAAATCAAGCTTTTTCAGGAACGAGTACGCATGGTAGTGGAACATATCATCAGCCAAAAGATCAAATGAAGAGGTTAGTTCAAAAGCAGTTGATAGGATTTCACAATCTTTTTGGATTGATGAGTTTGAGGATCGCATAAGAAATATAAGGTAATTCTCAATGGCAAATTGATCCTCACATATTGTAAGCAGGTCATCAGAACAATTCAGTAAAAACTGTTTCCATTCATGTGTAGCAGTCTCCGGTTTCAAGAGCGAGTACTTTGCAATAAGGAATGCAAGTTGATTGAGTGAATTCTTTTCCTGGATCAAATTTAAACAAATGGAAAACAGAATAGGTGCAGTTTTCTGATAGAGCGACTCCTCCAAAACAACGCTAGAACCTTCTAAAGATCGAGAGAGCAGAACCAATAGTTGTGTGTCAAGATCGCTAGCATATATTGAAAACTCTAATGCCTTGAGTAAAAGACTGATCTTGAGAGTATAATTTTCTTCTCTCACCCCTAATCTAGAAAAAAAAGTGGATGTAGTTGCAGCAGTTGTCAGCTGTTGGTTATTTGCAAGAGTTAAGAACCATCGGTGAAAATTTGATTCATAAGATGTGAGGTCCAGTATTGTTTGCATGGGTGACGTGCTTCCAAGATACGACGGCAAAGTATCTTTTTGCTGATCATACAGTATTATTTGGAAAACCAAAATTGTGAATTGGCATACCAACTCAGCCACGGCTGGCTTCCGAGTCTTTGAATTGAGGGTAAATCCTGCAATCATCAATTTCAAGGACACTTTTTGTGATTGTGGCAAATTGAGTATTTGAGACATTCTAGAATAAATGATAGTCAATTCCAAGTAGGCTTCGTGGATTTGATTTGAATGGATAAGAACACTTGTATAGTCAAGTTCACTTTTGATAGCTGAGAGTTCAATAGTGTCCATTGCTCGGAGTACTTTAATACACAGTTGCAACGTGTCAAGTGAGCCTTTGTCTAATCTTCCTTTTTCTTGAAAATCGGAAAATGCTTGGGTGAAATACTTGGTAACTAGATCTTGAGCCTCGATACATCTTCGTGATTCAATCGAGCATTGATTATTTATCTGTCTATCTTGTAGCACTATTCTATTTTTCATAGATGGTTTTGCTTGTCCCATCTGAGGCCCCTTCAGATACCCTGAAAGCACGGCGTGCAAATGAGCAAGGTCCATGTTCATTGCACAACTCAGGGGTTTTCTCGGCAGCAATGTAGATCTGCTAGTACTCAGTGGCAAGCGAGAGCTGATAGAAAAACAAACACTAGATTAATCCAGATATTGTCACTTGTCTTCTGTTTTTATAACTTCATTATAATAATATTGACCTGTTGCCAAAACTTTGTTTATCTTTCGCTAGATCAAAAAATCTAAAAACCCCATAAATGGCTTACCTCATCAAGAACTGCAAGGCAAGCGCGGTATGAGGTGAACGCTAATAAAATTAATCTGGATGCTTCACCAGAAAAGTCGCGGGACGAACTAGTATCTTATCCACAATGTGAGTAATCATGAAACAATCAGCCATAAATTATCCGTCACCTTTCTTATTTGAACTGGACCAAGCTTCCATTGGTCTTTTTTGACTGCACTTTGGTAGAAAAAGTTGAAGTGTCTCAATGTGATAATTCTGATTGCCTAGGCATATATCATCATAACATCCTTTTTTTTCAATTATTTAAAGAAGCTTGGAAAATTAACATTAGTAAAAGTTGTACATCCATAATTTCATGAATTGTAGTTTTGTTTCCATGGTATTCTATTCAAACTATCAGTTAATACTTAATATGTTTCTTTTACTAGAATAAAGATTGGAGTGGCTTTTATAACCGTACAAACAATTAATTACTCAAAATTCTCCAGGAACAGGATATTGAGACACAAACTTAATAACTTCTTCAGCTAGCTGACTCACCTCTTTACTTTCATCAGCCAAACGTTTGAAGTCAGCAAGTTTCTCTTTAGGGGTGGCACCTTGCTCTTTAGCCTTAAGGTCAATTGTGATCTTAATGGACCTATCAATGAAATTTGCAACCTCCTCAAATTCGGGTTTCAGAAATCCTCTTGTTGTCATAGCTGGAGTTCCAACTCTCAAACCCGAAGGAAATAAAGCAGAGATATCACCAGGAACAGTGTTTTTATTGGCAGCAATATTAATCCTTTCAAGAACAGCTTCTGCTCTAGCACCATCAACTTTTTTAGAGCGAAGATCGATTAAGATCAAATGAGTGTCTGTACCACCGGAGACCAAGTCGAAACCTCTGCTTTGGAGAGCTTGTGCGAAGAAACTAGCATTTGAGACCACGTTAGATTGATATTCACCAAATTCGGGAGTGGTGGCTTGCTTTAAGGCAACAGACAAAGCAGAAATGGTATGGTTATGAGGACCTCCTTGATGACCTGGGAAAACAGAAAAATTGATCTTCTTCTCTAGTTCGTATGGTATCTCCTTGCCCTTTTTGGTGACCTTTCTCAAACCTTTTCTGAAGAAAATCATAGCTCCACGTGGACCTCTTAGAGCCTTATGAGTGGTAGTGGTGACAATATCAGAATAAGGAAATGGAGAGTCAGTGACACCTGCTGCGACCAAGCCTGAGATGTGAGCCATATCAGAAAGTAAATATGCTCCGACTTTGTCAGCAATCTGTTTCATTCTCTTATAATCCACAACTCTCGCATAAGCTGAAGCACCGGCCACAATAATCTTGGGTCTGAACAGAATGGCAGTTTTCTCCAACATATCATAATCAATCAAACCAGTGGACTCATCAAGTCTGTACGGCATGGTCTGAAAATATTTGGAGATATAAGAAATTTTTGTGGTGGCAGTCTGATAACCATGAGAAAGATGACCACCGTGAGGCAAGTCAAGACCCATCAATCTATCACCAACTTCCAAAATAGCTGAGTAGGCATACAAGTTAGCTGGAGCACCTGACAATGCCTGGACATTCACTCCCCACTGTTCAGGGTCCAATTTGAAAGCATCTAAAGCTCTCTTTTGACACAGTTTCTCAGCCATGTCAATGAACTCGTTACCACCATAGTATCTTTCACCGGGGTACCCTTCGGAGTACTTATTTTGCATCTCAGAGCCCAAGATATCCATGACTGCTCTCGATGTGAAATTCTCTGAAGGGATCAATGTGATGGAATTCTTCTGCCTGCCTCTTTCCAATTGCAAAATATCAAACATTTCCTTATCAGCTTCTTGGAGGTTGTTTGAAATAAGCTTTTGTGCTTGTGCAGACAAGGCATAGTGACGCTGGATAAGTTAGTAGGTGATTCCAAGGTTATTGAGAGACATTATCACATACTTTTGGATGGGCCACCAGCTGCACCCACTTTGAGCCAAGAGTCGCTGTCGTTTTTAACATTGGATCAGAAAATTGAATTGAACTCTGCTACACAGTGTGAGAATGACTCTTGTCTCTGGAACGGTGAACTGAGCATTTCTACTTTTTTCTCGGCTTCGTGGATAAAATTTTTTTTAAGAAAGTCCCCGGAGGAGAGCCCGTGAGCGCTATCGGTCAGGGTGCTATTTGACTATTGTGGTGATTGATCGTTACACAAGCGAATCTTAGAATCTTTGAATTCCAATGATATTCGGGAAGCTATATGGAAGTAGTTGGCTGGGCACTGGAGGTTGGATTCTGCTGCATCCTTGATGAGCTTGTGTCAGTTAAATTTGATACACCCTTGCACCAAGATATGTGGTGATTGTGGAGAAAACGCATTTGAGGTTCTCATTACAGGAGCTATTCTTAACTCTTTACATATTCAGGTAGAAGCTACACCATAACGTATTTGAAATAGACAAACAAACGGCAAGTAAGATTGATGATTATCACAAGGTGACCTGCATCTGAGATGGATACAGACAGTGAAGGTATGAAAATCAATTTCGTGTCTCCAGCCAAGAAAAGTACTATGGATCATGGTACGAATATTTATAACTCAGAAGATGAGTTCGAAGAAAATAAACTGTCCAGAGCACATTCGCCACAAAGTTCTCCAGACTCACTGCTAAAAATGGGATCGAGAACTGGAAACAGAGTGAATAGAATGTTTTACCCTATGCAACAACCTAATGGCTCACCAGAGACGAGAAAGACCCAAACATGGCGATCTCCAAATAAATTAAGACACCTCAATCAGCTTCGAAACAGTAAACGTGAGCAGCTGAAGGCTACTAAGCGCGGTTCATTGGAAGAGTTTGTTCTTCGCCAGGGAAATAGAAATCTTGATCGATTTTTTCAAGACCAGGCTCTTCTCAATCAGATTGAAGATCTTGATAAGTTCATTGAAGAAAACGAGTACGATGCTGACTATGATGAAGAAGGAGATCATTCTCAGTCACATATACCCCCTCACTACAAACGTCTGCGCAGAAATCTTATAGAAACATCTATACCTGAGGATCCCGAAGAAGATGACCAGGTACAAAACCAGCTGGAGGAAATGTTGATTCTGGAGCAGTTGGAACTCGAAGAGTTGACTAAAACCTTAACTTTGAACAGCTCGTAGCATGTGGGGGTTCGTTTTCACCTACAGACAATTAATTATCTAATTTCGCCTAACAAAACTATCGTACAGTAATCTTATCACATTTACAGTATGCTTTTATTTCAGTTTCTGGTGTAATGGTGTTTTTGTCCAAACACCGCCAAAATCATTTACTCTGTGACCATTACAAGGTACGGAGAATTGACAATATATTGAGCTCGCTGCGATTAAGAGTTGGAACATCACAATCAACGCCATTACCACCGATCATTTGTCGTTGGCAGATCATGTCGGACTGGGATGATGATATGTACGATGATGAAGAAGATGGAGAAGAACTCTCATTTGAAGAAGGTGAGGAGCTTTCAAGTGATGAGGTTGCGAATGAGGATGAATCCCGAAGAATCAATTTGGAATCTCAATACTTTTTGGGAAAAGAACTGAGACAGGAGGAGAAGTATTCTGAGGCATTGAAAATATTCGATAGCGTTATTGAATATCGAAGTGATCCAGATTTGGCCAAGGATGAGTATATATTCAAAGCGATAAAACAAGCTATCAAAGTGTCTGCAGAATTAGCAGACTATGATAAGATACTCAATTACATTCATCTTCTTTTTGAACAAATCCCCAGTGTCCCTCAGTCTTATGGAAATTCGTCTCTTTCCAAGCTTCTCTATCGTTTTGATCATCAGAACTCCAAAACTCCCATACCGTTTTTGGAAAAGATGTTTGACACGTTTCTACACTTTTTGGGCACTACTCCGACTTTAGATCAAACTGGATCAAAAGATAGGTTATTGATAAGGGTAAACATTGGTAAAGCCGGAGTTTTTATTTCTGATAAAAGCTATGAACCGGCCCTCAATGTTTTGCGGGGTCTTGAGGCCCAATTGAAGAACTCCCCTGAATCGATTAAGAACACATTTTTTTTGGACGTTCTTGCGTTGGAGATGATAGCGGTTACAGAATTGAATCTTGGTTTATCAGAACTCACTAGATTGACCAATTTAGCAAATCAATCTACTTCTGGTATTCCTCAATCTCGCATAGTAGGAATTATCAAAGAGAGTTCAGGTCTTGTCGCAATGCATGCAGAGGATTTCAAATCCGCAAATGGTTACTTCCAAGAATCATTCAAAGGATTCAATGAATGCGGAGATGACAGAAGAATTAATGCTCTCAGCAAGTTCATCATTAGCAATTTGTTAGCTGAATCGGAAATTAACCCTTTCAAATCAAGCGACTTTCAAGGCTTTTCCAGCAAAAAGGAGATAGCCAAAATAATGGATCTACACAGCTACGCACAGGAGGCAGATATAGAAAATTACAACAAGCTTTTAAAGCATGACAGTTTTTTTAAGCAACTAGTGGTGCAAGATCACTTCTTGTTTGAGTTTTTGCCTCTGGTTACAGAAATGGTGCAAACTCGGTTTCTAGTGAAGCATTTGGGACTTTTCAAAAAGGTTAAATTCTATAGTTTATGTCTCAAACTTGACCTATCAGAGAGGGAACTTGAAGGGCTATTATTCAAAAACTATCATATGGGTAGAATAAATCAAATCAAAATTGACTTTGAGCGAAGAATTATTGAAAAGGTCGACATAAGCCTCGGCAATCTTATCGATCCATACTTAACGCCAAGCAACATACTTGTTAATCTCCTACTTTTACAGGAAAATAACTTTGATTTCCTTGGTTTTGACGAAGAATTGGCCTTACTTGAAGAGCAAGCTTCCCAAGGTAATGTTCAAGGTGAGCACTGCGATCAACACTCTATTTCGGACATAGTGAACAACCGGAGGCTGAGTGAAGTGTTATTGTCGCGACTGCAAGGAGAAACGTTGTCAAGCTCCATATATCAGGTATCAAAACCAGACCTATTCATGTCTCCATTGACTATAAATAGAAGCATTCTGAATGTTTTACTCTCTCCATCTGAGGGATGGCTGTGTCAGAAGTCGTTCGATTCCGCAGATGATGTTCTAAAAGAGATATCCAACTATTATCTCTATATCAAAGCATCAATTCCGGCCCTGGAAAGTCAACAATTATCTCATTTGGAAGAGATAAGAAAAGAGAACTTGAATACGGAGTACCAAAAACTGTCGAAGCTTCACCATGACGACACTGTCATATCTGAAACTGACTTGAACATTCAGGAAGTCTTACAATTCACTATGATGGGTAATTTAGAAGCTGGCCGCCCCCATGTAATCGCTACAGAGCCTGATGAAGTTTCCTTATCGAATCAAAAAGTATCCTCGATGTCAAAACTCTTCTCTGAAATATCCAATTATAATCACAAAGTGAAGCTGGAGTTCAACAATGGCCTTCGCTGTCATGATGAAAATCCGAATGGACTGAGAGGAAATCTTGAAAACCGGCCACACCAGCACAACATTTCTGGAGACTACGATGACTTCGAAGACTCTTGATAAAAAAAAAAAAAGATCTTATAAGGTCTTTTTGGGGGGGAAAAAATACATCTTTACACGGGATAATTTTTCACTAACTTTTTTCATCGAAGATCTATTTTCTTCCTCAGCTCTGAAGGAAAATACATGAGTTATAGAGAACTAGCATATAGCTACTTGACGGAAACTGAGCTCGAATCCCGATTAAAATTCTACCAAGGAAAATGCCAGCAAAAAACAAACAGAGTAAGACGGCCAAAAGGAGGACTTCTCAGAATCAGAAAAGAGAAGTTACTCCTGATGTGAAGCAAGACACCTTCGCAAGAAACTTACTTCAGACACAGCCCAACTTGACCCCAAAATCTCAGAGCAGACAACTAAGAGGTGAAAAGCTAAAGAAGGACCAAAGAACTGCGAGATTGTACGGGAGAAAGAAGCAGAAGGTCTATTCAGAAAAAGAACTTGATCTTCCTGTTTTAAACAGAGCTATATCACCTGGAGTAATTGCCAAAAAAGGGAAGAAAGGCAAAAAGTTCATCAATGACAATGACTCAACGACACTGAATAGGCTGATTAAGCAGATCAATGATGAGAGAGATTTAGTGAACGAGTCAAAACTTGAGAAATCAAGAAGATTGGAAGAGATCAGAGAGCTCAGAAAGCAGGAAATCGAAAGGAAAGAAGAAGAGAAGAAAGCCAAGCTTGAAAATAAGGTGGAGGAACTCAAGGCGAAAGCATCCACTGCAAGAACAGCAAGAAGAAAAACAGCGAAAAATGCTAAAAAAGCTATAATTAAGGGAGCTGATCACGAAATCAAAAGAAAGAGCGTTTCGTTTGCATAGAAAGATTCAGCATCTAGCAAGTTGTCCACGATTGTTTTTTGAAGTCTCAATGTGTATCAAGTAACATTTCAAAAAGTTGGTATCCTGCTTCAATTACTTGTTTCGTTTGTTGCCTGCCCTGATTCAAAATGGAGTCCTCTACACTATAATTAACAGCAAGCTGGAATCGGTACAAATCAAGATACTCTCTCCCGCATTTTCTCGTCATCGTCGCATTCGCTTTTTGCATTAATACACTTAATATTTTATTTTAGAAATCAGTTGAGAAAGTTAATAATGAGCGGAGTTCGTAACAGCAAAAGCAAGCCGATACATTTGGCCATGACTTTCTCTCAGTGACTGAAGGTCCAGAGAACAAGAATCAAAGACAAGCCAGTTGTAGAACTACAATTCTTTTGCGATCAGTCGCTTTCAAAGAAAACTCGAGTGAGATCTTGTGTTCCACCTTGTATAGGTATAACCCTATACAGAACTGGTCCATCAAAGAAAAGCAGTTTTGAATCTCTAAAACAGTACATGTGATACAAGATGAGTGACACAAACAGAGCGCTTGCTGATCAAAGTATATTTACAATAAGAACATTAGAGCTTTTGAACTGTAAGAAGCGTTTCTTAAAAATCATCTGCTTCCGTTATCACAATAATGTTGCAATGACAAGGTTTCAGAGTATGATAGTCGATTGGTCTGATTGCCGTAAAGCTCTGCTTTGTTATCTCCTATTCAGGTTCATAATCTCGAGAAAAATGTTAACAGCAAACTCCTTTTATAAACCCCTCAAGGATATGCTTCTTCCTCCTGGGGATTACTCATCGCTCAGTTGAGACTCACTGGGATGTACTAAAAATGGTGTAAGGTTACTGTTTGATTTAATCTAAATCTTCAAACTTCCCCACAGAAAAGCCAAATGCTTGATTAGATAATAGGGAAGAGAACCCTGTCGGGTAGAGATTGAAATCTACACTGGAATTATATACGAAAAGATTCCGTCCCGCGAACTTTCGTCTAAGAACAAAGTTCGCAGAGAGAATTCGCGCTTATGGTGTCTAAATAGAGAGGGGTCATATGGCTGTGACACTCAATACCAAAAGAAGGACCGGTAAACAGAAATTCATGCCACGAAGATCCAGAAAAAAAAATGTTACCCGGATTATTCAATCCGTCAAACATGAATAGGGCGAATAATGAATGCAGCACAGAGATGCTTGATGACACAGTCGCTGGAACAAAGAACTCATTAAAATTTGGTTTTGTAAGGTCCAAGTATCAAAGTTTGGCAGAATCGAGATGAGAGTCTCACATTCTCTTTTTCTGCTGCTAGCATCTGCTGTCGCTGCCTTCAAAAATACATCACCCTTACTAGTATCGTCAGCAACTTTCAACAAGGATTCAAAATACCTGATCAATTCTGAGGAGCTACACATAATTGGCAAACTGACAGAGGATATATGTGTATCTCAACCACATGATAAACTTCTTTACTTGGAAATTGAAGGATTAACCAAAGGAGCCCTGTCTAGGGATTTCATCGGAACGTTCAATAGGGAGTTCGTCGTTTTTGAGCACGTTCTTTACGAATCGAAAAAGAAGTTCGAAGTTCCAGTTTCTCTAGAGTGCTCCGTGAAAGAGATCAAAACTGAGGGGAGCTGGATGGATAAGCTCATCAATTCCAATAGCCAAGTGAATCTCATCAAAATAAAGGCAAATGAAAACTTAGAACTACTTTTAGAGCAAATTTCAATTATCCACGATCCAGCCCACATCATCATACAGGGATGTCCTAGCTTTACCGGCGGGGAATCATTAATGTCACAGACCTCTAAGTACGTTAAACAACTGACTCATAAAAGAAGAGACGAGTTTGTGGATCAACAAGACTACGAAGCCATTGAACAAGAATTAAAAGATGCATTCGAAGAAGTTGACAAACTTATTGGAGATGAAACAGCTACGATATATGATTCTGATGCGCTGGATACTGTGGCTGAGGGAACCGCGAATTCAACCGTGGACGGCTCTTTGTTTGATAAGTACGCTTTTTTCTCCCCTGGGATCTTTTCTTGTGCGATTGTCTCGCTATTCCTTTTTGGAATTTTAACTACTGCATTGAGCTGGCTGAACTCATTGCAAGTGAGTTACAAAGCTTTCGAAAAGCCTGTTTCTCCAGGGAAGAAATTGCAATGAGCTCTCACCTCGTTCATCTGATAAAAAATATATTTGATCCCATTTTCAGTTTTAGAACATTATTCAGCATGATACCACTATCAGTAAATGTAAGGAACTATTTTCCATGGGACCTGCTTTTCATACTCTTCCCAGTACTTACCATACTTTTTGCGACACTTTTCTTCATCTCTGGTCTGCCTATGGAGCAGCAGGAAAGTGAAATATATCACATAAAAGTATGTTAAAAGAGTATTGAAGCCAGTAGTGAGACACCAGCTCAGAGCAATAAGAATGTCTCCAAAATAGTTAATATGCTGCGACAAACCCCACCACCCTTCCACTAACAGTTTGGTTCCTTTGTCTGTTTCGATTGACTTCAAATGAGGTAATTTTCCTTGCCTGAAATGTGATTTCTGGCTATTTGAAGAATGGAAAATGTAGAATCCTAATGCCATGACAACGCATATAGAACATGCGGCCCAGTAAGACAAATTGACCTCTCTATAAGATAGATATCTTGCCTGCAGACAATAAGTGAAGGGAAGCCAACATAGGTCACCAAAAGCCAGCATGAAACCAAAACCATCTGTTGTAATATCCATCATAGTCAGCAATCCCTCTTCATTCAAAACTCCATCAAAAATGTAATACGACTGCATGAGATTCACTAATATCATGGAGTTTGTGATGTAGCCAAGCTCCAGATATTGTTTCTGGATGCATGAAAAATTGAGTAGTAGCCATAGCAGCATTCCCGGCCTTAACTCACAGAATAACTTGATATCCCATGGTCCGATACGTGGATTTAACTCGCGACCAATGAACCAGTCAAATATAATGTTGCCAGAATTGCCTCCGACAGCTAACAATCTTTCATGGGTGCCCAAACCGTTGGGACTGAGCGTTGGAAAAAATGAGAACAGGTACACAAACAAGCTCAGAAGTATTGAGAATTCGTAAGCCGTGACCATCAAAGGAAGGAAATTTTCGTAGACAAAATTGAGCTCAGGGAGGTTCAATCCATATATGTAGAACCTGCTCATGAGAACACCTAGAAACAAAAAAACAAGCTCCTTTCCATTGACAAGATAAGGTAGCCTAGTGCCATCCCGTAAAATAACACCTTCTTTACGACGACCAGGGACAAGCAGATCAATGATTGCGAGACCAAAAAACCAGGAAAGATAATACTTCCAACATGTTAGATCAAAAGCCACAGACTGCCATTTTGCAATCAATTTTGTTTCGAAAAGTGAACCCAATTTCGAGAATTTCAAGTCAATTCCTTCGACCACATACTCTTCATTGCAGCAGAGATATAAGAATAACACGGTTGCAGGCAGAATAACTGGCAGCAATAAGGCACCAGGGACTCCAAAAAAATCTTTGCTAGATGTACGTGGGTTCAATTGAGACATTAGAACCGCATCGATCTTTGTAATAAGCTGTTATGGGACTCACAGTTTGCTAAACAAAATTCAGTGGTAGAAATAGGTTCCAAGGTTTGTTTTTCCAAGGGTTGTTCGTTTAATGCTCGAGTCGTTTAACTTTTCAGATCAATCGTTCAAGGCTGTGTTGTGTGACAACTTTTCCTGCAATTGCCCAACATTGCACCGCTTAAATATGAACTCGAGCCGCATGAAATGAAAGAAGTAAGTAATTATTAAAGGGAGATTCAGAGGTTGAGGAGCAAATGAAGATTGTCATAAAGGCGTCTTATTCATAGTTGAATCAAAAGCTTTTTGACTAATCCCGATTCATACAATGTCCCTTACACAGACTGATTTGGACAATGTCTTACCTCTGGTTGCCAGAGGAAAAGTTAGAGACATATATGAGGTTGACAATAACAGCCTGCTTTTTGTTGCAACAGATAGGATATCTGCCTACGATGTCATAATGGGGAATGGAATTCAAGACAAAGGCAAAATCTTGACCCAGCTTTCTGTTTTTTGGTTTGACTTTTTCAAGAACGATATCAGAAATCATTTGATTGCGACTACGGATGAAGAAGTGTTTGCCAGATTGCCAATCAAGCTATCGGAGCCTCAATACAAGAACCAGTTGAGCCAAAGATCTTTGATAGTCAAGAAGCATAGACTTATCCCCTTGGAAGTTATTGTCAGAGGCTACATTACCGGAAGTGCCTGGAAGGAGTATAAAGACACGAAGACAGTGCATGGACTTCCAATCTCTGTTTCTCTTCAAGAAAGCCAAGAGTTTCCAACCCCTATTTTTACTCCTTCCACCAAAGCCGACCAGGGTGAACATGATGAAAACATTTCACCAGAGAAAGCAGCTCAAATAGTCGGGCAGGATGTTTGTCAGAGATTGGCAGATAAGGCGGTCAATCTGTACTCTAAAGCTAGGGCTTACGCCAAGGAAAAGGGTATAATATTAGCCGACACCAAGTTTGAATTTGGAATTGATGAAGATGAAGAGCTTGTGCTTGTTGATGAAGTTCTCACTCCAGATTCCTCAAGATTTTGGGATGCCAAGAGTTACCAGATTGGAAAATCACAGGATTCTTACGACAAACAGTTTTTAAGAGACTGGCTCACATCTAACGGGCTTAACGGTAAGGACTGCGTTTTCATGACCCCAGAGATCGCTCAAAAAACAGGAGAGAAGTATGTAGAAGCGTACGAGTCCTTGACCGGATTCAAGTGGCCGCAATGAAGTTTCAATAGTATAACACCTGATGAAACTCAGGCTTATCAGCATCAAAGTTTATGATTCTCCACTCTTTTTGTCTAGCAATGAGTGGTGCGAGGTGTAATTAGATTCTATCAAGATACTGTATTAAAATATTTTTCCCAATCCGGTAAACTATAAATACAAGAAAACTGAGTTGGCACTGCCTGAGGAATCAGGAAGCACGCAAAGCCCTACTGGTTATTTGACAGGGCTCAGGAAAAAGGAACATACAGAATGTCCCTGAACTAAGACGACAAGTCGAAACTGAAGGGACGTACTCTGCAAAGAATCATCATGTCTCCTCAGGATGAATTTCAAGTTCTAGAGTTGATTGGAAGAGGCTCCTTTGGATGCGTACGGAAAGTTCGTCGCAAATCTGATGGTAAGATTTTTGTGAGAAAGGAGATCTCGTATATCGCTATGAATCTCAAAGGGAAACATCAACTCACAGCAGAGTTTCGCATATTGAAAGAACTCAGACATCCAAATATAGTCCAGTATTTGCATCATGCACATGTACAGGAAGATCACACTGTTCACTTATATATGGAGTACTGCGATGGAGGAGATCTGTCCCTTTTGATCAAGAGATATAAAGAAAAAAACGAGTTTGTTCCTGAAAATCTGATCTGGCAAATATTCACCCAGGTATTGAATGCATTGTACAAATGCCATTATGGTCTTAGTATTGAGCCTGTCACTGAGTTATTCCAGTCTACCCCTTCGCTAACTCCAAAAACCATCGACAATCAGATAATCATTCATCGAGACTTAAAACCTGACAACATTTTTTTGTTATCAGATAACTATTCCGTCAAGTTGGGGGACTTCGGTTTAGCAAAGTGTCTCAAGCACGAAAATGAGTTTGCCAAAACCTACGTTGGCACCCCCTATTACATGTCTCCTGAGATTCTCACGGATAAGCCTTATGATCCTGTGTGTGATGTTTGGTCGCTGGGATGTGTTATGTATGAGCTCTGTTCTCTCAGACCTCCATTTCAAGCCAAAACACATTTGGCTTTACAGGAAAAAATCAAAGCAGGAACATTCCAGCCAATACCTGAACACTATTCTCATAGATTGCAGATGTGCATTAACGCTTGTCTCATTGTGGACCCAGAAGAGCGCGCCACTGTAAATCAATTACTGCAAGACTCATCTTTCAAACTCTATAGGAAAGAATGGGAACTGAGTCAGCGTGAGCGAAAGCTGAAGCAATTTGATGACGAACTCCTTGCAAAAGAGCGGAAACTGATCAAGTTCGAAGAAAATCTGAATGACGAGTGCAAGCTGATGAATTCTAAGTTCGAAGAAATCAGGACAGCATACAAAAATGAGTTTAATTATATGCTCGGACTTCAGTTGAATAAGATTTTGTCTGAAATGCTTGGTGGCTCTCAGCTTCCGCCCGCTATGAAGCAACAACTCTTGAACAAAATCCCCAGTAAGGAAAACTACCAACAGCATCAACCAAATTTCCAACAGCATAAATTGAAGGGCCCAAGAGAATTGTATGACAATACCAATAAGCTAAGGTTCGCAGGACGACGCTAGACAAGTGCGTTCACACTAGCCCTCAACAAAATCGAACAACTTAAAATAGAGAGACAGTTCACAAGTCATTATTATACAGACGAAAGGAAGTGACATTGTTCAGACGCTAACTAACAAAATATGATTTACTCTAAAATATATCCTTGTAATCTTTGAGCTTGCCTTCTTTCCTTGATGGCCAATATTTGTCATTATAATTCCAAAATTTTTCTCCAGTCACTTTGTGCTTGTCTTGGAAGAAGAAACTAGGCCGGTACAATTCATTTCTGGCATCCCTTATTTTCTTGGCCTGCCTTTGTTTATTTTCCACTCTGTTCTTCTCCGTGCTTGCTAAATCATACTTGCCTTCTTCCATTGCTCTTTGATCGGGCCTCAAACGAGTATCTGTGCAAGCTATCACAGGCAAAAGATGGGGCTGAGGAGCATTCAAAGATGCCGCAAAATTAGTCAAATGGAACATCATCTCAGTCCTCTCATTTGCCTCCCAAACTAAAAACTTGGAAGCATTAGGATCTGTTGCATCCCTGGCATATATTTTCGAAGTCCAATGACCACCCACAGTATACCGCAACTCCCCATCACTAGAAAAAACCTCTCCCTTGACTTCTCCAACACTAGAAGCCCTCCAGCCCCTCTGTTTGAAAGAGAAGTTCATATAGTCTCCTGTCATATGATTTCTTATCTCCATATCACCATATACATCAATGGTAGGGTTCCCAATGATAATACCAACCACAGAATTCTTTACCTTTTTCCATGTGTATGTTTCTGAATTCAGCTTGTTACCATTTTTATCAATAACTCCAGTGTCAGGGTAGAGTTCACAGAACCATGTACCCAAGTGCTTAATATCAAAGGATCTTCCTAGAAATCTGGTATCCACATTGGACTCACCATAATACGACCATCTAGGAGATTGCGCAAGAAGAGCAGATAATGGCGGATGATGACTCACTTGTTCGGCAAGGACTCGATATCCTTTATCAGGCCTTGCATATTCGAACGTCTCCCCTAACAAAGGATTGAAAGGTTTGGCGATTCTTCCCACCGTAGACACATATTCAGAAGTAGCAAAAGCAGCTACGTACACCATCCGCAACACAGAACTTTCGATGGTAGAAGCCTTGTCAAGTAGCTCAGAATATTCCATCACCTCAGTATTTCTTTGTAACAATGACGACGGCTCATTGAAAGTAACAGGCAATGTCATCTTGGTCATATCTTTACCAACCAACGATTTCAAAACTCCCCACAAGGACACTTTCGGTCTGTTATCTTCTTTGGCAAGTGTTGTTCTAAGGGGGTCCTCATAGCCTTTAAAAGATTGTTCCTCAGTGATCTTATGGTAGATTTTCAGCTGCTGTTCATTTTTCAGATGTCCCTCATCAATCTCTGGGGTGGCAACGCCTTGGTTAGCCTCGTCAACAAAGTTTTCAGTGAGCTCCTCCTCAGAATGAACAGAACCTTTATCACCTTCTGTTAAAGTTTTCGAGCTAGTTTTTTGAGCTTGACCGAGATTCCCTTCTCTTATCAAATTCCTCCTTTCCACAGATTCAGGAGGTGTGATATCCCCGTCCACTTCATATCCATGATGCTCGTCCTCGGCATCAAAAAATTCATCTTCAGTTTCGTCTTCTTCCAAAAGCAACATGATTTGATCTTTATTTTTCTCAGCCGTCAACTCAGGTTGGTCAGTGGCTTCAACAGAAGTGGCCGGTGGCCTAATTTCTGAAAGCTGTGACTGCAGAACCGGGAGAGTGGTAGTACTGGCTTCAGTAACCGCCTTCACTAAAGTAGGATTCCTCTTGAATGACTTTTTTATCGAATGAATCTTGTCTTCGAGTTCAACAATCTTTGCTTCTCTTTCTTGCATTTCAAATTCCAATCGTTTGAGTGAATTCTCCCATATCCTGGAAACCTCATGCTCACGCTCAATCATTTTATTGAACTTCGCCTCATACCTGCTCAGAAGTTTTGTCTGTGTATCCGTTAAAGCTGAGAGATTTTTAAGTACACTCAAACTCACTTCGATTACCTCTGATTTTGATGTTCTTTCGTCAAAATCAGCAGCCCTCAAAAACTCTCCAAAAGAATTCAACTCAATCTTCATCTGGTTTTTGCTCACTGCCAAATCTGAGCTATTCAAATTTGTTTGACCATATTCCTCACTGTCAACAAAACTAGCGTCTCTGGTATCATTAGGAATTGTAGCTTCATCTTCCTCTATATCATCCTCAACATCACTTGATTGTGTTGCAGCATCCGCAGATGATGAGCTAACTGGATTTTTGAAGCTAGAGGCATCCAGACTTGAGTTCAGCGACGCACTGGAAGTGACAACTGGACTGCTAGGTTCGATCCTAGGTAATTTAAGATCGGAGTTTTCCTTGATTTCTGGCAATGGGAACTTATCCTTATTTTTTCTTGTGAGCTTGGATAGCTTTCGTATAGGCTTTTTGTACAGCTTAGAAGAGTCAGAAGTGTCAAATACTGCATCATCTTCTGATGACATAGAGACAGAGGAAGATGCAGAAAGTGACCTTTGATGAGAATTGAGTTGCGTTGGGGAGCTGAGATCAGTATATGCTGTTCTATTACCAATATTTTGGGTACTTGCCGATCTCGTTGATTCAAAACTTTCTCTGTTTCTACTTGCCTTTTGTTGGCTCTTTTGCCTTTGTTCTTCTAGTGCCAAGAATTTCTGTTGCTTCTCAAGATCCTTTGCATATCTGATCGCGTTCTGTAATGCCCAGACCCATCGATTGGTCTCAATCACATGGTTCGCCTTCAAGTGCCACCTGAGAGGATTGCCATCAGACCTATTCTTTATGATAATCTCGAACTTAGATCTCTCAGAACTGTCCATTCTGAGTTGAGCACTTGCTAGATGTATCATACCCCTGCATGAATTATAGATATCATTAGGAGATTTGTAGTAAGACAATCTTCCCTCAGCATCTAGAATAAACCATCTCAGTTTATAGCCACTTGCAAAATTAGTCCACTTTTTCAAAAATCCTTTGAATGTAGGGGGACCAGAGGCGAGTACTCCAGGTTGACTACTTGATTCAATCATTGACTGATTATTGCAAGATTCCTTGAGCACTTTTTTCATGGAAGACGATACCGAAGAATCAATTGGCAACTTTCCATTCAAATTTCTCTTGAAAGGGTCACCCCCGTGCTTTAAGATGAATTGCACCATTTCTTTGTCATCCTTCTTGATGAATTCTAGAAGAACGGTATCACCTGTGACGGGATCAGTGCCATTTATATCAAGAAGAGTCTTCACTCTCTGATTGCTCAACAGATTCTCTAGGACGTCGAATCTTCGAGTTTCGAAAGCGTTCCTAAGTTCATTGGCCTTGATCTCAACAAATTTAGTTCTTAAATCAGAAAGCAATTGCACTATATCCATATCCGAGGAGCATTCAATTGGTTGTCTGCCGTCTTTGTTTGTTATACAATCATTTATCTCTTTCTGAGACATCAACAGTGTGATCACATCGTTTCTTGCTGACAATGATGCCAAATGTAATGCTGTGTTTCCTTCCTCATCCTGTGCATTAATATCTTCAATTAAATTTTGTTTGATAATAAACTCAACTATTGGAAAAGGGCCCATCTGGACCGCAAATAAAAGAAGCTGTCTGAGTAATTTGCTGACCAGCACATCGTTTGGAGCCGCAGATTTGCATAATTGGACGAGTTCAACTAGTTTGTCTTTATCCGCATTTCTCAAACAGTCCAAAAGTTTTAGCTTCAATAGACTGGGATTCAATGCAGACACATTGGGAACAGTATTTCCGGATTCCTCTCCAGACATCCTTCGTGCACCGTATATCGGATTCTCCGGACACAGACAGAACAGCTCAATTTCAGTTTTTGGGGAATAAATGTAGTAGAGTACACTATTCTAGCCACAGTAGACCAGTCGTGAGTTGAATGCAACTCTGATACTAGAGGATAGCTTGTTATGTTCGAAAACTTTAGCCTTGTGGAGAGAGCAACAGTAGCTGTATTTTTCTAGTTGCGTTTAATCGTTTATTGGATTTTGGCGTTTAGCCACGCCACCGCCACTTCTGAAAGGGTTGTTGGGCTAAAAAAAAAAAGTCCCGGAGGAACACCAGCCACAAAACGTTGATCGGTAACTAAGATAATACAAACGATCTTCTGATGAGTTGACACAGGTAGATACTTCGGCCTTCCTTCTTATGCTGACACGATGTTGATTGAAGATGATGCCACACCTGCTAAAATTATAGCAAGATATAACGGTACCCACAAGAAGAATGTTGAAGATATCTTGAACGTTTACGGGGAAGTGCCGATTGACACAAAAGTCAAGCAACCAAAACTAAAAGAACTGGAGCTTGACCATCTCACTATCTCTTTTACACATTCTGACTTGGAGGTTGAAGTGTTGAAGCCAATACCGTTTGACCAACGTTTCAAGACTTACAAGGAGGTCGATTTGCATCTTTTCGATTTGTCAAAAGAGGCAGCAAAGAAACGAGGCTACAGCCATGTCCAAATTCAAGATGTGTGGTATCCTTTCTCACTTGCCGAGATTCTTTTGGTGCTTTCAGTATTTACTTTGATTGGTGGGCGTTACAATTCTGGCTTCACCTATGATTACATGCTTGCCAAATTCACCCCCATTCCAACTAATTGGTTAAAAGCCATACAACCATATAACGACACTATTTTATTAGCAGTTTTCATAGTTCATGCGCTTGAGACAATCATGTTTGCTATTCCAAGGTTGAGGAGACATAGGGTGCCTCCCGACTACCAAATTGAATGGCTGGTTATGACTCTTTTAGAGGGCTATCCCTGTGTGAGAAGGTTTGACAGACTAGTCAAAAAGGAGCTTGAAAACGAGTTTTGAATCAAGAAAATTAACAAGATGAAGAAGAGTTGGGAAGAGGCTAAAAAGAACGTCCAGCTCCTGAGTGTTGTATATATTGTAAGGGACAAGGTGGAAAACAGTTTGTCATAAGTTATTCTACCACTCTCAAAATTGTGCGACGCGTCGATTTATCCTCGAGATTTTGAAGCAAAGCGAAAAAAGAACACCTCTTACAAGATCTGCCTGTTACAAGATTTGCAATAGACACAGAGACTAGAAACAACTAAATAGCAACACATCATCAAAGGACTATCAGTGCCAACTGAAAAATGTCTTTTAAGGATCTGGCGGTAAGGAATTTGAACAAGTGTCATTCTTGAACACCCTTCTAACTAGTTTAGGATCTTGCATCAACATTCGGGGATTACAAAGAATATGTTCCTACCATATATCATTCCACACTAGCTGCAATTTTACTTCTGGTCAGTGTGGTAATTATACTCTATTGTGTGATAGTTCCCTCCAACAAACACCTGTCATTTGCTGTATACGCAATACTTTCTGTCATCGGTTCTTTGGCTACCGCATTCGGAGTTCTCTTTTTAGCTTCTGCTGTGGGTGTCTATACTTGAAGAATAAGAAAGACCTCAAACAACTTTCAGGTGACCTCTCTGTGAAGGGGCACGCCAAAGTTCAAACAATTTGGCTTTGTACACGGTGTAAAAGATAGGGAAATACAGAAAGAGGACAACCTTTACCGCAATTGCGGCTCCATCTGCATATTTGTCGTAGTTGAAAACATCTTTGTAATAGCCGTACTCGGTTTCCATCAATCTAACGACCAAAAAAATCATTGAGATCTCACTGAGAGTCTGTATGGGATATATCAATGTGTATGTGATCTTCCTCAGAAACGCCAGCCATTTTGCTGATCCTCCAAAGGTTCTGACCTTGTAAAAGTTATAAAAGTATCTGGTTGACTCCACAATCGATGTGGACGATATCAGATAACCGAATGATCTGTTCTTCGCTGCCTTTGGATAATTCAGTAAAAGCACCGCTAGGAGCACTTTTATGAACACAGTGGTTAGTATCCTGAATGGTTTAGGCCGGGAAACTCCTTTGGCAGTAACATGACGGAAGATGGAAACATAATCAAATACATCTTCCAATGTGGAGACAGTGCTGACAGCTAAATAAAAGTCTGCTATACCTCCTGGTAAAAACCTCGATCCAGTCAAAGGAATCAAAATCAAAAATCTTAGCAAGACTGCCAGCCAGAAGAACCCCCTAGTGATATCAGATACCAGTAAGTACTTTTGGGTATTGTTGTACTGAAACCTTGGAATTGGAGGAGGCATTTTTCAACTCAAAAAGCACAGATCAGAGTATACGACCATTCTATCTTATTGAAAGAAGGCAAATAAGTCGTCTACGTTATTTTTTCTCGAAAACAGAACTTCGTGAAATTTTACTAACAAAGCGCAGGTACAACGTACTGTGGGCCGTTCTTTGCAGCCCATGACTGCTTATTGGAACATATCGGTATAATGAGACTCTTGAGGTGGATATTATTTCTGAGTACAGCCATTTTGCTGGTCTCTGGATCATGGTCCGCAGAGGACATTGAGATCTTCAAACTTCAAAACGACTTGATCGGGCAGACGCAAGATAAAACTATGGATTTTTACAAGTATCTCTCTTTACCAAATGGTGATAAATCAACTCCTGAAGAGATAAGAAAGGCATATCAGAAAATGAGCCGAAGGTTGCATCCTGACAAGGTGAGAAATAAAAAAGGTGATTCCGTTAAAAAGTTTGCAAGGCAGAAGAAGCGTGCCGAAGAACGATTTCAACAGCTTTCTTTGATAGGATCAGTACTCAAAAGCGACAGAAAGGAAAGATATGATTACTATCTCAAAAAAGGATTTCCTAAATACTCGAGAAATCAGTTCAGCTTCGTTAAATTCAGGCCGTCATTACTGTTGGCAGCTGCTGTTGCTTTTGGCCTAATATCCGTTGTTCATTTCTTTGTCTTGCTTCTAAACGCAAAGCAACACCGGAAGCGTGTGGAAAAATTGATAGATGCTATCCGGCAAAAGGCTTATGGCCTAACAGGTCTTCCGTCCACAGATTTTTCAAACAAGAGAGTTTATCATTTGGGAAAGTTGTTCTTGGTCAAAATTGATGGGTCTGTCTGGCTAGTTGATAGGGAACTGATTGAAGGGGAAGATTTTGAGATTACTGAAGATGGGAATACCGTATACAGACCTTTGACAGATGATGACTTACCCAAAAATAGAAGAGAAAGAAGAGCGTTGAAAAAGACTAACACTACCCCAGAATCTTTGCTACCACTGACTCCAGAAGAGGTCCCTGAAGTTGGAGTGAAAGACACATTAGTATTCAGAATTTTTGTTTTTCTGTGGAATACTAGCGTGAATCTATTCGGGTCTTCAGTACGTGTTTCGAGTACCAAGAAAGAACAAAAGCCAACATCAATAGGTACCGAAGATAGAGAAGAAAGTTCAATTAAAAGAAAGCAAAATGTAATCAGAAAGCGCAAGCTGCCCAATAGAAAAGTGGCATATCCTAGAGAGTCCGAACAAGAGTTGTGATCAAAATTATTTTATTAGTATAGTTATTAGTATACATCGTATAAATAAGTTTAGTTAGAAGTTTTCATGAGATAAACTTGGCAGATTGAAGAAAACGGCTTGGCTCATCACTTTTTTCTTCCTCTATCATCAGGAACATCACTTTCGCCCTCAAGTTCGGTCAACTGACGGTCATCCTCACTAGAGAAAGAATTCTCGTAATCAGATTTGTTCTCATCATCGCATGCATTCATAGGACGCAAGTCTCCACCATTATAATCCTGGAACTGTTCTTCGCCATCAATTACCTCCAGGTCACGGCGAAAATCCTCACTATCACCGTTGTCCAAAATAATCACATTCTTTCCATTGACCATGGGTGTCGACTTCACTGCTCCGGATTCTTGTCCGTCTTCTTCTAGGATGGTGTTAGATGCATTGTTCAAATCGCTTGGATTTCCCAACACCTTGTTATACATTGAATTGATTTCTTTCAACTCCGTGTTAATAAACTCAATCCATCGGCTGAACTTAGGGCTTTCAAACAACTTTTCAAACAAGGTGTCAAAAATGTAAAATGATGACTTGAGATAATATGGACTCGTCAGATCGTTTTCATCTTTCAAGATCTCGAACGTTTGATCTTCTCGAGTCATTCCGAAATTTTCAACATAATTCTGAAATTTGTGCACTTCTTCAGCAATCAGTGTTAAATGACCCATATACCCTAATTTGAAGTTTGTTTGTTTCTCAAAATCTCCTGAAAACTTGAAACATGCGAGAATGTGGTTCGGCAAGTTGAAGAACCCAGGGGTTTCTTCATCGGGGGAGTAGCCCGAAAGAGGCTTGTCAAGATCAAATGAGTCAAAATCACCAAAAAGAGACCATATCAGTACCTTGTTCAGGCTCAGGTTGTCATCAAATTTTGTTTCTTCTTGGTTAGAAGCTTGATCTTCATCCCAATTTGCTAGTCTTCCGTTGAAGATTTGTTGCACCAAATCGAAGATGACGTTGTGCATGAAATTATTCCAAGGGAATTTTTGCAGCTTTAGAATCACTAATGGAATGCAACTCGTTTCCAAAAGCTGGAGCTTGAAAAAGTTACCTATGGAAAAATCAATTGGCAACTTTATGAATTCCTCGTCTTTGTAACCACTAAGAGGACTATTGGTGACATCTAGAGAAAGATCTTCAATCCCCTTAGTTAAAAAGTCTGGCTCAGTCGATATGAGTTCTTCTGTATTGCTTGAAACACTTGAAACTTCTTCATTAATCACATCATTCAAAGCATCCAATACCAGCGATTCTTTTTTTCTCAAATCTCTCCATAAATCTCTTTTGTATAACAAATAATCCAACTTTGAGGACTTGTTCATGAGAACCATATTCGAGCAATGGAGAAGTTCAGCAATCAATTCCATAATTTTGAATCGCTCATAACCTAGTGGTTCAATTGACACTCCCAGAGAGCTTTTGAGTTCAGGGACATCTTTAAGTTTGTAGTACTTGTCAGTGAGGTAGTTGTCACGGATTTCGTTGAGATGAAGGGAAAACAGTTTCAGCATGACTCCAAGATAAATAGGATCTCTTGAATCTGGTAAATCTTTCACTTTGTCGTCCTCCGCAGTTGATGAGAGTGCTATAGAGTCTTCATCATCTCTGTAAGCTTCAACAGATTGAATCCAATCAAATTCATCATAATCCGAATTATTTTTGCGTATCACCTCAATCACCACAGAAACCACAGTAACTAGTCCATATCGACCATAATTAATCAATATGTCCAACATTTCCAAAATGCAGACTCTAGAAACCAATTGTCGTGTAAGATCGTTAGGTCCAATATTAGGGTTTGAAACCCTAGAGGCAGCTGTCTGTTCAGAGGTTAGAGGCTCTCCGAATTCATTCAGTTGTTGTTGCGTGAGATCATCCCAAAACCCAACATTTGAACTTATCCCCACAATACCATTGAGCAAATTGCATAAATTATCTTGTATCTGGTGATCCATGAAGTTCACTTTGACCAACTTTACCACATTCAAAATAAAATTCTGGTCCATGAGTAACTCAATTAAACCATTTGGACTGTAAGGCTTATCAGTCGATATAAGCTTTACCAACAGGTCACACAGGTTTTGAGAGTAGGGTATAAACTTCAAGAATTGATCTGTTATTAATTGATGTTTCTGCTCAAACCTAATGAAGTTCATCAATCCATTCATGTTAGTCGCGGGGATACTGTCTATCAATCTCAAAAAGTTGTTAAACATTGTCAAATTATGATTTTTTTTATAGCTCTGGTCTGACAAATTCGCCTTGGTATTTCTTTCTTCCATAACCTGGTCACTGTTGCATTCAGTTTCATCGTCACTAACATCAGCCAGTGGTGGCTGCTGGAAGTAGTAGTCAACATCTCTTTTGAACATACCTCTCCATAATTGCCCAAAGAGCATATTCTCAGCTCCAGTAAGCAAAAGTGTAGTAATGTTTCCCGCTAACAATACGAGAGCCTCACTAGCTGATAATGCCCTTTGAAAAGCCCGTTCTATTACGTCAATTTCTTTATTTTCTTCATCCATCTCTGTATCGCTGTTGTTGCTTCCTTCAAAAATAGGATGTGAATTATATTTTTCTTTTATAATCTCATCATCAACAGCTGTTTTGGTCAAGGAAAGATTCAAAGAATAGAGAATGTATTCGATCAGAAGCTCAAGAACTTCTGCCTGAGAGATATAGCTGATTAGCTTTTGATTCTTTGCCAAGTTTATCTCATCAATGAAATTGGGCTGATCCAGTAGCCTGTTGAAAAGAGTGATGTTCACCTTGGACTGGTGTATCTCATCGTAAGTTCGTTGAATCTTTGTAGTATCTCGCAGTGACTGATGAAGACTGTCATTTTCTTGTATCGTATGAAGAAGTTGTGATGCTGTGACGTTTGTGAATTGCGTAGGTTGTACTAATGAATTCAAAGCAGAATGATCATTATTTTCACTATTATTGATCACCTGTTGCGTGGAAGAGATAGATGAGGAGGTCAAAGGTGGAGAAGGTTGCGAAGTCTGCTGTTGTTTGGAAGAGGATTGTTGCTGATCCAGATCAATCTCAGCTAAGATTTTGTTAATTGTGGCGTTGGAAAATGAGGAGTTGAAAAAAGGCCAGATCCCAGACATCTTGGGGAAGATAAAAAGGAAAACAATCAGAGCCCAGACAATCTTCCCAGGAATCTGTGCTTTTGTGGGATTGTGTTGCGGTCCTTTTTTTGCACCTTACAGTAGAAAGGTGAGTCCGTGAAAACTTGATCTTGAAACTTTGGCTTGTATTCTGCTGGTCAGTGGTCGATTGCTTTCAGAATCCAAGGATTAGTTTTGATTTTAATCTGTTTGCTGTGCCTAAGGTTCACAACAGCTGGTAAGGATGGCTGCAGGGCCGGAGAGCCAAACGGTGCACGGATGTTTTATTTTGCTCTATCCAGAAAACCAAGGAAAAAAGGACGATTGGAATTAAGCGACTGCAGACCGGTATTGCAGTAGAAAGTACAGTCAGGTGTTTTATGGGCTTTAAATTTGTAAGCTCCGGATGATTAACGGACCAAAGTCGCGAGACAAGATATTCTCTCATACAAAGAATAATAAAATGATATTATTATGTAGACAAAGAATGAAAGAGATAATCTAACTCTATTTTTTGTGTACTTGTGCTCATAGATTCTTGATGCGGTTTGTCAGTAGAAAAGATAGAATAAATTGTTTTCTGATACAGTATAACCTCTTTAAATTGAAGGGAGACAATATGAATTCCTGCTTAATATGGACAAAAGTCGGGGAACGAATTATTTTCCATACATTTTTTGAACTCGGTTAGGATGAACAAATTGTATAGGATCGCAGAATCTTAGTTCAAAGGACGAGTCTAATGCCGCTAATATTAGCCTTATCGTATTCATAGGTGCTTATTACCATGATATCTGCGGAAAACCACACTAAAAGGTTTAAGGTATCTTATACGATTGACGAAAAGAATGCTATCATCAATTATGTCAAATCCCATCAAACCAGGCCTTCGCAAAAGCAAATCGCGGAATGGTTCTTCAAACACCACAAAAAGCCATTGCGCAAATCAACGCTATCTGAGATTCTCAAAAGAGGTATTCAGGACAGCAATTATCAAAATCAGAAGAGGAGCAGGTTAGCCAAGTGGCCAGAATTGGAGAAGGCCTTGTATCGTTGGTAGAAGCACGTTATAGAGTCCAATCCCGGTGCTGTGACTAGCGGTGAGCTACTCACGATCAAGGCTAAATAATTATTTCCTGTGGTATATCCCGACTCGACCGTTCCTGAGTTTAGTGAGGGTTGACTGCAAGGGTTCAAGAAGAGGTATAATATAAAGAACCATCAGCTTCATGGTGAGCTTGGTTCATCGGCAATAAAAGAACAAGAAATGAGTAAGCTCAGAACTATTGCTGGAGTATATGACTTAGATGATGTGTACAATATGGATGAAACAGGACTTTACTGGAGGGCCTCGCCAACATCAGGTCTTGCAACACAATCAAGGCCTGGAGTGAAGAAAGACAAGTCAAGGATCACTGTGATTTTATGCACGAACGCTTCCGGCTCGGACAAATTTGGCTTATGGATTGTTGGTAAACGTGCTAAACCTAGGGCATTTCGGTTTTTCAATCCATCATCACTGGGGTGTGTTTGGAAATATAACACTAAAGCCTGGACAACTTCTGAAATAATCGTGGAGTGGCTTTTAGCTTTCTGCAGACATATTGGTGATAGGAAAGTTCTATTAACAATGGATAACGCGCCAAGTCATATCAAAGCTATTCAGTCGAGCGAGGTACCTTCAAATATTGCTATAGAACTTTTCCCTGCGAATACAACTGCTGAATATCAACCTCTGGATCAAGGAATTATTCAAAGCTTTAAAGCTCATTACAAGAAGAAGATCTTAGCGAATCTTAGCGAATCTTTGCGAATCTTTGCGACCTATACACTAAGGGTTTGGATGCTAAAGACCATATACAACTGGATCGGGCTATAAGATTTGCTTCCCAAGCATGGGCAAATGTTGAAGGGAGAACCATTGTGAATTGTTTCCGTAAGAGTACTCTCTTAGGCATAAAGCCAACAGCTTTCCAAATCCCTCAAGTGGATCTGACCCCCTGTCTTACGGAATACAGTAAGGTCACAGGAATAGAAAAGACGTCTACCGAAATGTCACAGTTTCTTAATCCTCCTGATGAAAATGAAAATGTTACGGAACCACCAAAAGATTCTGACGAGTAGGTCTTGGAGTTCATCGAAAACGAGCGTCAAACAAACGAACCAACTGATGAATCTGATACTGAAGAGATTCCACCACCGGTTCCAACTATCAGACAGGGGATAGAAATGTGCGACTATTTGAAAAGAATCATTGCGAATGAAGATCCTCCAGAAGAACATGTCAAAGGCGGTTTGGTGCGAGCTGTAGAAGCATTGAATGTATTAGAGGCCTATTTAGATAAGCAGAGATGGTCAAGGACGAAGTAATTCACCCTAGATGCCCTCATACAGAACAGCGCACAGCCCCTCTAGATAGCATTGCATATCTGGGGCTTCTACATTCAATCCGCTAACTAAATATACAGTTAAGTATGTAGATGATGTGTCCGGGTAACACATGGTATAACATGGACTCCCTTTATTTTGAACAAAAAAGTGGTGTATCTATTGATTCATACAAAGGAGGTTATACTGTACTTAACATCTTTTTTCCTTACATCGTTTGCATACTGTACTGTAAAACACTGAGCTATTCAGAACAGTGGAGTTACCCGTCCACGCAATTTTAGCCTTTAATCAAACTTGAGACTCTTGCACGACCTTTTTTCTTTGAAAAATTTTTTCAGCTATGGTCTAGAAAAGGATTGATACTTGAAAACTTGAGGTTGGTCTGCTAAGTGTACAAGAGTTTTCACACCTGTTAAACTAAAACAAAATGGCTTTCCACAAGGTTCTCAAGAACTCTGCATATCACTCCCGTTTCCAGACTCCTTTCAGAAGAAGAGCTGAGGGTAAGACCGATTACTACGCAAGAAAGAGGTTGGTCACTCAACACAAGGCTAAGTACAATTCTCCAAAGTACAGACTTGTTGTTAGATTCACCAACAAGGACATTATCTGTCAAATTGTGTCTTCTACTTTGACTGGTGATGTTGTTTTCACCGCTGCTTATGCTCATGAGCTTCCAAAATATGGTATCACTCACGGTTTGACCAACTGGTCTGCTGCCTATGCTACTGGTTTGTTAGTTGCCAGAAGAGCTTTGCAGAAGCTGGGTCTGGATGAAACCTACGCTGGTGTTGAAGAAGTTGAGGGTGAGTTTGAACTCACTGAGGCTGTCGAAGATGCACCAAGACCATTCAAGGTTTTCCTGGATGTTGGTTTACAAAGAACCACCACAGGTGCTAGAGTTTTCGGTGCTTTGAAGGGAGCCTCTGACGGTGGATTGTACATCCCACATTCCCCATCTAGATTCCCTGGTTGGGATATTGAAGGTGAAGAATTAGATTCCGAGGTGCTCAGAAAATACATCTTTGGTGGTCATGTTGCTGAGTATATGGAAGAGCTGATGGATGATGATGAAGAGAAGTACAGAACTTTATTCAAAGGTTACATCAGTGATGACATTGATGCTGATGCCATTGAAGACGTCTATACTGAGGCCCATGAGAAAATCAGAGAGGACCCATCTTTCACTCCAACCGAGAAGAAGTTCACCAAGGAGCAATACGCTGCTGAGTCTAAGAAATACAAGCAGACCAAATTGACCAAGGAAGAGAGAAAGGCAAGAGTTGCTGCTAAGATCGCAGAATTCAAGGCTGCCCAAGAATAAGTGTGTATACTTTGGTAACCCAGTTGATACTTATAAGGGAAAGTTTCCAGTTAGAACAAGTGTCGTTTGTTTTATCTGGTGATGTCCGCAAACTCACTTCGTAGTTGATCCTGAAAGCTTATCTAATACAATACTATCTTCCCAAATTACTGTGTCAACTTTCTTCTCAACATCTGTTTAGTAGCTTTTGCGCACTTCAAAACGCAGCCATCTTTACACCGGGACTGTCTGGTGCAGGTCTCAGTGGCCAAAACTTTAGATAGAAGTGCAACAGATATATTAACTGTATTTAACTTCGATCGGATGGATCGGGGACGTAGCCAGAGTGGCGATGCAAACATTTCAGTGGTAATTATAATAGGGAGCTTATCATTAATAAGGAACCCGAAGTTGATCTTTGGCAATACAAACTCGGTTCTCGGTTACAGCTGACAAGAAAAACAGACCAAAAGAGATCTGTTCCTACTAAACAGTGGCAAGTGGGGACATCCCGTCTATCCACCATTGATTCTAAGTTTGTTCTGACTGAAAGACCATAGTGTGCTGGAATTTTGACACGTTTTGCGAACATTCCTCTGTTTGATTCAAATGTCTGATAACGAGCAAAACAAGGAGTATTCCCCCAAATCAGAACTACAGGATCAGTTTGAAGATCCAGGAGTTTCCAATGGTGATGTTGACTGGCTCTTCAGAGGGAAAGCTGTTAAAAAATTGACTAGGAAGCTCATAAGCAATGAGGTTCAGAACCAAATACAGCAAGCCCAACTTCAAGCGACTCAAAATCAACAAGGGCCGAATGCACAATCATCTGGTATGGAAGAAGATACAAAGAAAACATTACAACAACATGATCGCACATACATGTCTACTTCCCACCAGTCTTTGAAACCATCTTTGAAGCTATCCACTCCAACGCAGAGTAGCAGAAATTCTTTTGACTCTGCTCCTAACGTGGGAAGCCCCACATCTTCTGCACATGGCTCGCAGTCAACAACGCCAAAATTTTCAGGCTCTGACAATAAGGAGGGCACAGGAGGTTCGCTGGGATCTGCACTGGCTGTTGGCTCTTTGTCGAGATCTTCTTCCTTGAAAGGTCAATCTCCTTCTACAAGACCACGATCCGGATCCTTATCAGGACTAGTCCCGAAAATCAAATCCTCATCCGAGAGCAAAGAAAGATCACCAGTGCAAACCAATGCAAAAAAATCTTCTATTTTTTCTTCCATATCCTCGAAGTTCAAATCACAGTCTTCACAGCAGGTGACACAACAAAAGACGCAACAAGCGGCTAGACCAGGCCCAGTTTTCGTCTCAGCTGTTTCAACAGTTTCATCAATGCTTACTGAAAGCCAACCTCCAGCCATTAATTCATCTGCTCTATACATGGTTAAGGCAAGTAATTCAGAAGATGCTGTTTCTTCTGTTACTACAGGATCCAAACAAGAGACCACTCCGTTTGCGACGGAACCTTATCCTGAAAATGATTCCAGATGGAAAATTAGGCCTCGTCAGAACTCCATTCGTGACAAAATTTTGAGTTTTGGGCAGAAAGCAGCTGATAAGGATCCTCTGGAGACTGCGAGAAGCAAGCTGGATAAAGTTCCTTTCAAAAGAGTTACTTTTGCTCTGCAAGCACTACCTGATGACCCTCAGCAACAGATTCCATCACGTCGTCCTAAAAAGGGAAATATTCTAATCCCTGAAGATTTAAGTTCACCACCCCCCAAGCTGTCGATTGGTATTACCGACAGTTTCAATAATCAAACTGAAGATGAGCCTCCAGCTGTGGATCAGAACTTAATGGCTCAAGCTTTAGAGAGACATCAGTTAATAGTTATTGAGTCTCAAAAGCATGCACAAGAAGCTCATGCATCGGCACTTAGAATAGCGAAGGAAGTTTCTGGCTTAAAAAGGCATGGAAAATCCGTGAAAGAGAAAGAAGACGAAGATGAGTGGGATGTGAGAAAAATTTCGGCTGCCGCCAAAGGTCTAGACATTGACACCCCTTTACATGAGCATGTGAATTACTTTGAAGCTGATCATCACAGTAGCAATCTCGAAGTTGAATCTGAAGGAGAAAAACAAGATTTGACAAATGAGGAGCTACCTTTGGATTTGCTCTACACTCGCTGTTGCCATTTAAGAGAGATTTTACCCATTCCTGCCACCTTGAAACAACTAAAGCAAAAGACGAGACCGCTCCACGTTTTGAAAATGCTCAATCCAAAACCGACCTTGATTGATATTCTCTCATTTGCAGACTTCTTGGCGATTGCACCAATAGTGACAGTGATCTTTGATAATGTGACATTGGACAATCAAATGCTTCGCATTGTTTTGATTAGTCTTTCTAAGTCCTTGACACTTGAGAAACTTTCGCTAAGAAATGTGGCACTAGACCAAGAGGGTTGGCTTAACATTTGCAGGTTTTTGACCGTGAACAAATCTATTTTGAAGTTAGACCTCAGCCAACAAAGAATAAAGCAGGATACTCCTAAACATTTCTACCGGTCAGAGATGGATTGGGAGTTGTTTACTAAAAGTTTGATTTTGAAAGGAGGAATTGAGGAACTGGTTATCAATGGATGCAAGTTAACAACGACACAGTTTGCTGATTTAATAAATAATGGTCTAAGTATCAGAACCAAGCGATTGGGGATCGCGAGTATCAATTTTGATGAAGAAAAATCCAAGGTTTTATCAACGTGGATATCAAGCCCAGGAAACAGCTGTGTGGGTGTGGACATTGCTTTCAATGACTTGACTACCTCAATTTTGAAGCCCCTGAAAGAAGCATATGCTAGCAGACTGGAAAATATCAAACTCATATTCTTTTCGTTGAATCAAACAAACTTAATGGTCGAAGATTGCAAGCAGCTGATCGAATATCTCAGCAAATCCAAAAGTTTGAGATTCTTAGATCTAGGGAATAATCCGCAACTATTTCCAGGACTTCTGCCTACACTCACTGAGTTTTTACCGAAGTTTCCAGATTTGAGGAGGGTTCATTTTGAATTTGACAATCTTAGTGAAGGTGCCATTATTCAGCTCTGTGTGACTTTTCAGAAATGCTCAAAGCTCATACATGTTTCTCTTCTAGGGAATGATAACGTGAATCAGACCACTGCAGCCTCACTGTACATTTGTGTGAAAATGTCAAATATTTATAACTTGGATATCGATTACGACGCTCTTGGAGAAGAGATTTCTTCAAAAATTGCATTCTATCTCATGAGAAATATGGAAAAATTCCTTAACAAAGGACTCACTGAAAGTGGCAACAATGAGGAGGACCTTATCTTTGACGGTTCCTTGTTGACCAAAACTGCTGAAAGTTTATTGGAGTCCACAGGTATGAAAAATATGGAAGAAAAGCAAATTATTTCCAATGCACTTATTGAGAAGACAGTTCGATTGAGAAGCGAGATTCACAAAGTGATGAATAATCTATTTGATACTAGGACCAAAGGAAAACTATCTTTGGAAGGGAAAGAGACATTACTCAGATTTTGTCTGCTGGACGACTCTTTAGAAAATATCATCAACATATTTTCTGAAAATTTGAATGCTGGTGATCAGATTAGAACAAATGAACTCAGCTCAGAAAAGCCTGCAGTTTCTTCAACAGCAGAATCAGAATCAAAGGATCGCAGACCCGAGCTTATCAAGAAGCTTTCCTCGCACATTTCTAGTCAACAGCTACCCATGCACCAATCTTCTTCTGATGTGATTTTCACAGGACCGATTGTTTCTCCCAATCAGATAACATCTTCTCATCAAGAACCTATACAAAATGTCATTACTGAAGATGCTGCACCCCATCAAGTTGTGGTAGATGCTGACTCAAACCCTATTGACCGTTTGACTGGTCAGCCTGTTCTCATAAGAAGTGTTTCTCAAAGCTCCATCCATGCAAAAGAGCTTGAAGAGGAAGAAGGAGAGTTTCATAAGTGGGGTTTTTTTGTTCAGCAACAGAACTCATTACTGCCTCCCAACAATCAAGATCAGTTGCCTCCAAATCAGTCTTCAAGCTCCAATCTTAGTGCATCGAAACAAGTTTCTGGGGATCGTCCGCAATTGAAAATCAACAACATTCCTTCAGGCCCGGCACTTCGACAAGCAGTGATCAAGGCAAAAGGTATTGAAAGTGTTTCTGACTTGATCTCGAAAATGAACAATGATGTCTCACAAATTCGATCCATCTATGAGCAAGATGGAGACCAGGATCAGTTTTCGAATCAGCCATTTGTATCCTCGTCTGTCTCAATATTGACTGATGGAATAACAGGACAAAGCCATGAAACTTCAACAAAACATTCAACACTCTCCACTGCTGTTTTACCAGATTCGCCTACAATAAACTCTGTCTCGTCTGGAAAGAAAACTCCAAATCTCTTGATTTCAAATACGGATACTTCCAGAAACAGTAACAGATTCACTATTTCGGAGGGTGGCCAAACAGGGTTCAATACCAGTGATGAACCTGCATCTCCTGTTTCTGTCAGTTCCATGGACAGCTACTTTGCGAAAGATCATGAGGCAGAAGTGGTGTACGAGAAACTTTTGGATCGCGTTGCCAAGGTACGCTCCAATAGATCTCAAACTTCAGGAAACTGACAAATTGCAAACACTCTACAAATTTTCACATCATTGCTATTAGTTTAGCTTCATTTCATCTACATATCATAAATGTTTCACCTTGTATTCTATCTCGGTATTTGTTTTAAAAATTGTGTAAATGATCTGTAATTGTGGCATTTATCCGGTGTATGAAAGATGAAGAAACTTTTTTCACTTTCGAGCTTGAATCAGGCTGTGTATACATGTGGCTGAGGAATCAGATCTCACTATTTTCACGAGACTTCAGAAAAAATGGGCTTTGGGATCCATCCGTCCTGTAATCTGGGTGATCTAAAAGAACTACAGACATGTTGAGGAGACATTTCAGTAGATTGAGAAGACCATTAACTTTTGCAGATGTTGTTCCTCATTCAACGTCGAATGCTTTTCTTTTCAAACGAGGTATATCTCTCAATACTGACATCAGGCAAACTCTGGAGTTGTTACGCACACTTAACTCCAAAAGGCATGAGGTCTATTTAACAGTGATCGATCATCATTCTTCTCTCTTAAGCAAAAATGAATCCACGAAACAAACAGGAGATTTATATGAATTTTATGTCACGTTACTTCAACATATAGAGAACGATGAACTCTTAACCCCTGAGATGAAGGTGAAATACATTAATATTTTGATTGAGAAATTCACCAGAATTGATTTCACGGTTTCAAACTTAGCAATCAAGAAGATTTTTAGTCAAAATGGATATCTCACTGACAGTTCGCTAATTGAGATCATTCAACATAACCCTGGAAGAGTTCATTCAAGTTGGGAATTATACAACTTGTACAAGCCAGATTCACCTTCAGATAAGTTACTAGTAACTATCATAGAGAAACTCATCAATGGAGATGATGTCGATATTAACGATGGAGACACAAAACTCACGATTGAGAAGCTTGCAAAGATTTTACCCCTGTATAATAACCTTAGAGACAAGTTACTGGTTGGAACGCAGTCTATGGCCACATTGTTCAAGGGATTGATAGAACTTGGAATCCCACAGATTATCCCATTTTTACAGTCCACAGTGGAGGAAGTTCAAACAGTGATTAAGGATAATGAGGGGATTCGAAACTCCGATTACCTATATTTGTTCGCATCACTGAAAAATCACTCAGAAATCCCATCCGAACTGCTCCTTGAATTCCTGAAACCAATGTCGAATTTTCGCAAAGCTAATTTTGAATCGAAAGGGCTTATTGAATCTCTGGAGATACAAACTGGTATTTCTTTCACAGAAGATTTTCCGGAGAAAACTTTCTTAAACAAAATTGTTGAGGAAATAACTAGAAGACATCTAGATACGACCCATGAGGTCCGAAAATCCTTATTGAAAGTAGCTGGGTTTTCCATTGGAGAACTGCAGCTTGCTTTGGATTACTTCGAAAGATATCAGACGAAAGTCGCAGAAGGATCATACGAACTGAGGGAATTGAGAAGCATTATGTCTTTGATTTTTGTTTACGAGGCAATCGAAAAGGATTCAAAGGAACTCGTGCAGTTCGCAGAAATATTGATACCTCAGAGTCCCAATCCTCCTGCTCATAATTTGGCTTCCCTTATTCTTGTCTATGGGTGGTTGGGAGATATTCAGAGATCTTTAGAGCTCTACAACAGTTCAATACAAATGTACAGCGATCCTAAAGAAGGAAATGCAGAAAACAGAGGACTGATTGTTCATTCTTTGGTACTTGCGTCTTTATTAAACAATGACTTACAACTTGCTCAGTTTATCAAATCAAAAAGCAAGGAAAATCAACTAATGAGTGATGCCAGCCAGTTTCGTTTGAACCAGGATTTGAAGAGCTACGGGGAAGTCGTTGAGAAGAATAACAAAGAGGAAAACTCCACACGGGAGTTCCTACGAGAGATAATTCTTAGAACAATCTGGGAAACGGCACCTCAGTGAGATACATCGAAAAACTGCATAGCCACACTGCTTGTGGCACAGCAAGTCAAGATCGTGTAAGATTGATGTCCCGTCCCACCTTAAAAATTCAATGTGCGGCTTATGCAACTCGAGTGTTGCGAGTGATCACGTGGAATCACTTAATAGCATGGACATTACCTTCAGCTACCTGGAAATTTTCAGTCTGAAAACTCTTTACTTGAACACTGAAGAAATCAATCGAGCTAGAGGGTGAGCATACTTCGATTCCAACAAAATGGTGGTTAATATAACGTGGCATCAGAACTTAACTAAAGAGGAGCGTAACCACTTGACTGGTCAACGAGGAGCTACCTTGTGGCTTACAGGACTGAGTGCCTCAGGTAAAAGCACAATTGCATGTGGACTGGAGTCCTTGCTGTTACAAAAGGGTATCAACTCTTACAGGTTGGATGGGGATAATATCAGATTCGGGTTGAACAAAGACTTAGGATTCTCAGAAAAAGACAGAGCTGAGAATATCAGAAGAATCTCAGAAGTTTCCAAACTTTTTGCAGACTCATCGTCTATTTCGATCACTTCCTTCATTAGCCCTTATAAAGCTGATAGAGAGCTGGCTAGAAAGCTACATGAGGATTCTAATCTTCCATTTGTTGAAATTTTTGTGGATGTTCCTTTAGAGGTTGCTGAACAAAGAGATCCTAAAGGACTTTACAAAAAAGCAAGAGAAGGAATCATTAAGAATTTCACAGGAATAGATGATCCTTACGAAGCTCCAGATTCGCCTGAAATTTATCTTGATACAAGCAAATTGAGTGTTTCAGAATGTGTTCAAATTATCGCTGAGTATCTCAGCAAAAATGACCTTGTGTCGAAGTTTGACTATTCCATATAGACGCAACCTATTTATTTGTTAAATTTGATGTACCTAATCTCTGTCAATACATTCTTGCACATAAAATATGATTACAAAATAGTATTTCATAATGCCGGCTCTTCATGGAGATCGTTCATAATATTCCAGAAGTAAACAAGGTTTAGCAATACTATCAGAAAATAACTTGTATTTTATAAAGCTTGCAAAATACATCAAAATTTAGTGTTGTAGCCAAAACTTTTGAAAGAATATATCTTGATTGATCAATCATTGATTTGAATCTGTTAGTCGATGATAACTCATATGCTCCTAGCCCTAGAGAATTCACTTGCTGAGCAAAAGGGACTTTCAAGCTTAGCATTCCAAATTAAAATATGTCTGCTTTGTTTGTAAATTAATGACAGTATGACAACAAACCCATTGATTACATCAGTCTATGACTGATTTAGTCTGCTGATCAAATCTCTTCTCCGTTCTGGATGGCAAGAAGATTCACCATAATTGTGATTCCTGTTTTGCAACTGGCTCTTTCCACAATTAACGAACCGTTCGACAGAAAATCCTAGAGTCTTTCCCGTGTTTTGCAAAAAACAGAACTTCTACCTGTATTCTATTGCTGAACCATGCCCTTCGAATATATTCACTGTTGGATGAGTGTTGATTCTGGGACCTGTGAGCCTGGGAAGAATTGTTGTGAAGCAACGAGCAATCACTCGAGTCGAATATTTTAAAATGAATCCAGCATTACAGAATGGTTTGCCAAATAAGTCTCAGGTTTTCGTAAACCTTCCAGTGGATTCTGCGTTTTAATTCATGAACTTGGCATTCTGTAGACATAACGCTTTTTCAAATTTGAAAATCAAAGGATCCGTATCAAGGTTTTCAAAAGTGACATCGTTTATCATGACAATTCATCTTCGTACAAATCCATGCCCTTGTTCAAAAGTGGAGACAAAGCTTGAGGACACATCACATGGGTACAGAAATCATTGTAAGTTGAACAAGAAAATATGACCCCCCCTCCTTCTCCCCTACTTTAAAAATGCCGTGCAACAGACATCCTTTGTTGTTTTTTCTTATTACACAGCCTTTAACAAATACAATAAGGCTTATGCAGGACCAAAAGGTCGTGCATGCTTATGATCTTAAATTGTGCTATTACTTGTTTATGAAAAATTCACACCCAGTAAGTTAGTTGGGGTTTGTTACACGACCTGCTTTATATCGGCCTTAGTTGCTCACTATCATCGATCACTGGAGAGGTGAGGATCTCGCATCATACTGTATACTTTCATTTGAACCATCAGAGACTCAAGGCCGACAACTAATTGTATTCTACTTATTCACCGACCATCGTTTTGGTGAATTTCCATTTTCAAGAAGCTAGCCCAAAGCATCAGAAAAATGAAAAGGCATAGAATCAGGGTATCGATCCGGACGCAGCTCATTGCTTTGGTGATGTTCGTGGCATTATTTTCGCTTCTCACACTAGCTCTGGTCACAGGTATTTATTTCACGGATTTGTTTACTCAAGCCAGGGCCGAAAGGCTTCAGCTGGCGTCCGAATTGAAAGCATCCCAGATTCAGCAAAGTTTTCAATACTACTACTATGAAGTGTATGTTTTAAGTACACGGTCGGCACTTGAAGAAGCGTTGATGTACAGAAAGGCCGGTAACACGTCCTCCTCTGTGAGTTCAAGTGCAGTCAGCACCGTCGAGCAAACAATAGATGCTTCGAGCACTTTCAACGATGCCCGCCTTTACGATTTGAATTTTGATGTGGTTGCAAATGTATCGAACTCTGCGAGTTCAGCAAATGTTACAGAGGAAGTCCTCTCAAAGCTGTACGTTCTCAGCAATGAAAGTCTTGCCAGCACTGTCTCTACTGTTTTAGTCGAAGACCAGGGCTACACAGCAGGGCCAGCCACATGTAATGACCATTCCTTCATGTCAATAACACTACCAGTTTATGCAAACAGTTCGGTTCTTGTATCAACGCCGTCGTTGGGTGGTTACCTTTCTGTCATCGTCAACGTGGATGTCATTCAGCAGTCAACAAATGTCACATCAACGTCTGATTATTCAAGAGTCAACGTTTTGCGACCTTACTATTCAGACGCTGAGGAGAAGGAAATCACTGGTTTCTTTTATGCATTCAAGCCACAAGATGATTATGATTATAATTTCGAAGATGAACATTATGCATTGACTGACTATGCTCCAGCAGAAGCTGTATTTGCCGAGAACAAATCATCAGGAAAATTCAATGACTTGACTAATCCTTTTGGTCAGAAGGTTTCTGTGGGTTACTCAGAGGTTGACATGATTTTCTCAGAATGGGTTGTGGCTGTCGAGCAGAGTCAAAGCAGTTTCTTGGCACCAATCAAAAAGTTATCGAACATTTTGGCTGGAGTCTGTATTGGGATTGCGGCAACAATATGTTTAGTCACTGTTCCACTTGCACACTATGGTGTCAGACCAATTATAAAGTTACAGAAAGCGACTGAAGAAATAACAGAAGGACGAGGGTTGAAGAATATCAGAAAAAGAAAGAAATTTTACACTATGAAATTAGCTACCAGCGAGAACTCATCCGGTTATCTTGACGATAAGCATAGTAGTTTCGGCAGCAATCCGTCTCTCAATCGCACAACGGAGTCGAATGCCAAGCCAACGGGAGAGACCAACTTGAATGTTAGCTCGAAATCCCGCAACCGTTTTCCATTTGAATTTTTATTGTTCAAGAATCGTAAGTCATCGGAGCCTGATTCAACGGATTCCTCAACCAAGGTTAAGAACGATGAAGGGCAGGATGCCTCTCCCCAAAAAAGCTGGAGGAGATCTTTGTCAATACCCCAGCCTTCAGGAAATATTCCCCCACAAAATGACCTGGAAGAGAGAGAACAAAACGCAGCATTATCAAGGAACGGTAGCGTTCACACACATGACTCTCATCCCATGAGTCCTAATTCAGCTGAGTGTTTCTCTGAATTTTCGCACAGTGTCCAAAATCATACAGTTCCCATTCCCGCAATTGTTCAAAGAAAGGGGCTTTTTTATGATGAGCTGACTGAACTGACTGAAGCATTCAATGCCATGACAGAGGAGCTTGATTGTCAATATGCCCACCTGGAAGATAGAGTCCGAGCAAGAACTAAAGAACTAGAGGAAGCGAAGATACAGGCAGATTCAGCAAGACAGCAGGCAGAAGATGCTAATGAGGCCAAGACTGTTTTTATTGCTAATGTTTCTCATGAGCTGCGTACTCCGCTTAATGGTATTCTTGGCATGACTTCGGTGGCCATGGCTGAAGTTGACATGGAAAGAATACAAGTTTCATTGGAATTGATATTCCGTAGTGGAGAATTGCTCTTGCATATTTTGACGCAATTACTTACGTTCTCCAAAAATCAGTTAGACAAGTCAAAGCTTCAGAAAAAGAATCTCCAAGTCTTAGAAGTGGCATCGCAAATCAAGTCTATATTTGGTAAGACTGCCAAAGATCAAGAGGTTGAGTTGAACATAATAATCAAACCGAATTTCTCAAGAAAAATGGTATTATTTGCAGATGTTCATCGGATTGTTCAAGTTGTCATGAACTTGGTCAGTAACTCATTGAAATTCACACCTGAAAAGGGATCTGTTACATTCTTGCTCAAGGTAATAGGTGAGTACGATGAGGAACGTTCTGCACAGTCAAATTACGAGGCTGTTTACCTGAAAGATCAGTCGCTTGTTTCAAATGAGGGATGTTGCTCTGTTCATGAATTGGATAGGATTTCTTCCAATGCTGACACAAATGCAGAGAATCAAAGTATTGCATCTTTAAGATCATCGCTTTATAAGAGGGTTTTGGCTGAATCATACAACTTTGGTCCAAACAAACAAACAAACAGTCACTTATCTGAAGAAGATCATAACGAAGATGTTTACACAGAAGAGTTACTTCCATCGGATTCTCCTCCATTATTCACATTGGATGATGACGATGATCATTATCGTCATTATAAAAATACTAAGACATTCAAGAAGCTTAGTTCACCTAAAAAATGGGTGTTTCAGCTGTCTATTACTGATACTGGTACTGGAATTGATGAATCTTTACAGGATAAAATTTTTGATGCTTTCGTGCAAGGAGATCAAACGCTTTCAAGGTCTCATGGTGGCACAGGTCTTGGTCTTTCCATTTGCAAGCAGTTCGCTAAAATGATGCACGGCACCCTCACATTGAAGTCAAAAGTTGGAGAAGGCTCCACATTCACGTTCACAATCCCAATTCCTCAGGTAGGAGAGTTGATTTTAGAAGATGATGAGGACCAGTTTTATGATGAGTTCAATGAAGCCTTTCCCAAAAGTAAAAAAGTCATGTTTGTGGATAACCTTGCTGATGAAACTGGTTTTGATCCATTTGCCGCTCGATCTGATGGTCAGATGCCTGATGGAAAATCTCCAGATGACAACATAGGGGGTGATTCAATTACCAGAACTTCAGACCCCAGAGTTAGCTCAACTTTCAATGATGATCCAAATAGCTACTTCGACAAGCCGGAGCTGATAACACGAGCTTCAACAGGAACAGCACAGTCACAGATGATAAAAAGAAAACGCTCAGTTGATTCTAATAGCACTGCAACGGTCTCAGCCGGTAGCTCTTCAACCTGCCCCCTTAGATTCTTGATTGCGGAAGATAATCTTGTGAATCAAGAAGTCATCAAAAGGATGCTTCGTTTGGAAGGAATTTCTGATATCACTCTTGCATGTGATGGAAATGAAGTTTATACTATTGTGAAAGATTCTATGATGAATGGCAAGGGCTTCGATTTGATTTTTATGGACGTACAATTGCCGAACGTTGATGGCCTTACTGCAACCAAGATGATTCGTGAAGACCTCAAATACACTGGCCCTATTGTCGCCTTGACAGCTTTCGCTGACAAGTCAAATGAAGATGACTGTTTAAGTGCAGGAATGACTGGATTTCTCGCAAAGCCTGTGAGAAGAAATATTCTGAAAAGAATAATTACCAAGTTCTGCCCTTTTCCTTCTTCTCCATTTTCGGAACAATCTGATTGGATTAACTCCAGGTCAGACTCCAGAAAAGGCTCCATTGGAATGGTCGCATCTATTATATCAGAGGAATAATAGTGTCTTGAGTTACCATCTTTTTTTCCCTGTTACTACATTTGTATACTATACCCCCAGACATTCTTTGCGCAATATAATGAAGAATAGACGCTTATATTCAGGTAGTTTCATCTCACTCATTCATTCTCTGAGTCACTAAGTTCCACCATTCCAGCCTGTTGCACTGTTGTTCCTGTACTCTTCTTTACTCTGAAATCTTCTAATTGCTGCTGGATCTTGGATCTTTTGCGTTTTCTTGAGACTAGATCCTCTCTCGAAGGAACTAACTTATTTTCTTTTTTCTGGGCTTCATTTTTGAGATAATCTATTAATCTCTTTTTGTCGCTTGGCATACCATGTAGACTTCGATACTTAGCCGATTCACTTTGAAAAAGCCTTTGAGTAGGATTGAACCCTATTTTGTTCAAAGCTTTCGCACCAAAAGCAAGACTAGTGGCTTTTTCTCGCATTTCTCGAGACTCCGTCGACTCCATCGCTGCACTTTTCAACACAGAACCTCCCGATATTGTGGATAACCTTTGTCTGAGTGTTTTTTCTTTCTTCGATAGCTCTATTTTAGCTTTCGTGGAATTTAATTCCTTCATTGTATTTGGGTTCTGATAACTGTCATCAAAAAAAGCCTTGGAAGCAGCAGGATTGGAAAAATACAGCTTTCCAACATCCAGTTTTCCATCATTATCATCCCTTTGATCTGATCTTAGATAACCATCAAGAGCTTCATGTCCTTTTCCAGATTTTACTCCCAGGTAAAATGCTTGTTTTGCACCGTTCTCTGTAGGTGAAAACATCCTAGAAGAACCGCTAAGCTCCATCCTTTTGGAGGCTGTCTTTCCAAAATGCTGTTCAACATGAAAATCACAGTATTGATTTTTTGAAGTATCCAAGGGAACATTACATGAAGTGCCGTTTTTTTTCATGGCTTTGCAATAACCGAGGTCTTTTGAATGCCCAATTTCTATTATATTATCAGCATCAACCTTTGAGGTCAGTGAAAATCCATTTTTTTCTTTGAACACGTATATGGCTGGGTTAAGTACACCAATGATATCACCCAGTCGAAGTTTCCAATATTTTTCAAACGCTTTTGATATTAGAGTTAATGTGATGTGTTGTTTAAAGTTCGAAAGCTGAATATTGATGAATTTCGATCGATTGTCACTGGCAGTTTTGGGTTCAGACTTATTCACAATCACTCCAACTATCACATAATTTGCATACTGCGGTGGTTCAAAATTGGGAAAGGTTATTTTGGACAAAGCATTTTCTATTCTCAAACATTTCATATTTTGGAAGAGAAGTTCTAGATGTTCATGCTTTATGTACCTTTTGGAGATTCGCTTTCCTGAGAAGTGTTCAATTTCATCTGCTTGAATCTTTATCGGTTTGTAATCATAGGGAAGATCAAAAGAATATGTTCGGTCGACTCGCAATTGTTCCTCTCGCCTCTTTCTTTTCTCGGCATGTTCATTGATTTTATTACTGTAAGTTTGAAGTCGGTTGGCAAACGTAGAATTGTTATCACTTGCTGTACTTTTTGATTTTTCCTCCGCCAGAATCTTTGTCCTCAGTTTATTCTCTATTGCAGTTGCTTTGCTTCCACTAAAACAGGGAGTCGTCTGGCGTGGACCAGAACTGAGCCGAGGATCTTCCTCCTCATCTGAATTGACATATTCGACTTTCTCCTCTTTTTGTTTCTCTTTCAGTTCTCTGAGTCTATGAAGTTGACTTAGCAATTGCTCTTCCACATCTGAGAGATTTTCTTATACACAAATATGCATGTAAGTATGCTTGGTCTGGTCTTATTTTTGCGAATGGAACTTACCTTCTTCGATCGCTTCCGATAACGCGTCCTGCTTCTGCATAGCTAAGTATTCAAACAGTGATTTCTAGTTCTATGGCAATTCATTCTCTCAACTCTAAAAGCACAAAATATACGACCCTGATTGAATTGAAATCAGCCGTTTTTTGACCAAAATACTCGGCTTACTGCTTGTAGTTACAATACCCACTCTACCGTTCTATGGAGTATACTTTAATTATATAGAGTTCACTACAATCATGAAGACCATAAATCCGTACACCACGAATTTCAGAAAATTGTACAAATAAAAAGATGGCTGGGAATTTTTCCAGCACAATCTCATTTAAGCTAACAGAAGACCAGTGACTGATACTACGATACCACAATTGAGGATCCACAAAAGGTCGAGGTAGTTAGATCTTGACACATGATGGAGGGTAATCACAAAGAAACTGCTGATGGCAAAGATCAGTCCATATTGGACGTTAGCCCGGCGTTGAATGAGCAAAACTTAGACGAGCGATCACTTTCTGAACATCAAGAAACGCAACATCTGCAAGGAGGAAAAGTGCTCTGGAATGCACAAGAAGACTCAAGCATTTTATCTGTTATTACAGAACCATCAGATGCTGCTGATTTGGTCCCTCTATCTAATTCCGGTGATCACATTACCAACGAGAGTAGTGACTTTAGTGGTACCCCTGCATATGAAAGAACTGCTCATGAATCAGAGCCGAAGGTGGTAGAAGAACCCATAGTAGGAGACTCAATCTTAGATGAGACTTCAACAAAACAAGATTCACTGGCATCAAATGATGAGAAGAATGATGTTCCAAAAGACTCACCCAACTTATCTATCCCTGATCCTATCAACTTTTCTCGTAACGTCTCAAATTCCTCCCATGAAGAATCTGCCGCTAATTTGACAAAAAAAGATGATCTCCTCATGGTGGCATCTTTCTTCCAGATAGATGAGTCTATTTTGGAGCAGCTGGACCCATCTGTTTTTGAGAAATTGTTTCTAAAGCTGAACGAGTATCAGGAACTCAAATCGAGCAATCAACTTTTGGAGCTCAGTTTTGGAGAATACAAGCATTCCGCCGCTAGGAAGGTCGAAAATTTGAATAAAGAGATCTCTCAGTATCGACTAAATGTGGATCAGTTGAACTCGCAAATATCCTTGCTTTCCTCTTCTAAGGCTGAACTGGAAGTGAGTCTCTCTAACGTAGAATCGGGAACTACTGCCCAAAGCAAATCGATAGAAACTTTGAAAGCTGAATTACAGGTGGAGTTGGAAGCAAAGAATTCGGCATTTGAAATGCTTGATCGCAAACAAGCTCAAATTGTTGACTTAAACTTGGAGCTTGGTCAGTTATCAGAAATCAATAAGAGCTTGCGATCGGAACTACTTAATATTGAACTTTCCAAACAGAATGCCACTTCTGAATCCCTAAAGGCCAAGTTTGAGAAGACTAACTTAGAGCAAGAATTGGAGTTCACAAAACAGTCTGCATCTTGGTATGAGGAGGAATTGAAAAGGAAAGTTGATGAGTTACAACGTCTCAGGGAACAAAGAAGCTCTCAGGGCACTTCCCTCCAAATGCAGCTAGAAAAGTACAAACAAGAAGGCAATGTTTCTAAGGCAACGATCGGTGCTTTGAATGATTCTTTGCAGAATATTACGACGGAACAGAATCAACGGTTACTCAAAGTCAAAAAACTCGAAGATGAATTGGCTTTGCAAAGGCAAAAATTTGTGGAGGAAATGTCAGGCAAAGATAGACTGGTGCGTCTCGTTGAAAAATCAGCTACGGATCGTCAAAAAAGGATTGAATCCTTGGAGGCATTATATCAAGAACTTTCTGAAAAGGCTGCTAAAGAAGAAGAGGAGCACAATACACGCTTTGAAAACCTCAAAGAGCAAATTACACAGAAAGATCTGGAGATCAGAGGACTTGAGGATACTGTTGCAAATTTGACAAATGTGAATGGTGGCGAAATTCCAGACACCACCAACATATTGGGGGAGTTAGGCAACGGACATGGTTCTGTGGCCTTTTCTCCGGCTTCTCACAAGATTGTTAGATCGCTCAAGGAGAACTACTCGGTGACAGACTTGATCACGGAGACAAACTTTTTGAAAAAAGAGGTAGTGAAGGAAAAAAGATTGAGAGTCAAAATCGAAAACGATATGAGCGCAATATTTAAAGAGCTGGAGCTCAGAATGCCTCTACTCCAATCCTACAAGGATAAATGTGAAGATTTTGAGTCCAAACATACTCAGCTATCTTCCATAATTGATTCGATTACCAAAGAGAAGCTCGCTGTCGTTTCCCAATTGGAGATGACGAAGAAAAAGAACAATGAGATTATTTATCAGGTACAAGAACTCACTCAGTATAATTCTGATTTGAAAAGACAGGTGGGTATACTCTTGGCAGAAGTTTCATTAGAGAAAAGCAATCAAAAACCTCTCACTGGTGAAGAAAAGGAATATTTGGCAATGGCTATATCGGGTACTGAAAGTCTAATTGATACCACTGACACAGGAAAATTGATTACAGAAAGATTATCTACTTTCAAAGATATCCCTGGGCTCTTGGAAAAGAACAGACAGTTGCTTGCTGTCTCAAGAAAGTTGGGGAACGATCTCGAGCAGAAAGAGAACGGCTCGAAATCAAAAGATGATAACGAAGAGGAAGCGTTGGAAAAAGCTGCTGAGGCCATACAAAGACTCCAAGAGCAATTACAGAACACCGAAATTCGCTTGGCTTCTGTGACAAACAGTAGGGATATGCTCCAGAATTTGATTGACCAAGGCGATGTGGGACATCTTCCCTCAAAAGATAATAGGTCAAACACAACTACTGATGCGTTGAGGTTTGATTTGATTATCAAGTCTCAGCAAGAGGAGATAGAAAGCTTGAGAAAAGGCTCTGACGAAATTGCTGAAAGACTTAACAACCAGATTGCAAGCTTGTCTTCTGAAAAGCTACAGCGTTCTTTGGATCTTTCTCGCTCTAACTCTTCAAACGAGCTTTTACAACAGCAATTAAAGTCATCTACATACTTGTCCAACTTAGCTAAATCAGAAGCACGTGAGCTAAGAGAGAATGCAACAAGGATTCATGAAAGCTTATCGAAGTTAGAGTTGAGATCTCAAAAACTGGCTGATGAACTATTAGAGTCCAAGAGTGTGCAATCCACGCTAGATGCACAATTGAAACTTTTGTCCTCCGAGAAGTCGGTTTGGAAAAATGTCGAGAGCCGTTTGAGAACAGATATCAGCAACTTGGTGGACGAGAAAGCAAATCTCTCCTCCACTATTTCGAAACTACAGGCTCTGGACGATGAGAGATGTTCCAATCACAAATCATCAACTGAGAGAATGGCACATACCATAGAGACATTAGAAAAGGAGTTAAAAACAACTCGATCAAAAGCTGACTTTTCAAACGAAGAAATCAAGCGGATATTGCACTCGAAGAACGCGGATTCGCAGCTCTATCAGAAGCGTATCGACTCTTTATCAGCGGAGGTTAGTGTGTTGCGTGAGTCTCTTGCAGCGAAGACCGGCAGAATTGAAGAGCTAACCACTCAATTAGACTCATTAAACAAGAAATACATGGAAATTTCAAATCGGAAGAGCTCCGCATTGGCTGCAATGAATGCTACGGTTGAGTCATCTGCTGATGTGAAAACATTGAAAGAGGAATTGTCTCAAACCTTGGAAGATTTGGAACTTGCTACCAAGAATGTCCAACAGTATAAGGAGATCGCTGAGGCTGCGGAAAAAGAGCTTGGTTCACTAAATGAGACTTATCAGAAATATAAACAGTCTTCCGAGGAGAGGCTATCGGCTGCCAAAGATGAGTGTGAAATGCTGAATGCTAAAGTTCAAAGTCTGAATGCTGAAAGAGAGACAATCAAACAAAACTTGAATTCTCTCACGGAGGAATCTGAACGCGGTAGGCGGTCCCATGAAGGAAAAATAGAAGATTTGAGTCGTACCATTGAAACATTTTCTAGCATTAAGGCTGATCATGAGTCTTGTGTTGTTGTACTCAATGAGAAACTTGATTCTTTAAAGCAGCAGGTCACCAATAAACAGCAAGAATCACAAGAGAAAGTTTTGGAAATCCAAAGGTTATCCTCTATCAACCTTGATCTCTCAGAGCAGCAGATATCCCTTCATGAAAAAATCCGAAAGCTAGAGGATCAGCTAATCTCAGCTAAAAATTCTGTCGATGCGGCCAATGAAAATGCTGAAACTGAAAGAGTATCCTTGCAAGAGGAGATCAAATTGAAAGATATCAGAATTATGGAGTTGGATACACAAAACAGAACTTTAATTAACCAACTTGAGAGCTCACCTATATCTTTTAAGGATTCAGATGGAGCTGATACTGATATGAAAAGTTTGCTCACCTACTTACACAGAGAAAAAGATTCTTTAGCACAGCAACTTGAACTCTCAAGAGCTGAGGAAAAAAGGGTGAGGCAATCAGCAAATATGCTTGAGTCTGAATTGGCCGATGCCAAGGCTGAGATACTTGCAGCTAAAGAAAAAGTGGATTCTGCCAACAAATATTCAATCGTATTAACCGAAATGAAGGAGCAAATTCATGAACTAGAACTGTACAAACAAAATAATAGGGATCTTCGTACGGAGAACCAAGCAAATTTGGAGAAGATTCATAAGTTACAGCAGCAGCTGCAGCATTTGACTGATAAATATCAACCGGCTGAACAAGAACTGAACCAACTCAAAGCTGAGTTAGAGATCAGAGAGTCGCAAATTGAGCTTTCGGGCAAGGAGTTGCAATACTGGAAAAAGCGCTCGGAAGACTTACTGCGTGGCTCTGGATCAGCAGAATCACAAGATCCAAAACAGATCGATGAAATTGAAGAGTTGAAAACTAAAATTGAAGTTTTGCTGAATAATGAAAAGCAGCTACAGGACAAATATGACAAGCTTAGAGCAGAAGCTCAGGACAAACTGAATAAAAGTAAGCTCACAAGACAACAATTGAACATTGAAAAGAAAGGGTTGATGAACCAAGTTAAAGAATTACAGGCCAAGCTAGACTCTCTGAATAGTCATTCCTCAGATGTCAACGAGTCATCCATGGATTTGTTGAGAGAACAGTTGCGCAAGGTCGAGGCTGAGCTTTCCAAAGCCAAATCTGATAACTCCAAGCTCAAGGTCGAATATGACATCAAGGTGAACAGACTTGATGCTGAAATAAGTCGTTTGCATGCTCGTCTAGCTACTCTCACTGAAGAGTTGGAAGGAAAAGTCACACCTCCAACTACAAATGAGACTCATGGTACTACTGTAGGAGATTTACCTGAAATTGAGTCACTCAAGAAGAAGATCAAGTTGTTGCAATCTAAACTAGTTGATGAAGGTGACACCAAGAATGCTGATCTCGAGCAGATAAAGAAAAAATTGAAGGAAGAAAGTGATGCTGAGTTGGAAGCGCACAAGAAGCGGCTCAGAGCTCCAACACAGGCAAAAATTAACGAGGTTATTGAACAGAGATGGAAAGCAAGAAAGATTGAGCTTGACAAAGAGTACGAAAACAAAGTAAAGGAGTTAGAACAGAAATCTTCTTTGAAGGAAAACGGTGCTGTTTGGTTTGAGAAACAGAAGCAAGAGCTGCTTCAAAAGTTTGAGCACGAAAAGGAGCAGTTGAAAAAAGATACTACTGTTGCTGTTCGTAAAGAGACGGAATTCAGAGAAAACATTTTGAAGAAGCAGCTCACATCTTTGAAACAGAAAATCAAAGATTTGGAACTCCGGAAAACTCAACTCGATGCTACGCCGAAACAGGACAATCCATTATCGACTTCAAATCATCCGGACAACTCCAATGTCACTGTCTTTGAAGGCTCACAGAAAAGGATCGCAGAGAGTGAAAGTAGTTCAGAAGAAAAAAGGGCCAGAACAAATTGATCGCAAGATTTATAATCGAGTTAACACATTGTATTTAATAGCCGTTGTGATTTAATAATAGTTTCATGAAAGAAACCAAATACCTTTAGTGGCCGTTGTTGTGAAGATCACTTTTCGGTTTTGTGTGGACTTCAGCAGAACTATACTGCCATCCACGCATATTCTGGAAAGCTTGGGGTCATGGATGCTATCATTGAGGTCTAACTCAATGCGACTACCGCGAACATAGCCCACTCGGTGGTCTTTAACATGACTGCCTTTATCATAAGCCTTTCCCAAAATCTCCATTACTCCATTTTGATCAGAAAGATGATCGAAATAGATCACATGGAGAGCATTCTCTTCTAACTGAGATTCAGGGGAGATCATGAATTTCTCCTCAAAATTGGAAACTGCACTCACTACAAAGTATCCAAGCGCTGAATCTGTAGGTTTTATGACAGTTCCGTCAACCTTAAACCCGCCTTCGTAGACTGGATTTTCAGTGAGAAGCCTTTGAGCAGCGATCTTAAATCTCTCCACGCCCAATTTTCTCAGCTCTGGAGAATCCGAATCAGCCACTAAAGAAGCATGAAGACACCAAGAGCCAACGATGAAAAACTTCAAACTGCCGGCTTCTTTGCCAATTTCTCCATTTGGCTTCAGTAAGTATGATTCAGGTCCGAATCGAGCCTCATATAGATGGAATGGCTTACGATTACCTTGAACCAATGCGAGTAAAGCATCCAAAACTGTGTTCAACCGAATTGAGTGCGCAAATGCATTGCCAGTCCCCATAGGGATGTTCACAATAGTTAAATCATCGATGGGAAATTGTACAGCATTCAAGAATTCACTGATTGAAGTGTCGCCAGATATGAAAATTAGCAATTGGCTGACAGAGGTGTCGAAAGTTTCAGCAAATTGAGTAACTGAATGTGCGGAAATTGTAGGATAATAGCTGTGTGAGACGTCCAAATCTGCTAATAGTGGTTTCAGTAAGCTTCGGTACACGTCTTTGGAGGCCCCTCGAACTCCAGACTTGATGGAGTCTATCACAGTGATTGATCTATAGGGTAAGGGGTCACTTTTCACTTGAAAATCCGCTGGTTTCTCAGTTATGCCATAACCGTAGTTCTCTTCGGTCTCTGTCAGTTCAACCCGTTTCGTGGGTAAGTCAAGAATTAGAGAACTAACCATGAGTTCTTATGGATATCTCAGGGTTTCAACGATTTATCCGGGATACAAATTGGTTAGGGCATCTGTTTGGACTCCTTATCGGGCGGGTTTCAGCCTCTGCCTCTGAGTGTGGCGCATCTCTAGTCTCGGCTCTATTACTGGTTTTTACTCAAGGCTGGTAAATTACTATCACTGTACTACTTTTAAGTGATTTCCTAATTAGGAATCAAGAAATGATTGACCAGAAGTGGTAGGCAGAAGAAGATAATGCCGGGTAATGGTTCCTTTCTGTCATGCCAGTAATATTCTTGTACTTGGGATCAGTGAAGCGAAAAAGAGTGAGATTGATTCAAAAATGCCTTTAGTCCAGCCTCAGACAGAGTTGAAAGGTATTGGGCGACGATTTAGTGCGATCGTTAAACAAAAAAAGGTATCATGATATAAGTAGAACAGATCTGATCCCAAAATATACTTTGTTCAAGATTCGCAGTATACCAGAATGACAAAAGACGCGGCTGTGTGCCTGTTCTCAACACGCCTTGTAATTTTTTTGCGGCCAATGAATCTGCTCGCAATAAAAATAGGACCACTGATAGAAAAGGGAGCACAAGAGCTTAGACTGCTAAAAGGAATGGTTTGAATTGGAGGAGCTAAGTCCGATGACCAAGGATTCTCTGAATACCATGGGTAGTCCATCCCTGTCTTTCTCCAGTATCAACAATCGATCTTGGGAGCGTATTTGTTCAGTAAATCAAAGCCCGGAACATCCGTGCACTCCTTAGGTCACCAATGTTGTCGGGGTGAAAATACTTCTTTAGGTTACTTTTGAAAAAAAATCTTGTAAGACAGTTTTCTTTAGAGACAATCTACTTGACTCCAAGTTCCGAATAGTGATTCAAAGCGGAAAGCAGTGAATTTCTTAACTTGAACACATCTAGTTTGCAGAATACCTCTGACAGTATGGAAGCTATCGCACGTAAATCCATGGACGTCTGTCCTTTTGTCAAATCGACCTCGAGCCGGGCTCTCAGATGTTTAGCCAGAAACTCTGGGTTGGCTGCTAAAGCACAAGGTTGCCCAGTAATGAGCCATGCCATGGGAATGAAACGGTACTACTCGACTGGCTCTAAGGTGGTTCAGGCACAGGCCTCAGACAAAGTGACTTCTGTCCCGAATGCTCATGAACCTACTGGTTCGTCAGCAGGCACAGCGGCATATGAGTTTAATTCCAAGGAAAACTCATTTGACTACGAGGGTGCTTTTGAAGATCAGATCACTGCAAAAAGAAGAGACAAGTCGTACAGGTTTTTCAACAACATCAACAGACTTGCTAAGGAATTCCCAAAGGCCCATCTTCAACAAGAGGATGACAAAGTGGTTGTTTGGTGTTCAAACGACTATTTAGGAATGGGCAAAAATGAAGAAGTGTTGCAAACTATGAACAGAACCATGACTAAATATGGTACTGGTGCAGGTGGTACCAGAAACATTGCGGGCCATAACAGACACGCTATCTCATTGGAAAGCGAATTGGCTGCGTTGCATAAAAAAGAGGGTGCTCTGGTTTTTTCATCTTGCTTTGTTGCCAACGATGCAATTTTATCTTTACTAGGACAGAAATTCAAAGACCTAGTCATTTTCAGTGATGAGTTGAATCATGCTTCCATGATTGTTGGTATCCGCAACTCACGGGCAAAGAAACACATTTTCAAACATAACAACATTGACCAACTGGAAGCTCAATTGGCAATGTATCCAAAATCGACTCCTAAGCTTATTGCGTTTGAGTCTGTTTACTCCATGTGTGGATCTGTTGCACCAATTGAGAAAATTTGTGATTTGGCAGAAAAATACGGAGCCTTAACATTTTTGGATGAAGTTCATGCCGTCGGTATGTACGGTCCTCACGGTGCTGGTGTAGCTGAACATCTTGATTTTGAGGCTCACTTGAAAGCAGGAATCGCTTCCCCTTCATACAAAACAGGTATGGACAGAGTTGATATGATCACCGGAACTTTGGGCAAGTCGTTTGGTACCGTGGGAGGCTACATTGCTGCTTCGGCAAAGCTGATTGATTGGGTTAGATCTTTTGCACCTGGTTTCATTTTTACCACTACCTTACCTCCAGCTCTAATGGCAGGAACTTCGGCTTCAATCAGAATTGTTAGATCCAACATCGAAGACCGTATTAATCAACAGAAAAATGTCAGATACGTGAAGAACAAGTTAGGAGATCTGGGAATTCCAGTTGTTCCAAATCCATCTCATATTGTCCCACTTTTGGTTGGTAATGCAGCGGACGTCAAAAAGGCTTCTGACATTCTTTTAGAGAGCCACAAGATTTATGTGCAGGCCATCAACTTCCCTACGATTGCAACTGGAGAAGAAAGACTCAGAATTACTCCGTCACCTCATCATTCACGTCAAGTCTCAGATGCTCTCATCGAAGCTGTTGATTCTGTCTGGAGCTCTCTCAGCTTAAAGAGAGTTCCTGATTGGGAGCAACTTGGCGGGCATTGTGGCGTTGGTTCTTCTCATGCACCAGCTGTTGAAAATCTGTGGACTAACCAGCAGCTAGAGTTGAAAAATGTTGATCTTAATTCAAATGTGTTCAACCCTGTTATCAAACAGTTGGAAGTTTCCTCAGGTGTTGCAGCGTAGGCGGCATACCGAATACGACCGTCTTTTTCTTTTGGTCTGAAAATGAACAAGGTTCCCTTCATTTAGCTATGCGATTTATTGTTGTTATGTTGCAGTAGTTTATGAGTGATCCAATAAAAAAGTTCTATTATTTTGTCTCTGATAATTATATTATCTCTACGTTTTTTTTAACTTTGAAGAAGACAAATGTTCCAACTATTCTACAGCTGATAGTAAAAGCGCAAGATTAAAAGATTATTATAACTTATAAATAATTATTTGCAACTGAGAAATTAGGAGTCATCACCAATTGTATATATGTCTACTCCCAATCTGGAAGTAGGTCATAAGGGGTTGTGAATTCAGGTGGAGGATATGGAGGATTATGCGAAGCTTCCATATCGTACCAGGATTTGTGCAAATACTTCTCCATCTTTTTGCAGACATCGATGATTTCCAGTTGGTCAAATGGTTTGCCTTGCTTGAAAGCTTCTAGCAATCTCTCACGGTGGTATTTGAGATGCTCCTCAAGGTTTTTGAATTTGAACTCAAACCATTCGGTATAAAATTGATCATGGACATCTCTTGGCAGAACAGATGGTTTGACGGAGGTCAAAACATTGTTATCCAAAGTACCTGGGCTTGCATCATAAAATCCACCAACACAGGAAATTCTGTTGGAGTTAGAAATTGGTTTGGTAGCAACGTGTCTCAGAACCATACCTTGGAGCAATGTAGCGTATCCCACTTTTGGATCTGGAACACGGAAAATGGAATCATCACCTGTGATAACTCCAGTCTCCCCACCCACAGCATCTTCTCCAAGATCACACATAATCACCAAGGCAAGAGAGGATGAGTCGTAATGCAGACCTAGAGTTGAAGGAAGGTCTTCTCCTTTTCCAAGATTTTGTGTTTCCAGTTGCTTGAGAAGATCAACTTGTGTTGCCGGAATATCTTTAATCTCCTCTGGAATCTCAGATGCCAGTGACACGTTGAAATGAGCGTACTCAGAGTTAAAAACATTTTTAGCCTTCACCTCAGCAAAAGTGCTCACAATCAAGTGAAGTTCCGGAGAATTAAACAAAGCTTGTGTAAATGGTGCAGCGTATTTTGCGTGTCCACCAATATGGAAGTCCAATCTTGTAGCCTTTTTAGACATGCTATTATTTGGGAGCCTAGCCCACTTATCAAGAACCTCTGGCTGGAAGGCTTCCCACAAAAGCATGTCTATGGCCTCTTGGGAAAGAAGGGGAAATGGATATGTGGCTCCAAAATCAGAAATTGGTGGAACGCGTGTTTTTGTAACTTTCAGGTCTTCCAGAGTGACTCTTTTTGTTGTCGTGTAGTATTCATCCTTGAAAATCAAATGTTTGGATGCATCGAACTGCAAATTTGGATTGAACGTCGGTTTGGACTTTAACTTTCTCAATAATGAATTAATCTCTGTCTGTCTGGTGAGCTGAGGAATATCATGGGTATGAACCCCTTCTAGGAAGGAAGTAATTAAACCATTTTCAGCTAAAGGAACAGGGTAGGCAGGTGCAGCTTGGTCAACTGTCATTACGGCCAATAATTCAATAAACAGACTTCCAAATGTATTACAGATCCTTCTGTTCCTTCGGAATGCAGAGGCATTACAGGGTTATATATAATGATGTTCTATTTATAGGGCAGATAAGAGATGCTGCAAAGATTGCGGATGAATCTTCTTTAGGCAACTTTGTTCTTATCACTTTTCTGAACTCACGAAATAATAAAGTACATTGTTCTTCCGAAAAAGGAAATGATGTCGAGAATGATAGCATATTTCGCGAAAAAAACAGTCGTTTCTTCAAGTCCAGCTATCTCGGGTACTGTCGGACAAACAAAGATCGGAATGCGAACTTACTGACATATGTAAGCACAATGCGGAGAACTGAAGGGATGTAATAAGTATCAGCCCTAGGTATGATGACGTGCATAGATTAATGTAAACAAAAACTGCTATAAAAGAGTTGATCCAGAACGAGTTCTAATCCGTACATCTACCTTCCGCAATCAAGTCCACTTGGTCAAATAACCAAGAGCTCGTGAAGGTGCTGAGTCCCAACGCGTGTGACCTCAGAGTCAGATTTCTGTCGTCTGTGATAAGTATGCTGTATTTGAAAACGCTGGCTTCCAACTTGTCGAGAACCTTTTTGTTCTTGTTTAATTTCACGTTGGCCCCAAGAAACATACTCTTTCCAAGATCATCATTCAATTTGATTGCTTTCATAATTAATTCATCGGTGTTAGTTCTCCAATCCTGGTTCTGTTCGAACTCCAATGTTTCATTCAAAGATGAAGCTTTGCTTCCATCCGCTCTCACGGGCAGAATGTCTTTCTCACTGTAAAGCTGCCGTATTATCAAAACCGCACGAGTGGCCGGGTCTGCTACAGATGCATCTGTAGATCTTCGTAATGAACGAAGTTCTTGAAACACTGTCAAGGGAATTGCCAGACGAAACATGTCCGATCGGACACATTTGTAGATTCTTCCGCAATGCTTGAGCCAAACATTGGTGTCCAAAGAGACATTTGTCACTGATGTATCCATTTTTTCTCCCAAGTCACCTAGAACTTTGATTAAGTTCGATTGTGAAGTTTGCTGTAAATGCTTTTCGAACTCTTCCTCGTACTCGTCATGTCTGATATGACCAACCTGCTTGTAATCTGATTCCTCAGAATAAGTCTCATCATCTGCTTCTTCACCTTCAGCAAAAAAGCTAAAATCAGTCGCACTTCCAGAAACAGTTGTGAAACAATTGTTATTAATGTACTCCGTCATGAAACCATACGAGTTGTGATCCCAATTGGGCATTCCTTGGGGAACTTCATTGTACCATTTGGATTGATCATAGACGGGCTCATAATCTTCTTCGTCCACTAAAATGAGCTTAGAATTAGGTTTTTCAAACAATTCTTGAAATCTTGGATCTTGCGAAAAGAAAGCGACACTTGTGTTACTGGACTCCAGACTTATCAAATATGGATCAATCTTAAACTTGAAGATATTGCTTGATTTCACTAACCCAAACTCAGGAAAATTATCTGCGATGAAGGAGCTCAAGAGAAATATTCTTATAAATCTGTGAGCATCCTCATGTGAATCATATCTCAAACCCGAAGTTGGAATATCAAAAATATCGCTCTTGACACCAGTCTCGAATACAGAGCCGTAGTCTCTTTTTGGCGAAATGTTCTCGAACCAAATTGATCCCCAGCATTTCCACACCTCCCAAAGCTTCTCATTTTCGGCAAAATATCTTAGAATGTCTTGCTCTCTGCCGTTTTGAAAAAGATATGTATGCTCTTTCAAAAAATGACGCATATCAGGAGACGATCTGACAATAAACAAAACATCATTTAAATATGGAATCAATTTCATCCAAGGAATGAATCTGTGAATGAGATAGTTGAACATTGGCTTTGAGCTTGGCCACTTTTTCGTTGACTCGCCAACAGAGATAATGAAATAAAGCCACACAATCACATGGGCAGTTGAGGTTTGTAATGGACCAGTTACGTATTGTTTTAGCATTTTCATACTCAACTCCATAACTCCTTTGTTTATGAAGTCCAAAAGGATGAACCAAGAACTCTCATTTTGCTCAGATGCAGACGAGAAATAGACAGCATCAGAACCATCAACCTTTCCAAGCTCTTCTCCAATCTCGCTCTTCGACTTCCTCCGTTTATCTCTTTTGCCTCTTCTCTGTTTCAATGCTTCGGGCAGTTCGAAAAGTTTTGCAAACGGGTTTCTTGAATCTCCAAATCCAATCAGATGGTTAATGTCGCATAGAGCAAAATTTGGGCCTTTTTGAAACCAAAAATTTAGTTTCTCGACAGACAAGGTAGACCCAAGCTCCCCTCTGAGCTGAAAAAAGTCGATACTGGAGCTATCCATCCCAAAATGAGCAGAATAGTGTGAAACCAGATTGGCCATTTCTTGACTACCACTGTAATTGGGCATTAATAGAATCTTGTGAATTTTCACAAAGTCTATCATCGCCATCTCGATTGAGCTTAGGATGTTTCTTTGTGAGCAAACATTATCAACGATCATTCTGAGATACTGCAAGGTTGGAACAAAAGGATCACGGCATGTCACACTTTTTCCAATATCCACCAGAGCTTCAAGATTATCAGTTTCAACGGTACACATATGATAATAAATCTTACCATGCCCAAACTGAGTTTTCATAGCTAGTTGATACCAGTAAACAGATGATATTTTCCAATCCATGTAACGCGCTGGATACAAAGCAATTGCCATCCTTGAGAGGTCACCCAACTTTTCGGCCCACCAGCCTTTGATTCCTAACTCTCCATCAGTGAGACAACATATTATGTTGAAAGCGTAAACTATGAAACATCCACAAACTTCATGCTCCACAAACATTGCTGCAACATTCTTCAAGACCTCAAGGAAAGAAACAACACCGTACACCCACATTCTTCGCAGTATCCTATAGTTTGTGACTAGTGGCTTTCCGGCCCTCGCTGAAGTTGGGGACAATGCATAGAGCAAAAAATCGTGATAGTTGTCCAACAGCTGTATTACCTTTTTGTAAACAAGCCAAAGTTGAGGTGTAATCTCAGCCCCTGCGTCATTTTCGATCAGTCTCTCATTAACCTCAGCACAACCTTGCTGTGTTTCCACTTCCAGTTTTAGTATTGACTTGTACGTTTCTTGTAGATTGGCAGCAAGCAGCTGTTCTTCTTCGGAGATCACCCTTTGACTTGGTTGATGTTGAGATAATGGGGCTGGAGGTTGTGAGAATATGGTTTCGGTGCTTGGTCTTCTCGTATTCGGAGCCTGGGTTGATTGTGTTGGCGGTCTGTCCGGAATGGACTCGGGAGAATTGGACTGCTGATGGCTCCTGGGCTGAGTCAGGTCATTCACATCACTAGAGTTTTCTACACTCATGTCTGCTTCAATTGGTTTCAATGTAGCTTTGGATCTGGGAGACGCCGGAAGTTCTACCGTTGCCAAAGTAGGTGTAGGTGTCTTGCTTTGTCGAACTCGTTGTACTTGAAGAGTTGCTGGAACAGAGGGGGTCGACTTAGGGTTCAAGGAAGTCTCGTTTTGCGCAAATTTGCTCTTGCATGAGTAGTTCACTTGTGGCTGTAGGGACAAATCTAGTTGTGGATGCTGGAATGAACTAGAGGAGATTGCAGATATTCCGGATGACAAATGATTTTTTGAATGCGCTAGAGACGGATTGACTGCAAGTGACGAGAAAGATGGTAGGAAGCTATTGTTAGAAGATAAAACAACTGGACCTCGCTTAGTTGCGACACTCTGGAACAGACCTGACTGCGAGTTTTGTCGTTTCTGGTGTATTGAAGGTTGCGTTACCGTAATATTTGAAGGTTGCGTTACCGTAATATTTGAAGGTCTCAATCGACTGGAGCTGCTGACGTATTCGTTTTTTTGAAGAATGCTCTGGGTAGCTAGACCCTCTAAATCATTGTTAGCACTTTTGATATCCTCGTTGGGCGGTGGAGTCATTGGCTATAAAATGACTTGAATGTCTTGTAAAAGTTGCAATGCAGAAACAAAAAGCTCAACCAAACTTGCCCCCAACTTCAATTTCGAAATTGAGTTTAACTGTTAAAATGTGCTAAGCGACAACCCTAGTTAGGGTTTTGGCAGAATGCTTTTCGACTCTGTAAGCTTTCCTATCTTGTGTTTGCCCTTGTCATCCCTTTTGTCTTTTAACTATTTCTGCGAGTATTTTTCGGCACTGATCCAGGCCGAAGCAATGAAGATTACGTAATATTTTGCTTTACGACGGGATTGATGCCAGAACCTAAGAGCTCCCTGCCTTCAAAACGGCCCACAATTATTGATGTCAGAGTTAGCTTTTATTCGTAATTATGATCTTCTTCTTCTCTCAAGATTCTGATTTGACAAAACTTGCTGAATCAATTAGATCATATAACTGTGATCCAATTATTAGGAATTGTCGATTTGTAATATTGGAAATGTAACGATCTAGGTAACAGGAATATTTAATCTACTTTCGGAGAGCCTCCGTGCTTCCCACCTTTAAACCATTGGTCTGGAATTTGTCCGTAGATCAATTCGTAATTTGAATAAGTGGACCTACACAACGAAAGAGTACAAAAACTCAAAACTCCTGCAAAACACAAGATTTCCTGTGCAGGTGAGACCGAAGTTTATGTTCTACTGTACATAATCCAACTGAAATTTTCTTGATCCTATGTAATTTGATAAAAAGTAAACGTTCTAGAACTGAAATGGTGAAAAAATTATGACGTCGTTATACAACTGTGATTTGGGTATCAACTAGCTTGATTCTGACGACAAAATAGAAGCGAAAAGAGTTCTAGTTTGAACATCAGTGGCCTCAATGGTGTCAAGATCGATCGAGTAGACAGTGATGGTACCTTCACATTGGCCATTGTTGATAACTGTATATTCGTCTGGTAGCAAACAGTCACCAGTGACACAGTTACGAACAGAATCGGTCGACACAGTTTCCTGTTCAATAAGACCTGCCGTGTCGTTGTAGTAGACCTTGTAGGCAAGCGATTCTGAACCGGTAAATCTGGTATGTTTGAAGGTCAATTCCTTGCAGTCAGAGTCAAGATCACTTCCAGCCTTTGGGAAGTTCACATTCAAACCGATACCAGGTGGCAAAACCTTTCCGTCGGTTGCTTCGCCCTCGAGAACCAGGTTCACAATATCCAGAGTATTTGGAATAGATGTTCCAAGAATGATTTTCATCATCATCCAAATTGTCCTTGAAGAAGGAGTTGTTGCTGTCAGCACCACTGAAAGCAATCGATGGGTAGCCTCTTTCAACACCATAGTAAGAGGAACCGATGGTACCAGAGACAAAGAAGTCTCTGTCACCCATGTTAGTACCTTCATTAGGACCTCCAACGATAAGGTCAATGCTCAAATTGTTGAAATAGTTTGGAAGAATGTAGTCGAATGCCCATGAGACACAAGCGGCTGGAGTACCATTGAAGTACCAGACATTTTCGTCATCGACCTCATGACCCCAAGCTGGAGAGCCAGCAGGGGGTAGTTGAAAAGAGCAGGCTCTTCTAGAGCATCGCTGTCAGGAAAAACGAATCTTCCACCGTTACCTGACATCTGCACAGCAGGAGCCACCAACACGACGGTGTGACCAGCGTTCTTCGGGTCCCTGTAGAAAGCTCTGATATTGGTAGCAGATCAACTGTCGTCATTGGTTAGCAGAATATTTGCGGCAGAGGCCGAAGATATGAGGCCTGATGCAACTGTCAACATATTTGCAAACTTCATTTCGTCAAGAAGTTTTGGTTGGAGTTTTGTGAGATTTTGGACTGATAACAAATCAGGGGGCGGATTTGCCAACCTTTATAAACCAAAATCTAAAGCGCTGTATGGGCGTTGCCGAATTAGCTTCTTTCAGAAACATTCTTCCATCCATCCAAAGTTGGATATATGGATTAATGATGATCCCCCATTTTGTATCAAAGGGTCATACAGACAACAACGTGCGCTAACTGACACCTGTGAAATCCGGACAGTTTGTTCAATTACCGCCGCCTCGAAGCCCAAAAAAGATAGTGCAAGGGGTAATAGACAATTGAGGTGAGTATGGAACCATAACTTTTGCTGAATCTTGGCTGCATACTTTCCAGTATATTCGGGCCAAGACATCATGATTATGCTGAATTTGTCAAAATTCTGTGAGTTTCTCAGTTATGGGGAGTGATGGATGTATTTTTTCAAGTCGAGATCTGAAAGATGCGATGATTTTTCCCGATCTCGTAAACCTGCAGAGCACTGCCAGCTAACATTGCATACTTTACACGTGCCGGAAGCGTTGTGCTCGATGACCGATTTAATGAAATCATTCGGTATTCGCTCTGAAAACCAATTCAAAAGTAGACGAATATCCCAATTCCTTTCGAAGAGAACCAAGCATTGCAGTGTCTCACGGTCGGGATTAAATGGCTGACACTAAAAAGCGAATTGAGCTCTGCTTCTGATGAATATTTAGGTTGCTAATATTTATGCTACATCGAGGGCAGTAACAGCACATTCCCAATGAACAGGGAAACATCTCCAGATTTGTCAAGAATACCTAGTTTGGCAAATTATGTGCCTGGGAACTTCCGAGGGTCGTACATTGTGCGTCAGAATTTTTCAGCCGCATAGGATTTTTAGAAAAGACATTCCAGTTAAGAGAGGGTTTCAAGTCCCACGTTTTGCCAACTGGATGATATAGGAGCTTTTGTACCCATTGAAGACCAATTCAAGAACAAAATCTGCAGCTTGTCGTCGGTTTGGTACTGTTTGCAGCCTTCAGTTCTGTTTGCCTATTTGGAGATATCACAAAACAGAAATTTAGGATCCAAAGCCGTCCCATATAAAAAGAATATTTCCTGGAACTCTAAACGGGCGTTTGCTTCAACCCGATATTAGCAAAGACAGGTCTTGATAAACAAGGTGATACCAGTAATCAAGTTTGCAAGCTTGCTCAGTGTGGCCTCGAGCCTCATAACTTCCGCTTCAGCCGCCAACCTTTTACTCACCAACGATGATGGTTGGGCCGCAACCAACTTGAGAGCCTTCTACAGAGACCTCAAAGCCGCCAGTCACACTGTCGTTACCGTTGCTCCTGTCGAGCAGAAATCAGGTAACGGAGGAAAGTTTACCCTGGCTTCAAGCAAAACCCTTGAGATTGATGGACTTTTCGACTACCCTGTTGCAGGATCTCCTTCTTGGAACCATGAAGATGACGACTTGAATATGTGGTACTATAATGGTACACCTGCCGCCTGTGTTGCTGTTGGTCTAGACTATATCATCCCAACACACTTCAACAACATTACCATTGACCTTGTTGTCGCTGGTCCAAACGAAGGTACCAACTTGGGTGAAAGAGACTTTGTTCTTTCCGGTACCATTGGTGCTGCTGTTTACTCCGTTGAGAGAGGATATCCAGCCATTGCTTTCAATGGTTCAGACAGCAACAACTCTTTCTACAAGGATAGCCTTGATACGATGAGTCCCACTCCTGGAACATTTACTCAAAAGCTTCTGTTGACCTTGTCAACACCTTCCTCAAAGCCAAGGTGACAACTCAAGGACTCTGTCATTGTCTACTGGTTTGAATGTCAACTACGGAGTTGCTGGTACTGATCTCAACTCCAGCTGTACTTCTTTGGACTGGTATCACACCAGACTCACGGGAGCCGACTTCTTCCCATACGCTATTTCTTATGATGAATCAACCGGAGAATTGGACTAGAGTTATGCTTACCCCACTGCACTTGGCCAGTGTTTTGAAGGGCAATGCACTCTTCCTGGTGAATTTGATATCATCAACAACGACGATTTGTGTGGTGCCACCATCTCTGTTTTCACTATCGATGGTGATGCACCAACAAACTACACCACTGAGGTTATCAGCAAATTCAGCAGCATCATTGTTTGAGTTAGTGACTCACTGACCTTCATGTTGCCTAATCTGATTCTCCTGGGTTTTTGATAAACCTTTTTTCATCCAACTTATTACCATTTTCTTTTCAGACGTTCTATTATACAACTGTGTATATAATTTTCCAACTGCCCGTTCAATGATCCTAGCCACTTTCATGTCTTGCTTCTGTAGTATCAATTGGATTCCAACGCCAAGTTAAGGTACTCTACAAATAAAGGTATGATTCGGTCTCTTTCCACAGTTCTCATCTTGTTCAATGCCAGATAACTTCTTCTTATTCTCTGCAGCTGTGCAATTGAAACAGTCGTTCCTGGCATATTCACCAAGTACGATTCTCCATCCACATTCTTAATTTGTATCTCTCCAATAGAGCTGAGGTTTTGAAGCTCAACAACTTCTCCGATGACTCTGTTAGTGAGAAGGTCCAGTTCTTGAAAATAATTAATTCCCACCGCTGGTTTCAAAGATGTTGATTGATTCGATTTGGGTCCTTTTTTCAAGGCGATCGCTCCCCAAATCGAGTCAAAAGGCAGTTCCTCGTCATCATATCCAATGGGAATCAAAGGGCTGTCCCACTTGTTTTGGCCGTCTGGTTCTTCGAATCGCATTATAAGTTCTTTTATCAAGGTCTCATCCCAGCGATCCGAACCAAACCGTTTTGAGTTCCACTCAAAACACACTTCTGAAGGAGTGCTTATCTGTATGACACAATGTGGAGTGCTCACTGCCTTGGATTCACAATGTAATTGATACCTAAACCCTTTGATATAACTGAGAGAGTCTAAAATTACTATATTGCTTTTCGAAATATCTCTTTTGACAGCAGATATCTGGGCAGATCTTGCAGCCTTCTCTGTTACTGACTCACGGTACATATCATGGGTTATTCCAAGAGTCTCATCATTATGCAGCACCACTTTCAGTTTTGCTCCAGGTTCGTTTGGTTGGAGCTTTGCGACTGTTTCTTCAAGCTGCTTGGCCAACCTTTTGGCCCAAAACGTCTTACCAGAGCAAGGATAACCAACGATGACAACTAGAGGCATAATTGTCAAGCACACAATGTATTTAGGAAGCCGTTTATATCTGAGCACAAACTGAGTCTTGAAGATCGAAGAGTAGGTGAAAAATTGCAAATCGAACCTGGATAAAAAAAAAAAAAATTTGGAGCAAGAGGTAGGTGATGATAGTAATATCTAATCAGGGCTTCATTAGCTTATATGCTACCAAAATGCTCAAGAACGTCTTCAGGACTTTCAGCACAACGCTACGAAGGAAAAATATTGAAAGTTCTGAGCTCTCTCGCCAAACGGAAGAGTTCATTCCAAGACAGGAGTTCCCCAACTACAGAGTCACTTTGACGGACTTTCAAGGTCACCAGGCGAATGCATTGAGGAGAATGCAGAACTTGGCCCCACAAATAGATCTAATTTTGGAACTAAGGGACAGTCGTGCTCCAATAACAACCACCAATAGGATGTTGGACACACTTTTTAAACATAAAGATAAAATAGTGCTTTTAACCAAGAAGGATCTATCTCCAATGTCAACCTCCGAACTGCTGAAACTGAACGTGAACAATGAAAAGTGGTTGTTTTGTGAAAAGAAAGATAAAACATGCTTGCAAAAAATCATAGAAGCATTGAAGGAACAATATCGATCGATGTATCCACCACCACCGTTGGGAATGAGAGTGATGATCGTGGGTATGCCAAATGTTGGGAAGTCTACATTGATCAACAGGTTGCGAAAGGAAATGCTACAATTGGACAAGGTAAAGGCCAGAAAAGTAGTTGCCAAGGTCAACAAGGTAGGGGGAACCACAAAAAAAACCTCCGAGATAATAAGGATAAGCAGTGATCCTGAAATTTTTATCTATGATACCCCTGGTGTGATGCCACCACAAATGAGCAGCTCCAAAGAAATGTTAATTTTGGGACTTCTGAGAACAATTCGAGAGGGAAAATTTGATCCTGTGTTAGCGGCGGACTATCTCCTCTACGTCATGAATCTTTCGGCTGCTGACGGTCGTTTTTACAAAAAATACCTTCGTGAACCAACAAACGATATCTACAGGCTGCTAGAAGCCGTGTGCAAGAAGAAAAAGATACTCAAAAAAGTGAAGAACCCGGAGAGAAGAACAATAGGGCGTACACTTGATATTACAGCTGGTGCAGCCCACCTGATCTCCGAGTATCACTTCAAGTTGTATAACCTTTGTTTGGACGAAGAACTCTTGAAAAAACTTCCGATACAAAGAGTCAACGATACGCTCACAAGTGAGCGTAGAGATTTAGATGAAAGATTCCTCAAACCGAAAAGTGGCCCACAACAACGAAGGGCGAAGCGAATCAACATGTTGTTCAACAATTAACTCCTTAGTGAGTACGAAATGGTCTGCTACATCTTTGCACTGGAAAAAGGATGGCCGTGCCAGAGAATTGTTAGGATTACATAATAAACTTATGTTATTTTGCGTATAAATTTTTCTTGTAAATATAGATGCTGATGGAATGTCTTGACGAATCAGAGTTTGCCTTTGCGTATAAACAGAGAATTGCCACACTTAAAAGGTTGATAAATTAATATAATAAGGTGAAAGCTGTGGTCGTTTTCGGCCAATTGATAACTGGAACGTTTGTATTGCATTTGGCAGGACTACAAACCATTTAACAAGGAAGTTGCTCCATTGAGACGTCATTGTTAAAGGAGAGGGAACGTATACGCGTTAAGTATGGAATCTATTCTAGACTTCTCCAAAGAGCTGGACATCAAGCTCTTGGACTCGATCGTTGATTCCTTCTTTAAAGGATCAGGAGATGTCCAGAAGCAGGCTCAGGATGTGTTGACAAAATTCCAGAATCATCCTGAGGCGTGGACAAGAGCAGACCAGATATTGCAATACTCCTCAGACCCACAATCAAAGTATATCGCATTGTCAATCTTAGACAATCTCATCAAAAGCAAGTGGAAGGCTCTCCCAGAGGAGCAAAGGCTAGGTATTCGGAACTTTGTTGCAAGTATGATCATTGCCATGTGTGAAGACGATGCTCAGTTCGAGTCGCAAAAGGCTCTTATTCAGAAAAGTGATTTGACACTTGTTCAAATTATCAAACAGGATTGGCCTGCAAACTGGCCGAACTTCATACCTGAAATTGTCCAGTCAAGTGGTGCGAGCTACAACGTTTGCGAAAACAATATGGTAATCTTGAGATTGCTCTCTGAAGAAATTTTTGATTTCTCTGCAGAACAGATGACACAGGCAAAAGCGAAGTCTTTGAAGACAAGAATGTGCGATGAGTTCTCAGAGATCTTCAAGTTATGTTATGAAGTTTTGGATAAGTCAGGAAGCACTCGTTTGGTCGAAGCCACTTTGAAATCGTTACTAAGATATATACCATGGATCCCATTGGGCTACATTTTCGAAACGGATCTGCTGAATTTGCTAGCTTCAAAATTTATGGGAGTCAACGAGTTGAGAAGACATACTTTGAAATGTCTGATAGAAGTTTCTCAATTGGTTGCACCGCAATATGACGAAAAGTTTGTCACGATGTTTGCCACTGCAATGGAATATATTACTGCTGTGCTCCCTGTGGAAGTTGAACTAACCACAATTTACACGCGTTCCGATACCAATGAGCAGGAATACCTGCAAGATGTAGCCATGTTTTTGGTTGTTTTCTTATCGAACCACCTGACGCCTTTGGAGCAGAACACCAATTTGAGAGAACTTCTTCTGACTTCCCATAGATATTTGATCAATCTTTCTAGAATTGAGGAGAGAGAGTTGTTCAAAACGTGCTTGGATTATTGGTCTAAACTAGTCAGTGATCTTTTCAAAGAAATACAGTCGTTACCGTTACAGGACAGTTCTCCACTTATGCAGCTGCAATACACCATCAGAGAGGGAGCACCGGATCCAGAGCTACTCAGACGCCATAACTTCAGGTCTAATATTTACAGTGAGATACTGTCTAAATTGAGATACGTGATGATTGAAAACATGGTGAGACCAGAAGAAGTTTTAGTGGTTGAGAATGACGAAGGTGAAATTGTGAGGGAGTTCGTGAAAGAAAGTGACACTATTCAACTCTACAAATCGATAAGAGAAGTTTTAGTCTATCTGACCCATTTAGATGTTAATGATACCGAGGCCATTATGTCTGCAAAGCTGGCAAGTCAGATAGATGGTTCCGAATGGTCGTGGCATAACATCAATACTCTGTGTTGGGCAATTGGTTCCATATCTGGGTCAATGGATGAAGAAAGGGAGAAAAGGTTTTTGGTTACTGTTATCAAGGATTTGCTTTCATTGACTGAAATGAAGAGGGGAAAAGACAATAAGGCAGTTGTTGCATCTAACATCATGTACATTGTTGGTCAGTATCCCAGATTTCTTAAAGCCCACTGGAAATTCCTGAAAACTGTGGTTAACAAATTGTTTGAATTCATGCATGAGACCCACGAAGGTGTTCAAGACATGGCCTGTGACACTTTCATTAAGATCACCCAAAAGTGCAAGAGACATTTTGTTATACAGCAGGCTGGTGAAACGGGCCCATTTATTGATGAGATCATTCACAATATACAGGAGACAACATCAGACTTGCAACCTCAACAGGTACACACATTTTATGAAGCTTGTGGTACCATCATTTCTGCACAAAATTCCACACAGATACGAACCAGACTTCTCTCAGATTTGATGAATTTGCCAAACGTGGCATGGAGAACTGCTGTCCAACAAGCGGGCGAAGATCCTCAATTATTGTCGAACCCTGAAATTGTTAAAATTATTGCGAACATCATTAAAACAAATGTTGCAGTTTGCACTCCATTGGGCCCGGGATTTTACACTCAACTAGGACTAATTTACGTGGACATGCTTTCTCTATACAAAGCTGTGAGTGGACTCATTTCGAATGCAGTTGCTCAAGATGGTTTAATCGCCACAAAAACCCCCAAGGTTAGGGGCTGGAGAACAATCAAAAAGGAAATTCTTATCCTGATCGAGACTTATATTTCCAAAGCTGACAATCAGGAAGAAATTGTCAGGGATCTGGTTCCAAATTTACTCTCGGCTGTACTAGAGGACTACAATACCAATGTACCTGATGCAAGGGATGCCGAAGTTTTGAATTGTTTGTCGACAGTGGTGGATAAGGTCGGCGAGCTGATACCAAGTGAGATTGTTTCAATTCTTGCCAATGTATTTGAGGTTACACTGAACATGATCAATAAAGACTTTACCGAGTACCCTGAGCATAGGGTTGAATTTTACAAACTCTTGAGAGAGATCGATTTGAAGGGTTTCGCAGCATTATCAAAATTTCCTCCGGAGGCATTTCAGTCGTTTATTGATGCTATATTGTGGGCTTTCAAGCACAACAATAGGGATGTTGAAAACACTGGTCTTACTCTTTGTGTGGAATTGCTAAAGAACATAGAAGACCTGGGCAACAGCGAGTTTGCACTCGGCTTCTACAGGAATTATTATTTCCCAATTATCAGTGACATCTTCTACGTGCTGACAGATTCTGACCACAAGGCTGGGTTCAGACTTCAATCTCAACTACTCGCCAAGTTACTCGATCTTGTGCTGAATAATAAGATATCCGAGCCCATCTATTCTCCAGATTCGGCTCCAGCAGGAACTACAAACTCTGTATATCTGAAAGAGTTTGTTGGAAACATGTTGATCAATGTGTTCCCACAACTAAACCAGGAACAGATTGAGAATTTTATTCGTGCGCTATTCAGTTCTTACGATCAACAGACGAGATTCAGAGGTATTCTGAGAGACTTTTTGGTTCAAATCAAAGAGTTTGGAGGAGACCCTACTGATTACTTGTTCGCCGATGACAGAGAAGCAGAACTTTTGGAGAAGACTAAGCAAGAGAAAGAGAGGGCCAGACAAGTTGGAGGTCTGCTCAAGCCTTCTGAAATGGAAGAATAAATAGAATGATGTTTCTAGTAATCAGGTAAACTTTGGTTTTTTTACGTGTAACACCGGGTAGTGAGCTTTTTAGTGGCTCCTATCACATAACAACTAAGGGGAGCGTGGATCTGAGGTTTCAAAATCTTTCACTACATTATTTTTTTGAGATCTGCTCACACCCATAGTTCAAAATTGGAAAGTAAATTTGAAGATAAGATCGGGAAGATTTAAAGAGAAACAAAGTGTTTCAGACTCTCCAATGATGGATGATTTGAAGCTAACTAGGAAGCTCATAGACTTGTTGTCTCATACAGACTATCTAGTTAGTCTACAGGAAGTGGATTCACTTTTGGAGGATGAGCAATTGGCAGAGCAGTTTAAAGAAAACGACTTTCCTACGGAGTACAATCCAGCATTTGGATGCTTGGAGGTTTTAGCCAGAAAGGGAACTCTCATACAGGTTTTTGTCGAATGCCATCACTTTTTAGAATCATACTGGGAAAGGAAATCCAATCTGAGGGTGTTAGAACAGATAAATCTATTTGACTTATACTATGCCTCTTGGGGTGTACTACTTCTAACTCCTGAAGATCACAGCACTATCTTACTGAATGAATCTTTGTCAAACCAATTAATTGACTTAGGAAACTTATATTTGCGGCATGAGCAATTAAAGATTATCTCTGGCTATCTGATGTCGAGCATTGCTAGGACAAATAAATCTTCTAGTCTGTGGTTGTATTTCAAGAAGCTTGCCATTCGAAATAGTGAAAGCAAGAGTGGAATTCATCAATATGAGCTAGATGTGGTATTGAGCTCAGTTAGACTTCATCCCCGGAACTATTATGCACTGAACCATCTCCGGTTTCTTCTGCCCCAGATACGGCAAGATGGACAACTTGTTGAGCATTTTTATAACAAAATATGGGGCCATTGTGTCCAAAGCGCGAATGACTATTCGATGTGGCAAGTTCTGCTACAACTTCTGGTGCAACTAGACAACGAGGACTATTATTTGAGAGAATATACAAGGCTTGGAGGGAAGAAAAGATTTGATCCGAGTCCTTTGAGCAAAGATTACGTGCTAAAGAAGTATAAGTCTATCTGCAATTGGCTTGTGAAGACTGATATTGTCTGTTATGGGGGATGGTATGTGGCCCTTTCCATTTCTTTATACTATTTGCATGAAAGCTTATTACTTGAAGAACTCAAAATGTCATATTTGATTTTTGAAAACAGGAGTGGATATTCAATAGATATCAAAGAGGAAAAACTTCTGGAGAATGGAGGAACACATATCAACTTGGACTTGAACCTCTTGTTGAAAGAGAAGTTCCAGAAAGCTTTGATCAAAAAGAAACTTTGGTTCAAATACAGCAGACAACAGCTCAATTGCAGTCAGATAAAAACACCTTTATGATCATCTATTGCAAGATCTACAACTTAAAAGAAAACACAGCAAATAGCTCAACAAAAACACAGTAAGTTCAAAATTATAACGATATTTTCGAACTCCCTTGGATGGCAGTAAACACCGAAAAGAAAACTAGCGTCTCATTCGCCTTGTGGTAACCCGCAAAACCTTTAAGCTCACCGAATAGATTAAAGCGTCCAAATAGTCGACTGCAAAATAATGATCTTGTTGCTAGCACCACGCTTAAGACTTTTTATAAGCTGGTATTTCGAATTCCGGGTTGAAAGTCTGTCCTGGCAAAACCGGAGCAATTTCAAAGATATGTCTCTGAAGATCCTCCAAACTATGACTGCTGATATCTTTGTCCAAAATATGGTCCTTATATACAACAAACTCCAGGTGCTCATTAGATGATCTTGCGTTCTCTGAAATCGATAGTGGCTTAAAAAGTTTCGGATGGAACTCAACTCCATCTTCCTCTCTCTTTTTAGTCTTTTGTCTTTGCTCCTCTTCAATCTTGAACTTTTCTTCAGTTGCTGTGGTGTGATCTCTTTTAGCAAGGCTGTCTGTCACATTTTTCCATAGTTTCCTACTTTCATATGCCCCTTGTTCGGATATATCTCTGACAAGAGGCTTTAGAGGAGTACTCTTTTCACAATCAAAGAAAACACTTTTTGATCCCGTCCTTAGGTCTTTGATAAACATCTCTTGATTCCATTTGCCACTCAACTCGAACAACGTTTCGCCTGTTTTGGTGTTTTTGATCACACCCTCGATGGTATTATAAGACCCTGAGATAAACCCTTTGGTTTTAAATTCAACGTCAGCAATCAGATTATTTCTAAGGCATTTCAGCACCATATGGTCACCAAGCTCGAACTTCAGGCTACCGAATAGAATACCCCTTGCATACATATTAGGCTGCGTCATTGTGTAATATTCGGGTTCTCCGGTATCTTGATCTATTATGTTCAAAAACGAGAGCTTTGTGATACCTTCCATCATTGCCGCAGTGGAATTACCCAAAAACCTTGATTTTGGAACAACAATGCCGTCGACTCTAATTCCTTTGTTCGGAATAATATAGAAATAAGATGATTTTGGAGGATGGTGAGAAGTTTGTTCCGCAATGTAATAGGCTTGAGATCCATCCGGTAAATCCCAGTAACATGTAAAATATTCTCCTAAAATGGGGTTCAGAGGCTTCTTAACTGCTTTTGGTGCAATGTGCCAGCAAGACATGTACCACTTAACAACCAACAGGAACCGTTCCAGTGGATCTGCGGTTTCCTGTGCGGCCAAAACAATATCCGGTTGCTGAAGCTGATTGGTAATTCTTTCTAACATCGATTTTCTCTCCAGTATAAAGGTAGGTAAGGTGATTCTCGATAAATCGCATCCTGGCCTCAATTGCGAAATAATTCCCATCAGTATGCTTTGTCCCTGGTCATCAACTTCATCGATATCTTCGACATCTTCGGGATGGGTCAAAGCAGCTGAAGATGAGTTTGTGCCCTCAGACTTGGTGGATTTATCCGAGCTGGACTTTCCTATAATGATGAATATTCCTGTTAGTAACTGTAATAATAAATAATAGTCCTTACTCAATTCCAGATGCATGAAACCCCTCGTTACATGAATTAAACAGATCCGGCCCCGGCTGTACGACCCTTGTCACATCCGAGAAAGTCAATTGAGCTTCTGTCCTGCGTAGAAAGCACACTCACCCAGCAGTTTCGAAGTGAATGAGGGCATCTTTTGCTAAATCTTAGCTTCAAAGATTTCAGTTGTGTTCCTAATTTCCACAGCAAAGAAGCCCCAAGTGTTTCTTTCGTAACATTCTGCTCTTTTTTTCTTTAGGAACCCTTTAGTTTCCGCCTCCCTTCGCCTCTTGCTGGCACTGCAATAAATGACAGCAGATTTTTAGAGGAGTCGCGTCTTGCTGTATTTATCATCAAGCCTCAGATCAATTTGAAGTAGCCGTACACAAAATAAAAAAGGAAAACTGGCTACATATGCCACCATCTATGCAGTGGTTGTCGTGGAAGTGACAGTCGATCCAGATGATGGAGAAACAAGACTACTTCCTTGTTGTGTTTGGTTAATTGCGCTACCTGCACTGCTGGATCCAGCACTTCCCAAATTAGTAGCTGCTCCACTCTTGAGTTTTTTGGCAGAGGCAGCAGTCTTGTCACTTTTCCTCTTCTTAGATTCTTTTTTAGCAGGTCTTTCTTCGTCTTCATCGTAAACATCATTTGGAAGATCATGTAGTTTCACGTGCTTTATTCCTATCGAGTAGATGTCCTTGTTGAAGTCAACCCAGTTCCGACAAATGGAATCAAAGTCAGAGCATGGAACTTGTATATCAATTTTCTTTTCTTTACCTTTCAAGTCCAGCTCCAACCCGATGTACAGCTTGAGCAGGTGTATCAAAAATTTTCCCTCCTTTTTCACCTCTTCCTCAACTTTGATCATGTCTGCGTCGTCATCAATAGTAACTTTCTTCAAATTAGCATCTGCATACTTTTCCCCTTCTATAGAGCCATAGAGCTCCTTGATCTTGAACACCTGCTCCTCAGTGTCGCAAATGTAGGAAGATGTAAATGGCTTGACGTAGGGATGAGCCAGAACAATACCGTTGATTGCCTCTAGTTTTTGAACTAGAAGTCTAAGTTTTGATTCTACCATTCCACTCCATTTCAAATGGGCCTCATAAGAGTCCCGAGTGGCAGTAATAATGGTGAGATAAAATTTATAGGTGAAGAAAAATTCATGTTTAGCAAACAGATCTTTCCAAACCTTTTTCCCAAACTGAATATCGTTCATAATTTCTAATCCCCGTTGCATCTCTTTTAGAAAGATTGTTTGTGTAGAAGCAGTTATATTGTGTGTAGCGCACATTGAAGGATAAGCTGGGGTGATGACAGGCATTCTGTGCAATCTATCCTGTCCATAAAGTTTAGGATTCCATATTCTCACCGGAAGAGGTCCATCCTCAATTGGCTTCAAAAGAACAGGCTGTGGCCACTTCCATTGCAGATAGATATGAAAGAATTTGGCAACAATAACTGCTCCCACTGCATTAGGGTAGAGCTGACAAATTCTGGCCACGAGCATAGCCCACGCCACACCACCTGGGAAGCCAAACATGTTGGCATAGATCGCTCTACGCTGGGCCCACAATTTGATTGTTCTCAATGCATGTCTGAATACCATTTTCTGTGGAACCAATTGCAGAATTTGGTCTGTCACTCTGGTACCATTTAAAGCTCTGAGATCACGATCATCTATGTTTCTCAGAAGGTTGTTGTCTTCCAAAGTGAGATCTAATGGGATTTGTGGAAGATCTAATCTTCCACAGATTAGATCAATATCCACACCATCAAACACTGTCTTGATAATAGGAACAAATGCATCTGGAACAGGTTGAATCTTGTTCAACTCTGGTCTTTTTCTCAGTAGTTCTTCAAAAACATTGAAAAAATCTTCTCTGGTGACATGTTTGGGCACTACAACGAGTGTATCAATGTCGGATCCCGGGCCATAAACTCCCAATCTATATGATCCAAAAGTGAAAATCTTTCCTCCTGCATCCTTCGCCATACCTTCGCTCATATTTTTCCTCCTTGAAACAGTGTACACAAATTCTTCAGTGAGTTTTTGAAGAGTTGCCAGAACCTCTCTTCTCTTTTGTGTTTCAGTCTCAGACTCAAAGGAATTGTTGTTTCTCAGCTCCTCAATCATGCTATCGTTGAGTTTGTTTTCCTGAGGAGTGGGGCCAGCAACAGATATTGGCGGAGTGACCCCAAATTGTTTTGCTGTCTTTGCGCTCATCCTTGAAAGTGTTTTATGAGGACAAAGGTAAAACTCAACTCACAATCTGTTCCAAGCTCTATTAATCACAGATTAACAGGAGCTTCTAAGGCTCGGGATGTTTTTAAGTTCGTACAACCTTATCCTGAAGATTACTTTCGTTTTCTATGTGTTATATTTTATGTACTGGAAAAAAAAGGTCAGTAGAAACTCATCTTTTTTTCATTGTGGCGGTGAAAATCGTCTTTTAAAGCGTACTCACACTTTTTGATATGGTCCTTCCAGTGCAGTCTCTCAGTCGGTTCCAGAGAACCGATATGCTCAGCTATGAAATCAAGATCAATAATGGACATGCTATTTTCGAGCCCAATTTGAAGCGATTCCCCTTCAGACTCGGGAGCTCCCAGACTTGAAAGATGACGTGTAAACTTTCTATGTCCGCAGAGATAGTTCTGTTGGAAATCTAGATCATCTGAAGAAGAGAAACCACCAACAGGCTCAATGGCATTGTTAATGGATCTGATATTTTTCTCCAAAAAGGTTTGAAGTTCCATCAGTGCAGCGTTTTCCTCGGAATATTTCGAGATTCTAATCAAGTCTCCTTCGTTTGTACCTGCCAAACACGACCACTTCGCCAACGAGGAACTAGAGCTCACTTCTAAACAACTAGAAATTATCGTGCCTGAAAAGATATTGCTCTGGTGCTTCACAACAATTTTGTCATTTGAAAACGAAAATAGGTATACGTTACTCATGACATCGGTAACTAAAAGTTCTTTACTCTCCGGTATCCACTGTAGCTGACCTACCATAAGTCTATCAACCAAATGTTTGATTTTCCGAGCTCTTTTGTTGTACTGGTCAAGTTTGATAACGTAAACTCCGGTAAATGAGTCCGCAGCAATCACTTCAGAGGATGAAAGTTTCACAGCTGTTGAAATATACGAAATTGGTAATGAAACATCCATTCCAAGAAGAACAATTTTCAGTTTTGGTCTTCCTCCTTCTGTATAAGCATGAAGTGAAGTCCAAAACAGATAGTGGAGACCAAAGAGCAAGAATTCACGGGAGTTTATCTGACACAACAAGCTTGCCGGTCGTGATATTGTCAAAGTTGACTCTAATGTGATTGATCCGTTGCCTTCAAAGTGATACAACTGGAACTTTGTGACCTCTTCGTCATGATATAAGTTTTCTTTGTTAGTTTGAGATGAAAGAGCCAAAAATGAATTTTTCAGTTGACCTTCAAGTATTGTAAGGTGTTCTGAAGTTAGCCTGTCTCCACTATTGAAGTAGAACTCTAATCCTTGAGTGGGCAAAATTTGATGTACTCGTAAATCGGAAGCAAATGTAAATTCATTCACAAAGCTATTGGTTTTGTCATATAATTCGAAGCTGTAATGAATATCCTCAGACTTTGTTTCAACATTGAGAGTTCGCTTTTCCATCAAGATACCAGATTTAATTTCAACGGCTGATTCCAATAAAACTCCTTCTAAACTGTCCTTCTCATTCTTTTGGCAAAATTCTATAATGTGCTTCACAACTCCAGGGCGTCGGTACGTTTTGCTATCAATATGAAATATGGAACTGGTGTAGTTTCCCTTGGCATAACTTAGAATGCTGTTTACACTGGAAATTGCCGTCACGGGACCACCATTTGACTGAGAAATTTCATTGATGCACAGTGGATTTTCAGCATTGAAGGTTGATATTTGTGCAAAAAAGCTCACTCCGATGAACTCATTGCCTTTTGTCTTCGAGATAGAATGAAAAACAGCGGACTCTCCCAGCTTTATGATATCCCAGGAAAGAATTTTGAGCTCTTTCAATCCCGAATCACTCACTGAGGTCCTTCCCAGAGCGATGGTGAACTCTGGATCGTTTTGTTCCCGTTTAAAACCTGGAGTGGTAAAAGAAAGTTTTTGTCTATACCATACTCCGGATTCAGAACACAGTAAATAATTATGTGGTGAAATTTGCACATAGGAAATCATTTTGGAATAACGACCCTCAGTCTCAGATACTAGCAACTTTGTAGCAAGCTTGTTGGAAATTTTAACTTCTCTTTCCTTGGACGTGACGAGGTTGAAACTTGGAGATGGGTACAAATACTGCAGTTCATCGCAAACAATTAGTAAACTTTCATCTTCTAGAGGAATTGCCAAATTTGGAGTGGCAAGCATTGGAGGAAATCTCTTGATCCTTTCGACTTCAGCATTCTGCTGCTTGTGTATTTTGTAAATTGTGACGAAATACTTCAGATTTGAGTCTCTAGAAATGAGAGAAAAATAAGAAACTCCTTCTGCCTTTGAACCAGCTGTGGACATTAAAAACTTGATATCTTGGACAAGATGACTCCCAATAAAGAGAATGAAAGGAGGCTCGAACACTTTATTGATGCTCAATTTTGATGCTTCTTTTCGGCGTTTAAGCTGAGAAGAGATTTCGTTGTTTAGTGCCCGTTTATATAGATCGGCTTTGCTGGAAGGCAGTTCAAAAACCATGATGAAACCCTCACAAGAATATATGAGAACAAATCTCTGAGATGCATCTACTTCAATTCTCGGGGATACTGAGATTGCAACAATTGAGTCGTAAACGGGCAAAGATTGATCTTTGAAATTGAGTACCTGAATGACCATTATCTGACAAGATTCGTTGTAACCAATCACATAGAGCTTATTTAGATCTGTGAGAATGAGCAACCATTCTTGTGTTTGTCCATGTGCAAGAATGTGATTTCCTGCTAGTATACGCTCCGTGAATTCTAGCTCATCAAGTACATTTTTGTACTCAGAATCGTAGATTTCGATTTTGTTCCTCCTCAGAATTACCAATGATGGAGCATCCTTTGAAAAAAAAGGAATAAGAAAAGATTCAACAATCGTATTCGCATGATTGAGCCTTTTGAGTATTAGCGAGTCGGGCATTGCATATCTAGGGTTTTAATTCAAAATTGAGCTATTCAGTAACATATATTCTTGATAACATGGAATTTTTACAGTCTCGCGATAACCTTTCTCATTCAGATTCTCGTTACTCGATGACATAAATTCGCCGTTAATAATAGTTCTGCAAAAGATTACGTTGTCGAGATACCAGAAGGTCTAAAAAATGAATTCAGAGTCATAAAGATGTACCACATCTTCCCTTATGTTTTTCAAAGCTGCTGGATCAATTTGCTTAACTTCAGGGAATTTGAAAACTTCAATGATCTCGAGCTCATTAGTTTTTGGGCCAGAGATACGGTCATCAACGACCAGATCTGAGTTTTTGGAAGTCTTCTGATAATTTAAATCCACAACTTCGGGAAAAATAAACTTTTCTATCACTTCTTTTTGAGGTAGAGAGAGCTGGGATGAATCAGTGGAAACCTCTTTTGAATTATTTGATTCATTCAGCTTATTTGTGAACACTTTCTCCGTTAAAGTTGAGGTGAAAGGAGATGTACGCTCTTTTTGTTCGATTACTTGAGCTTTGAATGGGAGTTCAGAGTTTTCATCTGAGAACTTTCTTTTGTTTCTTTCATCAGAAGCCTGATGCCTTGGAACACTTCGAGGTTGATGTTGGATAGGAGAAAAGGTAGCAAACGAAGGATCTTTGGTGTAGTCATCATTTTGCACACTCAAAATAGTATTGGGTATAGGTTTCATGGTTGATGATTCAAGTTTTCTGGAGTCAGACTCTTTTGGCTCGTCGAGTAATGATAATACTTTGGCTGCGGTTTTACTTATGGGTTTGTCCTGTTGAACGGATCCAAGTTTTATCATTGAGTTTCCTGCTTGTTTCTCTGTGGATGTATGCTGTTTTTCAATATAGGAACTCAATGGGGAAGAAATTCTGCTGCGATAAGGAGAAGGCAAAGCAGAATAACTGATCACTCTTCTTTTAATGGTTTGTGGTATCGCTGCTTGGCTTCGCGTGATCGAGGTAACTCTTGGAGTGTATGTTGGGGTCTGCACTTTTACAGGAGTCTTCAATGAGCTTGGTCTCAGCACAGTACCGGTGGATGAGTTCAAAAGCGAGCTGTCAGATCGTAAGTCGGATTTGTTAGCAGCTGCCAAGCTGCTCATTCCAATACCTGTGTTGGGATTCTCCTCGAGGATGGAATGAACAGAAGTTTCATAAGCGTTTTGATTTGCTCTGTTGATTAATGACAATATTCCCTCCACTTCCACCTCGTTTAGTGGGTGATCTCCTTTTCTTTGAAAAAATTCTGCCAAGGTCTCGTTAGGGTTCTTAGATTTCATAAGATCTGAAACCATTGAGACATTCGACAGGTTCGAAAAACTCGTTTCTGATTGGTTTCCTCGGGTATTCTCAGCTATGGTAGAGACTTTAGTGTCTGGCACCATAACTAACTCCTGTTGGGGAGCTGAAACATTTTCCGGAGACGATTTAAATATCCGTCGAATCTTGGAAAAAAACCCGTCAGTTTGCCTGCCTCTACTTTTCACGCCTCTATGGCTCTTATTGCTGAATCGTGTGTCTCGTCTGAGCATTTGATTGCACGCTGCTATGGCAACTGAAACACTTTTGGACTAAAGTTATCAAAATCAAAATATTTATACTTAATTCTCTTTTTGGATTGTGTTTCAGCACCTTGTTACCCGGAACCAAAGGAAATTTACTTTCTTTGATAAAACGACTCTCAACAGGTAGGAAAGCCAGACTTATCAGTCCAGGCTTGGTTCGACGTTACCATCAAAGCAGAAGGTTCAACTACCTGTCGGTTTGTTCTAGATTGTTATGGTGCAATTCCATTTGCATAGCTCTACTTATTGTAAAATTAATCTAAAGGGCCTTTCCAGCTTTATATCTATGAAAACGATTACGTAACGGCCAGTGACAGAGCTAAAGCATTACAAATTATCGTCTTGTGATAGATTGATGTGAGTGAATCTTTAAATATCACTTTTTGGCTGAGAAAATGACTGTTACTGTTACCGGAGCAGTTGTTGGTGCTTTGGCATGTCAGAGAGATTCATATCTAAAATCTTTCGCAACTAAAGTTATGTCCTGTCGTCCTATAAAGGCCGAAGAGCGTCCTGGGAAGAAAAATGTGGAACATCCTTCCCCTTTATTTGAAGTGGAGCTTGAAGACACCATTCTATTTCCCGAGGGAGGAGGACAGCCCTCAGATAGAGGTACTCTAGTGGCCAGAAATAGCTCTAAAAGTTTCAATGTCGAGCACATTAGAAGAGAAGGTCTCAGAGCAGTTCATCTTGTATCTGAGCCCATTGAAGAGGGGGAGGAAGTTAAAGTAGAATTGGATTGGAGGAGGAGATTTGACCACATGCAGCAGCATACTGGTCAACATTTGCTTTCTGCTGTTCTTGACAAATACAATTTACCCACTTCCAGTTGGAACATGGGTGAGTTGATCAATTACATTGAAATTCCTAGAAAGCTTTCTGAAGAGGAGAAAAAGAATATAAGTGAAGAAGTGAACTCTAGAATCACTGAAAACATTTCAATTACTGTGGAGACTCCTCACAAGGATTCAGTCGTGACTGATAAAATTCCAGATGACTATGATGTGAACAAAGGAGTTTTGAGAGTGATTCATATTGGAAAATTGGACTCAAATGCGTGCTGTGGAACGCATTTACTTACTACATCGCAAATCAAAGGTGTTGTACTATTAAATCAAGTCCCTGGCAAAGGCTCAAACTCTCGTTTGAATTTTGTGGCTGGGGACAGAATTTTTACTTACCTTCAATCATCCTTCTCAATTCTCAAAGATGCTGGAGCACTTCTGTCCTGTCAGCCTGAGCAGCTTGTCGAAAAGATTAACGGTTTGATGCTGCAATCAAGAAGGTCACAATCAAAAGAGACCACTCTGCTTAAGGAGTTGGCATCTTATAAAGCTTCTGAGTTGTCTAAAGATTTGGAATCAAACGAATTCGTACACTACCACAGATCAGATGTTGGACTAGAGTTCATTAGTCAGATATCTAAAGAGTTGATGCCATTGAAAAAAGGAACAGTCGTCCTTTTGACAGGCGAAGGTAAAGAAGGAGGAGCGGTTCTAGTATTTGGAGAAAGAACTGAAGAGGTTGTATCGGAACTCAAGAAACGACTTACTGGCTTGAAAGGAGGTGGAAAGGGAAAATTTCAGGGAAAGATCGTTGCTTATGGCAAAAAAGAGTTGGAGAGGGCGAAGTCGTATCTGAACAGTTTGTGATGTTTTTGCATAGCTCCACTTTATTCATTTATTTATTCATTCAGTCATAATATTATCGTAAAGGTATCGTACGTGTTGTATAAGTTCTTCGAGGTGACTATTTCTGTAGCCAAAAGAGTCGTTTGAGTCTTGTGAACAGAGAGACAGCTTGATTGTCAGTATTATGGGATCTAGCGGAAAGCCGTAAATTGGATGTGGAGTTTTTAGTGGCCAGCTCCCGGAGCCAGATATCACCCTCTTGTATTCTCTTTAGATCAGCGACAATTTTATTAAATGCTGAAGTTGCTTCACAAACAGTATTGTAACCAGAAACGCGATTTGTTATCACTGTGTCTATTGATTGTATCGTGTCATCCATATCGTCCTCCGAAACAACAAGGAGGGAGGTTGCAGTGAGATCTGGATGTGAATGTGTGTCAACAGATAAGTTGTCATCAGACGAGTACTTATCGACGAAAGAAGCCGGAAGATTCTTGAGAACAAATTGAAGCTTCTCATAATCTTCAAAGCAGTCGGAGCAGACGATTTCCTGGAAGCTTTTCGTGACTGGTATAAGGCTGCTGATATCGTACAAAGGCTTTTCGCAGACGACGCAATACTTGAGTGATGTTTTGGTGTTAGAAAGAACGTTTGTTGAAGTTTCAGAGCGATTGGTTTCTTCCAGAATGGACTTGACATAGTTTTCGGGCTCACTACGCAAAGTCGAAGTCATAGAAACTGAATTAATGGATTTTTTGCGACTTAATATGGGGAATAGAGCGAAAGTCCGAGTGTAATCAAAGCTAAGTGACGGCTGCTTAATATGTTCATCTTGCAGAGGTCGTTTGTCAACACTAGTACTGGAATAAGTAAGCGGCGAGTTGCTATCGTTTGAAAACAGAGACCTGTTTTCCGACAAGCTGGTAGGGTCTGAACTAGACCTCACAGGAGCCACAAGACCCAGATTCAAATCAACTGAGATATCTTCAACGGCTGATTGATGCAAGCTATCATCATTGAGAGCTCGTTTCAAGTCCAGTACTGAAACTTTTTTCTTCTTTAGTTTTCTCCCATTTGTCAAGGTTCGTGGTTCCTGGATATAATCTTCTATCATGACGAGAGTCTCTTGATCATCGTTAATAGCAGTACTGGCGAGTGCTCTGTCTGGGCAAGTGAACGCGTTATAAGATTGTTTCTTAGGCTTACAGGGCTGTGGATGGGCAAGGGGAAACGAGGTGAGCTGGCTGTTGTCTATGAGATCCAGTCTTGAATGTTTGGAGTGCAAAGTCATGTTTACAATTCCTCCACATGTAAAATTATTGTCTTTTCCGTCGAAACAGGAAACAAATCCTGAAGAAGGTTGCTGTACTTTGGACAAAGTTGTGGGTAGTGGAATATCCATGTTTGAACACGAAAAAGTGAAGTTTTTGGCCATCAGCAACCTGTTTGCATCCTCCCTCTGTCGAATCTCAAAATCTAAAAGTTTGGCAGATGACCAGTATCAAACTTGAGATGCGTGATTTTGACTCAACAGTCTGTCCGGAGACTTGCCTGTCAGCTCTAGAACCTGACAGATAAGTTGGGATTTTCATGTAAATAAATACATCCCAATTAGGAAACTCATAGTTTAAAGTATAAATGTGGTTTGTGGCTAGTGTCTTTGGCAAGCCACCAAACATATATGGCGCAGTTAGACTTCATTACAGTCATCCCTTGTATCAATGCACAGAATCAGTTTAGGGTCCGTCGATAGTTTCTTGAGGTTCTCAAAACCCGTTCCGGTGATGAGGCCCGAAAATCGTTGAAAAACTTCATGCAATTAGTCAAGCCGAACGGATTCAAAACGGCTCCGAAATAGTGATAAGGGACCGAAAGCCGAAATTCACGAAGATGAAGAAAAAAATCGCTGTGTGAATGATCTTTTGCTGATGAATGCGGCATATAAATCCGAAAATCACCGAACAAATCTTATCAACCGACTTTCGGATTTCGTTCTATTGGGTTGATTTTATAATCAATCCTGGACCGCACGTTATTCAAAAACTCCATATAAGTCACTGTGATTTCTGCCCTTTTGAAGTTGCTGGACCAGAACTTTCTGAGGTGAAGTAATTCAGAAATGACTGTTGAGAAAAAAAAGGTGGTAGTCGTGGGAGGAGGTGTATTTGGGTCTGTTTCGGCAGCACTCTTGGGCAAGGATCCATTACTCGAGGTGACCTTGATATCTCCCTCTGCAAATATCTACATGTTGCCCAGTGTCCCGAGGCTCTTGATTACCCGAGAACTCGAGGGTTACTACAGACCCCTCAAGAAAGATATGCCAGACTCGGTGAATATAGTCATTGATACAGTGGTGTCTTTTGACGAATCTGTGGTGACAACCAAGGATCACGGAGATTTCGATTTCGATTCATTGGTTTTGGCGACAGGGTATCATTGGTCCGATCCTATTGATTCATCAAAGTTTGCCGGTGAATCCACTGCAAATATCTCAGAATACCTCGAAGAACAGTATCAGGAGATTGCAAAAGCCAAGAATATTGTGATTGTTGGTGGAGGTATCGTTGGATGTGAGTTGGCTGGTGAAATTGCTCACGCTTTCTCCAAGGAGCTCGCCTCCTCTGAGAAGACATTGACCATTGTGCATTCTGGTGATAAATTACTTTCTAATCAAGAAATTGACTCACTCAGAAGTTCTGTCCTCAGTCAGCTTAAAGAGATGAACACAAGAGTAATTTTGGGTCAAAAAGCTTCAATCGAAGACCAGACGGTGGTTCTAGGTGATGAAAAGTTGCCTGCTGACAAAGTTATCTACTGCACTGGTGGAAAGCCAAATTTGCCAACAAACTCAATTTCTGACTTGACAAACGAGAAAGGTGAAGTCAAGATCAAACCAACGCTTCAGGCTGCAGGTGTTCCAAAGGGCCATATCTTTGCAATTGGCGATATCACTAACTTCCATTCCAAATGTATGGTCTACAAAAAAGAGTGGTTACTAGCTCTTGTCAACAACATCAAAGCACAATTGACAGGTCGAGATGATTTCAAATCGATCAAATGGCTTGCCCCAGATGAAAAGCATAAAGCTGGTGTTAGTTTGGGTCCCGATCATGGCGCAGGTCAGTTGATTACACCTTTTGGAGCATTCTCACCTCCAAAATTTTTGGTCGTCAGGATTAAATGCAAGGAGATGTTTCGTGGACACTTAGATCATTGGTATAGCGCTTGATACCATTTCACTATACTTCAATGCTTTCATTAGACTAAGAGTGATATTATGAACCAGTGTTTGGTTGTCATATAATAATTAATGAAGCTGCGGTATGCATGCTTTTTTTTTTCTGAGCCATTACCTATGTCATTCCTTTCCATCTTCCAGGATAGCTACAGGATGGACATTAGATTTGACTTTTAATCATGTACTATGCGTATTTTATTAAAACATGGTGTTACGTTTTCTTTTGTTATAGCTGTATAATAAAATTTCGTTGAAGAGTTGAATGCTACCGGCAAAGGAGATGAGAATCTGGAACATTAGTCAACATTTGATTGGGCTATTATTTCAATCATGAATTTAATTTTTGACAAACAACCAGATTTAAAAATAGCTTTTTTTTTACAAAATTGAATACTATCCTTAAAATTTACTTACATGTTGGGGACATCTATTATTACCGTTGAGAGATTTTCTCTTTACTAAGCCCCGAACCCAAAGGCATATCGAAGCTTTCCATTGAGTTCCACTGCTTACGGAAAAATGATGTTGTTAAAAATCTTACAGAAACCGCAGCAAGAAGATGCTTCCCCAAAAATTTCCCAATTGGTTTCTCATTTTTAGTTGGAAGGAAAAGGCAGCCAGTCCACTTGGGTCAGATACAGATTGGAACCACAGTAGTATATGGTCTCCACGTTTATCATAAAATCTTACTCAATTCGTCTTTTTAGCTTATCGGATTCTTTGTTCCTGTGATTGAACAATTGAGCAGTTGAAGCATATGCTGAAACCATGGTAACAAAGATGGAATGATTCTAATAAAATTTAATTGAGTGTTAGTAGTTCCCGCAGATTCATTGATCACAAAAAGCGAAAGCAATCAAGGCTACTGCTTTTACAGGGGTGGCATCCGGGCAGGGAAGCGCAAAAAATTTCGGGTTTTCAATGTCTTCGTATAACCTGGCCACTCAAATAGAGGCAAAAAGATGCCAATACATATTACAGTGTGCTTTTGAGTACCATTGGGTGCTTTTTATTCATCCATCCTTATGGTTTGTCAAAAAAAAAGGGAGAGTGTCGTTCTCTCTTAGTCCATTCTTAGCACATTCGATCGCTCAAGTGTCTGAAAATATCTCTCATCTTTCCCGAAAAGGAAAAGTTTCCTTAAAGGTACACAGAAGCAAACATTCGTAAACCGAAATGGTTGAGAAAGTGCCGCAAAAGAACGGGCTCTCGGTTACCAAGAACGCAATTCACGCATTCAGACCACATAATACGCTTTTGGGCTGGCGATAGCCCACGTTTCCAGGCAATTGAATAAATACGCCGGAAGTGTGACGCAGAAAATAATATGTTTTACCGCGCCTCAAAGAAAAAATCTCGAGGAAGAATATGCTGCTGCAAAGAATTTACCAATTTCAGTAACAAGCATTCTTTAAAAGAGGAACCACACGTGCGGAGAACAGTAGTCTTCAAAGCACAGGCTTATATTAGAAATCAGCACTATAAAATGTATCCGTTATTTCCAACCATGCTTCAAATCAATTGAACCAGGTCGATAGGATCATCATCTCACAAACAATGCTTTCGAAGATCACTTTGGGACTCTGTGCTGCCCAATTGGCTGCTGCAAGTCTCTATTCCTCAGGATACCCTTACCCTGACAAGCAGTTGTCGCAACAATTCTACGACAACTTTAATACCATCAAATACTTTGGTGGTAACGGTCCTTACTCTGACGGACGTGGTTACGGTATCAGCCGTGATCCTCCAGCCGGTTGTTCTGTTGACCAAGTGATCTACTTGGGACGTCACGGTGAAAGATACCCAGACCCAAGTGCTTACGAAAACTTTGTCACCTCTCTGAATAAATTGTGGAAGTACACTGAAAACAACACCTTGGTTGGTGACTTGAGTTTCTTCAACTCTTGGGACTTCTGGATTCATGACGAGGGATTGATTGCCCAGGAGACTACTTCGGGTCCTTATGCTGGTCTTTTGACTGGTTACCGTCTTGGTAATGTTTACAGAGATCGTTACAACCACCTCTATGATGGTGTTTCCCAAATTCCTATCTTTACCAGTGGTTACGAGCGTATCATTGAGACTGCACGTAAGTTCGGTGAAGGTTTCTTGGGCTACAACTACAGTGAAGTTGGAAACTTGAACATCATCTCTGAGAACTCTACCCAAGGTGCTAACAGTTTGACCCCAACTTGTTATGCATTGAACACCACCGAGACCTGTAACGAGCTCACCGGTCTGCTCCCAGAGTTTGACATTGCTGCTGCACGTCTCAATGGCCAGAACCCTGGTTTAAACCTTACTTCCAAGGATATTGCTAGACTCATGCAGCTCGTTGGTTACGAGCTGAATGCTAGACACTGGTCCCCATGGGTTGATGTTTTCACCCGTGAAGAGTGGATCTCCTTCGCCTACACTCAGGACTTGTCATACTACTACTGTGATGGTGCTGGTGACGAAGCTTCTGTTGCTGCCGGAAGTCTTTACGCAAACGCCACTTTGACTTTGTTGAACCAAGGTCCAGAAAAGGCTGGATCTCTTTTCTTCAGTTTCGTTCACGACACCAACATTACTCCTGTTCTTGCTGCTATTGGTATCTTTGATCCAGATGAAGAATTACCAACCGACAGAGTTCCATTCGTTCACACATACCATAGTAACGACTTTGTTCCTATGGCTGGTCACCTTGTCATTGAGCGTCTCACATGTAACGCCACCGCTGTCAACCCTGCTGATACCTATGTTAGACTTGTTGTCAACGAAGCTGTTATCCCATTGGACAACTGCAGTACCGGTCCAGGTTTCTCTTGTTCCTTGGACAACTACACCAGCTATTTGGATGACAGACTCTACGACTATACCGAGACCTGTAAGCCACCTGCTTCTTACCCACAATACCTCTCCTTCTTCTGGGACTGGAATGTCACAAAGAAGTATGATTACCAGGTTGGAGACATCTCATACCAATTGGGTGCTATTTACTGAACTTGCCCCTGAAAATTTCAATTCTTATCCGTTTTCCCTGCTGAGAGATGCAGTTTGTCATTCAGGTGACTTTAATTTGATACCTATGTTTGATTGTATAGACCACCTAAAAAAAACAAAAGAAAAACAACACTTGTTTGTCCTATAAGGCAGATAGCTGTAGATTGGATCACTAGATACGAAGATAACATGTAGGTGACTTCTCCTCTTCGAAAAAAATCTCATCCGTCAAAAAGTGCTGACCAGGCTCTCTCTTTATGAATAAGCAAGCTAAATACTTTTCTTTCTGATGAGGAATCAAGCAATGGCCAAGGTTCAATTATCTTTCAGAGCCAAGGCCACCAAATCAATTGAACCTAGTCCCGGAATGATCTCGAAAACCACATTTTATCTGGGTGACACCTAAGTTCAAAATTATTATGGGTTAGATTAGATGCATGCTGAATTAGATTCTGCAGATTTCATTGCTCCTCCGGCGTCGAAGATTTCATCACGAAATTTTGTGCCTTACAGATTATTGTTACCAGCAAGATGTGATGCTTTTTTCAATTGTAGTGCGAAAACAAATTCGTAAGTGCTAGCGATCAGAAGGTAAATGGACTTCTTGCTATTACGCAAAGGCAGTCGGTCAATTGCTCAAATTAAACCTCATAGGTGTTTCAAAGATACAAGCATCTTGGTAACAGTGGTGAGGCATTCAAAATTTGCAGGATTGAAGCAAAATGTCTTCAAAATCTCAAAGTCCAAGCCAAAGCACAAATGATATATTTGAAACTCGTTTTACAGTAAAGTTTTCGTAAAAAAAGTTAAAAAACAGAGACTTTATTCTGAATCAGATCTATGAGGAAAATTCAACCTCATTAGTTGTTAAAGCTTATTTTTGGATCAGAGCAGACAAGATTTCGTACACGCCATATGCTCCTGGATCAGGTGGAAGAAGCTCGTTTTCTTTTAGACCAACATATGCTGCTCTACCGAGTTTCGGTGTGAGCTTTCTTGTGTGTTCAGCAGATTGATAAGCAACCTCAACAGCTTTAGCTAGGTTCTCAGTACTAGAAAACTCTCTGCAGAATGGAATAAGTACATCCATAACAGTTCTGTAGCCTTCTCTTGCTTTGATGTACTGACAAAGATTTTCAATTGCGTAGGTGGATGCTTGAGCAAAAAGTTTGGTAAGATCGTCTGTTTGAGCACCGGCTTCAAGTAAAGATTCCAATTTGAAAGTCAATCCCTTTAAGAAAATATAGAGAATGGCTCCCAGGGTGCCGCCCATACCGTCTTTAACGATCTTTAGAATACTTTTCATAGTGACAAGAATAGAACCAGAGGCCGTGAACCTTTCTTTGGCAAGAGAGTCCACTATGGCCTCAACCCCAGCTTTGAGACCTTCTCCACAATCACCATCACCCAGTTGAGTATCCCATTTGGTCAATTCGGGTTCTCTAGTGATAACATTCTGAGCTGCGGTTTGAATTATTTTGTTGAGTAGGGCCGGGTCTGCCTTTATGTCTACATTTGAATTGGTGCCTCTTGTTGCTTCTTCTTCTTCCTCATCATAATGCTTGAAGCTACTGATAACTCTGCTTTGAACATCGATTGGATCAATGACTTCATGTAGAGTAACTGGCCAGTTGGTAGCATTAACGTGTTTATCCAGGTAACCAAAAAGCTTTTCAACTGGAAACTTCGTAGAAGCTGACTTTGTCACATTGAAAAGAGTGAGAGCAAAAATCGGGGCATTGAAGGAAGTGACAAAATGTCCATGATATACTCTGCTTACTTCAACCCCATAGTTCCTCTTCAATTGAAGCAACGCTTCTGAGAGAATAGCTAACAGCTCGATATGCGAAACACCTCCCAGATTGTTCAGCTGCAAAATAATCTTGTCTCCTTTCTCATAGGTAAAAAAACCTCTTTCTGGGTCCTTGGTGTCCAATATCAATTTTAACATTGAGGCAACAAGCTCCTCATTAGATGGTATATAATCCAACTTTTCAACACCAGGCTCATTATGGACTCCCAAGCCCAATTCAAGCTCGTTAGCTCCTAATTGGCCCCAATTTGATGACTTCTCGTGTGTTGGGATATTTATATGATCCAAACCAGCATTGATTGAAGCAATATTCGAGTTAACAGCCACACCCAAGTCATAAACAGTATCAAGATCATATCCTTCATCCGAGTATGCTCCCAAAATCTTGAACATCAAGGTGATACCACTGAGCGTTCTACGGCCAACCAAAGAACTTTTTGATCTTGGAACAGCAACATCATCAGTGGTTCTCAATAATTTGATCTTGTCCTCGCCATATTTGCTGATTAATTCTTGTGCTGTCATGCCAAAATACAAGTTGTCACCAGTATAGTTTGTTATTAGAAATATGGTTCCGGCTTCAGAATGAACAACTTTTTCAGCAGCCTGAATGTTACGGTAGTTTGGAGAAGCAAAAACATCACCCTGAACGGAAGCTGCAAGCATCCCATTGCAAACAAATCCGTACCAACCAGGCTCGTGTCCAGAGCCTCCACCAGAAATAAGGGCAACCTTTTTATTGTCAAACTTATTGTTGAATAGAACCCGCTCCTTCTCTGACAAAGACAGATGTGAATTTTCATACAAAGTAGCTCTCAGTCCATTGTTGATCAGTTTGGCAGGATCTTGAGGGAGAAAATGTTTTGAAGACATTTTGGTATAGGGGTGGCAGCAGGGTAGAGAATCAAACCTTTTGATTGTCAATCAACTAGTTAAACTAAAAAAAGCACCGGGAACTCTCGAGATTTATAATCTGATAACCCAGTGGAAGAAAGAGTCAAGTAGACGATAGAGTTCTGGATGCGCTTTTCTTAGTTCTAATTTGAGCAGCATTCACTGTTGTACGAGCGTACATGAGATGGGGATGCGCTCTCGAGTACCTTTCCTAATTAAGTAATTTAAGAGAAGAAAAGTGAATTAAAGAGGGATTGGATTACTCCACGAGTTTGGTGCAAAATAAAGACCGATATACTTGTCATAAATATCTAATTATTCTCTCCTACTAATACATAAGCAAGTGTCTCCAGTTCAGGTAAAAAGAAGATTATCATATTTTAGAGCAGCCATGAGTGGAAAAAAATTCAGAGTTTTGGTTGGTAGTGATAATGCCGGAGTTGGCTACAAAGATGCTATCTTCAAAGACTTGCAAACAAACCCACTAATTGAGTCTGTCTTCGATCTTGGTGTTGGAAATAGAGAAGATGGCAAGGCTTATCCACTGGTTGCAATTGAGGCTGGTGAAAGAATAGCTAGAGGAGAGGCCGATAGAGCTATTCTTGTCTGTGGTACTGGACTGGGAGTTGCGCTGAGCGCAAACAAAGTCCCCGGTATAAGAGCTGTCACTGTTAGTGACTCTTTCAGCACAGAAAGATCGATTTTATCCAACAATTGTCAAATTATCTGTCTAGGAGAGAGAGTCATTGGTCTTGAGTTAGCCAGGAGACTAGTCAAAGAATGGTTCACTTATGTGTTCGATGAAACAAGTGCTTCTGCACAAAAGGTTGCCGCCCTTCTTGAGTACGAGCGCAAGCATATAGGTCTTTCAGTTTCTTCAAGTGCCTGAAAATCAAATACAGTATCTATAAATCACTCTAGTAAAAGTTACTCTAGTAACCTGGATTCTGATACACTCGTTAAAATTTGGTCTGTATTGTATTATTCATTCTTTAATCTGCTGATTATTTTCAAAAGAAAGGAAGCCTAGAATAGCTGCGGTTTTGGTTACTTCTTTATAAGAATGTAACCATTTTGCGTGAAGTCATCCACATAGCAGACTATCAAAATTTCCACAAGCATGTGCGGTGAACAATCACCAACATTCGGCGCATATATGACTGAAAGAGGTTAAGTTCCCGGATAGTTCCCTGACTGCGAGCTGAGGCAACATGCGGAGAAATTTAGCGGACCTAAAAAACTTCAAGGATTCAACTTCATTCAATCACGTTCATTAAATTTTTGAAATGCTGTTGAAATCTGAAGTTGTGGAGAAACTAATGATGGCGTCGGCCTTACTGGTGATTGGAACCGCTTGGATAAAAAAAAACAAACCCCAAGGTAGTTAGATCATGAAGCAAACAACCACAACAGTCCGAAAGGCGTCTGTGAAGGGTAGCGTAAGCGGATAACTAAATTGCACTCCTTTCCCCACATTGCCTCCACAAAATTATGTACCCCTAGCGAAAGTTCGATGCACGAAACAAACTATATCGGATGTAGGAGTAAAAAGTTGCCTGGTTATTGGCGAATGCGCGGGTCATCTGGGGTGAATCTGGGGTACAGTACAATTCCCAAGATACAAAAAAATAAAGCCATGATAAGAAATTTTACCATTGCTACGGCAAAAAAAAGTAGTGTCGAAACCGAACATATGATAGAAAAGGCATAAAATTCGGTAGAGCATCTGTTTGTGACTAAAAAATATGCAAGCTGGGCTTTCTATGACGTTGATTAGGACAAAGTTACACGAATCTGCCTATTGTCGAGATGAAGGCCACCTCTTGTCTCAGATCAGCGGGGTGGTCAGCGGGACAATAATATGCTTTTTTTTCTCCGTAGGTTATGGTGACGGATAAAAATCAATATAAATAGAGGATCTTTCCTCTTTGCTGATCTTTGCTAACTTTGCTTAGTTAAAACATCTATTTGGTACCCCTGAACCTTTTTCACAAGATGTTTGGTTCCAAGACTACTGTCACTTACACCGATAATCATCCCAGATTTTTGGGTTTGAAGGGACGGACTCTCGCCAATACTGTCAGTACCATGGCTTCTGTTGCCTTTCTTTTGTTTGGTTACGACCAAGGTGTCATGGGTTCTCTTTTGACATTGGACTCGTTCAGAGAAACTTTCCCTTCAATTGACACAACCCTGCACCCTGACAACTCAACCATGCAGGGTTTTGCTATCGCAGTTTACGAAATTGGCTGTCTTTTCGGTGCTCTTTCCACCATGTACCTTGGTGACAAGCTGGGCAGATTGAAGTGTATTTTCATTGGTTGTATTATTATGACGGTTGGTGCTATTTTGCAATGCAGTGCATTCACCCTGGGTCATTTGATTATTGGTCGTATTGTCACTGGAGTCGGTAACGGTATGAACACCAGTACAGTTCCAATGTGGCAGTCCGAATGGGCAAAACCACAAGCAAGGGGAAAGCTTGTCATGATTTCTGGTGCTCTGATTACAGGTGGTATTGCGCTATCATACTGGATTGATTTTGCCTTTTACTTCACTACGGGAAGTATCTCATGGAGATTCCCTGTTACTTTCCAAATGATCTTCCCTCTCATCATCACTCCTTTTATCTTGAAATTCCCAGAATCCCCAAGATGGCTTTCAAAGAGAGGAAGATACGATGAAGCTGCGCGAGTTTTTGCAGCGCTAGAAGGTACCACTGTGGACGACCCAGAAATTGTCAGAGAGCTTGATGATGTGAGACAATCCCTGACGGAAGAACATTTGCAGGGAGGTGACTCTTTGAATTTTAAGAAAATTTTTGTGCAAGGAGAACATCGCAACTTCCATAGGATGATGCTTGGTTTATGGTCTCAAATATTTCAACAAATCACAGGAATCAATCTTATCACATATTATGCTGCCACCATTTTTGAGGACTATATTGGAATGACTGCTTTCCAAGCCTGAATTCTGGCTGCTTGTAACGGAACCGAATACTTCCTTGCTTCTTGGATTCCATTCTTTTTTGATCGAAAGAGTTGGTAGAAGAAAACTTATGTTGTTTGGTGCTACAGGACAAGCTATATCTATGGCCATTTTGACAGGTACCACTTGGACTTCTTCGGAGAACAATGATACGAAAGCTGCCATCGCTGCTGCTGTTTTCTTGTTTGTTTTCAATACCTTCTTTGCAATAGGATGGCTTGGAATGACATGGCTTTATCCTGCTGAGATTCCTCCTCTCAGTATCAGGGCACCTGCAGACGCAATCTCCACTATGGGTAATTGGGCTTTCAACTTCATGGTTGTCATGATAACCCCAGTTGCATTTGAGAACATTGACTCATACACCTACACAATTTTTGCTGCTATCAACCTGTTGATGGTGCCAGCAGTTTACTTCTTCTTCCCAGAAACCGCTGGTAGGTCTCTTGAAGAGATGGATTCAATTTTTGCTCAAAGCAATCCATGGAAACCATGGGAGATAGTGAAGATTGCTGATAACTACCCACGCCTCGGCCACAAGACTCCATTACTTTCAGAAGAGGCCCGTCTTGAAGAAGCTAGAAAAGCACAATCTGAAAACATCAAAACTGCTTCCGAAGAAAGCAATTAAACGATACTTGAAGTTCACATATTGTTACTCTATTCATTTTTTTCTCGCTGAAATTGATCTTCGAATCCTAACTCGTATATGATATCACGTACTCTACAAAATGTTTTTCGGAGGTGATCTATTTTGATCGTTTTTCCCTCCTGTAATTCAACAGTCGCCACTCCAATACTCGATGAGATCGCGACATCTCCAATGGGTGGACCATCCAGTAGTCTCTTCAACCATTCGCAGAGCTCCCAACAAAATACCGTGCTCTTTTTTATGCGTTAGAATTAACCCAGCGACATAAAGCGGCTGAATGGAATTGGTGCTAGCTCCGTAATCTGCATTTGTAATGGAAATTCCGACAATCCGTTTGGAGTGATGCAAAAGTGAAGTGCTTTGAGCTGTGGATCCATAACTCGAACTTGAAGAAAAAGAAGGATTAGATTGTAAATCACCATTGCGCTCGATGGAAGATAGCGATGAAATTTTGAGAGACCGAGGCTTGTTTTGTAACATCAGAATGCAAGCCATATGATACATTTGATTAGCAGAAATGGCCTGGGTATTTGAGTAAAATATTCTTGGGAATTGTGTTTTAGAATCATCAAATTCATAGGTAGGCCCAAAGAGATCTTGAAACTCATTCGCCCAACCTTTCAGTTTGCCCCAAACTTCTAACCAGATGGATTTGAACTCCTCTCCTTCCTTTTTTCCATATATGAGATTAATCATCAAAGAGTTCAGATAGACAATATGATTACCGTGCATATCCTCCGTTCTTAATGCAGCCTCTATTTCTCCCTCGGAGAGGTCTTCTGCAAACCAGTGCTCTGATTGCAGTATTGTTGGAGCCTCACTTATAATTGAATTACAAATATCCATTCTGATGAATGCCCAAAATGTTGCACGGCGAATTAGCGAGCTGGAAAGACCGTGTATGTCATGGCTTCGAAGCAGCAGAACGCAACCCTCAAGATGTCTTTTCCATTTTCGTGGATCAGAGCTCATCATTTCAAAGACACATAATATAACACAAGCAGTGATCACATAGATGTCATTAGAGGCATTGTTATATGAGGGTGCCAAGTGTCTTAGCGATTCATGGTACAATTTGATTGTGAAATCTTTTGGGTAGTTGATTGTTTTTGCGTCCAACCACCTGGAAGATAACGCATAAACGGCGTATCGTAAAGGAGGGCAATCGCTCATTCGGGAAGGAACAACTCTCACCATTGTTTTCTTGTTGTCAAACATATCTAGTCCAGCACCAACATCCTCAACATAATTCCTAAGTAATGTAAGCTCATGTTCAGGAATAAGCTCAAATATTTCTCCTGAATCATTAACAGAAAATTTCTCCACATTTATGAAATACTTGGTTAGCACTTCTTTTGAAGGATGTTCAATGACAGATGTTGGAGTCATTCTTGAATTTGTTGTGAAGGCATTAACATACATGAATTCTCTCAGCGTTTCGGGTAGTTCTAAAAAGTTGTCGTCATTTCCAGTCTCTATGAAGGGCGAAAAGTCACTTATATTCAACGGCTCGGAACATAACTGAACCAGTGAATTGTATTCAGGCAATTTATAGAATTGTGAATTAGATGACTGATGAGGCTGACTTCCACCAACGGCTGTTAGCTCACTGTTCGATGCCCGTTTCAAGTTACTGTAATGTTCATTTTGGGAGTTACTGTTCTTAGACGGTCCACTGTTATTATCTGAAAACTGAGTGCCAATTATTTTGTCTGAAGTCGATAACGTCGTTGGTGTGTACGATGCCACAAGTCTTCCATTGTTTTGGTAAGTAGTAGGAGTTGAAGGAGATGATGTGTGCTTGCGTTTCGTTAAATCATGTATCTGTCCTTGAGGTAAGCTTCGGAATTGATCGAACATCGGAGGACCAAAAAATTCAGGCGTCTGAACTTTCGGCAACGAGATATTTGAGTTAGATTTTGGAAGTGGCATAGGACTCCCAATACCACTAAGAGAATTGAATATCGGTTTCGGCTGGCCATCTGACGTGTTACTGATAGCCGGTAGAGGTTTCGAACTGGCCATGTCATTGTGAATTTGTAAGCTTTTCTCTCTGGGTTTGTTATCAGTGGGCTGATATTGGGGACCTTGGTTGGATATCTGTGACTTATTTTTTTGTTGTTCAATATTCCAATGAATTTTGTGATGTATATCGTCTTTCCATAGATGGACAAAATCTGGCCAGCTGCACTCTAGGCGGTGGGTCAAACAGTATCCACATTTGATAACTCCCTGTGAGTCTTCATTTTTCTTCTCATCACATTTCCTCCGCTTCTTTCGGCAAGTTAGGCAACCAGTTCTGACCCTTTTGCATTTTGCTCTCCTAATTGGAGAGACGGAAAGCTTTTCAACTGAAGATGGCGAGTGCCCTTTACCATCTATAACCGTTGATGGTTTGAACGAAGACCCCATCATCTTCCACTGTGAAAAAACAAGAATAGGGTGCTGTAGCTTGTAATATGACAATTGTTCAAATCACTTTTCAGAAGTACTACGTGTTGCGTGTTTGCTTGATTCACCATGAGTCCAACCGAAATTTCCCCAATAAACCCCCTAGCGAAAAATAGTATTTTATGGCTGTGCTGGAACATTTTTCAGGTTTGGTTTTTCGAACCAGGAGCTCACCAGTTCAAATTAAGAAAAATAAGCGGGACTAGAAAAACAGTTTAGGGGTGCCGCCTAGATAAAATTATTCATGCATAGCGGGGAAAAGGCAGCCCCTACTCACAGCTTTTTTTGGAAATATTGACGATTTTAGCACCTTGACTAGTCAGTGGTTGCATTCCTGGGGTTCCGAGATAATCTTAATCTTATACAAAACTTGCTCCTGGATTTTGGGGCATAGTATTTAGGCAGTTGGATCTTGATTCAATGTTGAGAGAAGCAGAGAAAAAAGACAAGTTGTTTAGTAGGAAAGGAAATTTCAAAAGAAACAGAACAAAAGCTCACACATAAATGACACAAACATTTGCCGACAACGTTGCTGAAACATCATACGTTCTTGATGATCTGAGTGCTCTTCCCAGGCCAGAGCCAGAACTTGCTTCTAACGTGCTCGATCTTTTCTCTCTAAAAGGAAAAGTTTGTGTTGTCATAGGTTCCGGTCGTGGGATTGGGCTCACAGTTGCTGAAGCGTTTGCTCAGGCGGGTGCAGATGTTGCGTTTTGGGATTTGCAAGCTCCTGTGGAAGTTGCAACAAAAATAAGGGTTGCTTATGGGGTCAAGACCGGAGCCTATGCGGGAGATGTTTCGAACTTGGAACAGGTCAATCAGGTGGTGAATCAGATTGACAGAGACTTCGGTACCATAGATGTTTTTGTAGCCAACGCGGGTGTGAATATCTTGAGTGGAACAATCATAAATGAAGCGAATGATGATGGAAATTTGTGGAAAAAGGTCATGGACATCAACTTGAATGGTGTCTTCTATTGTGCAAAAACTGTGGGCAAAATCTTCAAGAGAAATGGAAGAGGTTCTTTGATATTTACAGGATCAATGTCGAGACATATAGTCAACACTCCTGTCTATCATTCTGCTTACAACACCAGCAAAGCTGCAGTGATACATTTAGCCAAATCACTGGCTGTTGAATTTCATGGATTTGCAAGAGTGAACTCTGTTTCTCCAGGTTATATTGACTCCGGTATCAATGACTACGTGGACAGAAGTGTCAGGCAGAGATGGCGGTCGGTGATCCCCATGGGGCGTGAGGGTAATCTGGGAGAGATTGCAGGTGCTTACCTTTATTTTGCCTCAGACGCTTCAACATCACTACGGGGGGCGGATCTTATTGTGGACGGTGCATATACCATCATCTAGTTAGTTTCACAATAGAAATTGAAAGTAGCCAGCGACGAATTTGTCTGGACTAAAAGTATTTTTGGCATGTCACAGAGAGATAGCTGGCTGTGTTTTCTCATGCAATATTGAACACGTTGTCAGAGGTTCTTCAAAAAGTGAAGCAGCTTCAATCGCAATTTTTCATGTGCTTGTTTAGGTACAACTTATATCTTTCAAAAACTGGATTTCTATTGGCTTTAAAAAGCCTGATTGAGCGAATAACTCCGACAATTGCTCACATGTACTGAAATAGCCGAAGATAGCGGAGGTGTTATCTTTATTTATGACGATCTTTGGGGGATAATAATTTCATTAATACATAATGCAGATTCCTGGGGATCAATTCGAACTGCATCTCAGCCACAAACTATTTGCCACAATATTTGATTGCGGTCAACTTCTTCAAATCACTCATGCCGGTATCACATACTATACTTTTTTATCACTATTCAGTTAAAACACCTCACTATACAACTTACTGCTCTTGTCAAAGTATGGTCTTTCTGCTTGTGCTATCACCCGTGTTCCGTGCCTGGTTTTCGGGAAGTAGTCGAATATTCCAGTGTGAAAGTGCGACCGGTTATCCCACACCGCAACAGCATTTTGTGTCCACTTGATCCGGCACTGAAACTGTAGGCACCGCCTAACATGATCAAACAGATATTGAAGGACAGCATCACTTAGGTGTTTCTCAAGTCCCACAATTGACTTCGAAAAGTTTTCAGCGACGTACAACGACTTCAGTCCCGTAACCGGGTTTGTCCTGACAACTGGGTGAGGTGTCGATCTCGCTGGGCGTCTCAGATTCGGGGCATCCGGGACAGCACTGATAGCCGTCAGCGTTTCAAGCCAGCTGCGGAAAGCAGGGTCCAAAGCTTCATAAATGAGATAGCCGTTGGCAAACAGTGTGTCCCCTCCCGGCACATAGTCACCCTCTTGGGGCAACACATCGAAACGCATTGTTGTGATCCCCGCAGGGTTGAGCTCAAAATGAATATCTGAATGCCACACTTGTGACCGCAAACCTTCTGTGGACGTCTCGTCCTTGTACACAGGGTGCACCCAAGGAAGGTCCGGGATAACCCCGCTCTGGTGATGAATGTGCGGCTCTCCAAAGTAAGACGTAAACTTGATCTGCTTCCTGATGTCAAGGTCATCCTGGTCTCTGAAAAGAACAACACCACGTTCTGAAGCAAGCAGTGCCAAGTCATTTTTTTGTTGGTCAGTCAGTTCCGTCAGCTTCAGTCCCACAATTTCAGTCCCACAGTATGGGCTCAATGAAACCACTTTCTTGGCTGCTGAAAGCAGTGCACTTTTCTTTGGGTCGGCCAACAACCCTTTGTCCCTATAACCATGTTTTTCCACGTAGGGTGCCATTTTCCAGGGGTTCCTGTTTGGATACTGCACTCCCTGCTGTCGGGCATACAAATACGGAGAGACATTGTCTGGGGTGCGATAACCAGGGAATCTTCAGGCAGAGTGAAGTCAAATTCTTTGGTCATGATAACGGTGCCACTCATGACCAGCTACTGATCTATGTAATGTGGTAAACATTCTTCTATTTATCTTGCAAGATCGGGAAATGAAAGTCAAATCTCCTCACCTTGTGTTGCGAGCCACAGAAAGATTAGATTTCCCGCAAAATTCGCACTGCACGGGCCCTCGCGAAATCACTTCTAGTACCTATCATCACGTGCTTCTTACGCCCGAGGGTTGAATTGCTGACTATGCTACAATGTACTGTATGATAAAAAAATAATATATTCTAAGGCCTGTCTAGTGATCAAATAAATAATCCAGTCTCTTGTTACCGTCGGAAGCGTGCTCACTTAAATATTTTTCTCTTTCTTCGTTGGTAAAGCTATCCCACTTTTGTTTTTTCCAGCGGTTCAGTGAGATGTAGTACAGCTTTGTGGCAATGATGAGAGCAATGTTCATTACACAGATTCCAAGAATGTCCCGGTTTCCTCTGCGGTACTCAGGTGAGTCATCCGATCGGTATATGTGACTGCCTGCAATACTTGCCAACTGCACCCCAATGTTCGACATTGGTGCAGAGATTGCACGGCTACGCACAGAGTACGAAATCCGCGAGCACCATGACACAATCACTGCCTGAGGAGACGGGTTTCCAATAGCAAAAAACATTGTTGCATGCTGTCCCCATGCACTCAGCTTGCCTGCCTTTGCATACTCCACAGCCACCACTATGAGCACCCATAACTGCTGGAATGCGGTCACCAGTGACCGTTCATTCACCACTTCTGAGAACCAGGTTATTCCCAGCATTGTCACAATCATCATTGCATAGATCGGAATGTTCAAGTAGATAATCTGGTCTGAGTTAAATTTAAGTTTCTTCAAGTTGATGTTCAAGTATGCACGAATTGGATTTTGCGGGATTTCAAAGATAAACGAAATGATCAGAACTGACCAAAGGTCGTAATCTATCAAAGTTTTGAAAAAGTCCCGCACCGTGATTCCTTCTCTGTTGTGCATATCCGATTTGGAAGGATCATCCCGCAAAAGCTTGTTCGTGATGATCTTTTCCTCCTTTTCGGAGAAAATACCTCTTCTGTTGAATCGGGTCTTTGTCTGGGTTGGACCAGGCACCATGAAGAAAAAGGCTGCAATACCCAATGCCAGCGAGATGACTCCATCATACAGAAATAACCATCCCCAGCCTTCGTGACCGCCACTGTGCACCTTCAGGAACCCAATCGCCAGCAGACTTGTAATGATGTCTGAGATGTATCCCACAATCCAGAACATTGCCAACCGGAATCCCATTTCTTCCCTAGTATAAAAGTACGAGAGATACTGGACCGCATCGGCTATGAACCCACCCTGGGAAATACCCAAAAGGAATCTTGTTGCGAGGTACGAGCTTGTGCCCGTGAGGAAAAACTGAAATAGTGTAATCAATGACCAACTGCACACCTGGATCGGAATCCACCCGTCAGGACCAAATTTTTTTCCAATCATCTGTGACGGGATCTCAGAAATAATAAAGCCAACCGACCGTAGAACTGTCCCATTATAGTACTGGTCGGTACTGATTCCTAGATCATCCAGTATTCCACCTGCAACTGCTGATCCCAAGTTGCTTCTATCCAAATCTAGTGAAAGAAACAGTGCAGCTACCATCGGAAAAATTCGCCAGTCAATTTTTCTCACGACCTCCCGGTCTTCCTTAACTGTCCACCGAAAGTAGGGATCAAATCGGTGCTGGTTCTCATAATTGGCAGGGGGATAGTACTTCTGAGCCACTTGTGGATCTGGGTCTTCAAAAAATGACCGTCTTGTGGCGATCTTTTCGTCTTCTAGAGGGTCTCTCCGACGAAATATGGCCTTCAATTTGTTTCTCTTATACTTGAAGGTCAAAGTGTCCTCAAACTTGATTGGCTCTGCCAGTAGATCAACATCGGCAGGCCGATAGATAACACTGATACTATCACTGCGCTCAACACTATGCTCAACCACTACCTCCTTGTCTTGCGATTTTAGACTCATTTTTGATAATCCTTATCTGCTTCCCCTACTTCTAAGCGTACTATTGTTTCTGCAAGTTTTCTCTATTTATATTACAGACTCAATGCAAATCCCGATAGCAAATACTATGGCTGATAGAGATACACAATAGTGTGGCATGTGGCTGAAACACGAAGGGTCTCGCTTACATCTTTCAGGGGTTCATGAGCAAGTACAAGCATGAGAATCAGAACTGGGGCACCATACGGCGTTTGATCGCTGTTCCTTGCAGCTTTTCGAGAACCCTTCCACTAAGCAGTCAAAGCCTCAACGGTTCAAGAGATGCAACCACAAGTCCCTTTTTTTCGCGAAACTCCAAAAAACCATGTGTCACAAACCAATTAGTTTTGCAAAACTCTGTCTTTTTCTTAGGACGCTGTTACTGTGATTCCTGCACAGGTATAGCCCACGTTAGGGGTGACTGGAGCTGTGCAGCTAAAAGCACTAGTCACTGACGTTTGATAGTACGAGATTGCACTCTCAATGGAGGAATAGGCACACAATCCTCCACACGAAA
>JAKTYE010000015.1:0-229743 GCA_030561785.1 Ogataea ortonii
GACATGAAGAAAGCACCATAGCACAACAACAAAACAGAACCAAACAGGTTGTTATCAACAACAGCCCAAATACCAGTGATAATCTGGACCAATCCTGAGGCAAAGAAGAAGGCACCCGAAAGAATAGCTGGGTTGGTGACGGAGTTTGCCTGGCAAAGAATCAAACCAAGGGAAAACAGAGTGACAGCAACCAATGTCAGTCCTGCAGAACAGGCTGTTGGATAAGGTCTCCATTTAGAGGATTTTTTGTAGTAATTGACCCTCAAAAGGCCTGTTCTTGGAGGCAAAATCTGGTAGTCTGCTTCATGAATTGGGGTATCCGGGTAAACAGTACCCTTTTCTGTGGCAACTGGAGGATGGACAGCTGTATCAGTGTTTGAAAGTTGGTCTTGTTCCGACATTTCTAGTCAATTGTACTTGTTGCTTTTTATAAAGCAAAAAGTTTGAATAAGCACTACGGGACCAACCGACTCCTTTTATAGCGTCTTGTTCGGCTCTCGTGGGTCTAATGCAGACAATCAAAGAAAAGGGATCATCCCAGAAAGGTTCCACCGAATTCCGAACGCCTTCTCTAGTCTGTAGTTCCTTAATTCCCCAATTACTAAACAGTTTGGGCCCACACGTCGTACAATAATCAGGGGATGGGGTCCGAGCTACCCTGCATGATCCGGCAAAAAGCGGAACTCCCCCTTTTCCAATGGCGATCGTTGCACTCAATTTTCAAATTAAATTTTCCTAAAAATACCCATTGGCCGTGTCAATGTGAGCTGTTTCTGAACCCGTAGAACCAGATAGAAAAGTCGAATGATGACCACTCGAGTCATGTGATATCATTTCTAGAACTCTCAAAAATAACGCGCATCCAGAAAACAATAGCCGATGAACACGCCTCAGCGCCGCATATCCCCACACAAAAACACAGAACCAGAACTTGCCGGCTGTGACGTCTGAGAAAACTGTACCGGTTGACCAGTTGCCAGGGCTGGAATGGACGAGGTAAACAAGCACATGAACAGACCTTATTGTTGGGTTTCTAGCATGAAAGGTTTGTCCTGCAGCTGCTCCCGTAACGGGAAAAAATCAGCTAATTTCTCTAGTTTGCTCTTGTTTCCTTCAAACTCGCAGACGGACAAGACTGCTGCCCTGTGTGTGCATGTTATGCTGTTCCCACGATTTACTCTGCAGCCGGAATCACCGGATTTAGCCCTGTCAAATGAATGGTCCGTTTCGGCCCTCGACGAATTGCAGACCAGGACCCCCGAGAAAGAAAATACAAAACATCCGTGCACCGCAACAGTTGTATCTCGCGTCGATCCAAGATTGTCAATTCGGATAGGTGAGCAAATGAGTGGAGTCTGGAGTCCGATTACGGGGACTTTGAGATGCCCACAGACAAGATAGGTTCTCTCAAAAGAAAGGCCGACCATCTGGAATCTCCAAAGCCTGTGAAAACAGCTGTTCGTCTAGTGCCCAAACCGGTTCTTCCCTATGCTCCCCTCAGATACGAAGACAGACAACACTATCTGAAGCTGCTGGAGCAGCAGTATGCGGCCATTGAAGCATCAGGGTCTGCTGAAAAAGCAGTTGAGGGAGAATTTGAAGTAGCCTCAAGCACTAAACAGAAACACGACTATGTGAATCGGATCAAACGACTGATGTACAATCTGAAAAAGCACAAACAGGATTTTGTTTCAGACACAAAGTCGACTCCCAAAGACAACACAGAGCTTCTTCTTGCAAAGTTAAACAAGATCTGTATCCAAAAGTCTAGACTAGTGCGAAGTGGATTTGTCATGGATATTCCGGAGCCCAAAGAGCCAGACGACATGGTTGAATGTGCTCACTGCAAAATCAAGTACTCGAAGTCCAGGGAGTATAATGAAGCTTTCATAAAGCCAGTCACAACTTGCAGATTCCATTGGGGAAAAGTTATCACCAGTCTCAACACAGGAGTCAAGAAATATAACACACATTATGCCACAAGACACTATTCCTGCTGTAAAGAGAGTCCTGGAACCTCTGAAGGCTGTCAGGTTTTGGACATGCATGTTTATAAATTGTCTGATCCAGCAGAAATGCATTACGAAAAGCCGTTCAGAACCATCCAGGAAGTGAATAAGAACACGAAAACAGAACCAGGATCAAAACTAAGAGCAATTGGGCTGGATTGCGAAATGTGTTTCACAACTAACGGCTTTGAACTCATGAAACTGAGTGTTGCTCAATTTCCCAACGGCGAGCCTGTTTTCGACGACATTATCAAACCTGAGGGCGAGGTGATAGACCTCAACACCTTTGTGTCGGGTGTGGCTTCGATTCCCGAGGATGCCATGACTTTTGATGCCATGTTGCAAAAGTTGGGATCGTTAACTGACGAACATACAGTAATCATCGGCCATGGTCTGGAAAACGATCTCAACGTTCTGAGAGTGATTTATCCCAAAATAGTCGACACGTCAATTCTTTACTCTGAAAATACAGTGGACCCAAGAAGAAAAGACCCACTCAAGAAGCTGGCCTGGAAGTATCTGAGCAAAAACATCCAGACCGGACAGCACGATTCTCTGGAGGACGCAATGATCCCGAACGAAATTGTCAAAAAAAACCTCGAAAGAATCAGTTAACTCACAACTCTGTTTTGCTGGATTTTGAGATATTCGATTATCTTTTCTTGGTTCTTGCTGATCTGGACCATAATTCGTGTATTCTCTGCAAGCAATTCCTTCAACTCTTTGTCTGAGCTGATTTGTGGTTTTACAGAGCTTGGTGATAGAAATATGTTTCCAGTATCCTTCTGTTCTTTTTTTCTTTCTGGACTCTGTGTTGATTCTGAAAGCTGTTTGCGTCTGGTATCCGACTTGATTGCGCTGCGATAGTTCAACAAATTCTGTTGCCTCTGTATGGCGGCTGGGCTGCCGGTGATCCTCGATTCCGATCGTATGTTTCCCAGTTTTCGCATTGTTGACAAAGGAGTCATCATCCCTGGCTTGTGTGGCTCATCAATGTCTCTTTTCCTTTTGGGTGTTGCTAAAGACATGGTTCCTCTTCTGTTTATGGCACGTCGGTATTCAGACAAAGGTCTCACAGGAGTCACGGTTGCCAGAGCCTTTGATGGCTTCACAGGACTTTCCATTGGCCCAAAAGATTCCTTTGTTCTAGCATGACTACTTGGATCTGTGTAATCAGAGTATAACAGACTCGGAATACGCTCAGAAACAGGGATCTGAGAGCCCCTATCAGGCGATCTGCTTTGCAATCTAACAGGCGATCTCTGTGGACTGGTCATCCCAAATGAGAAAATGTATCTTTCCCACAACCTTTAATATCAATAAACAAGACTTGGTCACCCCAAAGCTGTCCTCTTGAATCTGAAAGAAGGAAAATGTGGTCAAAGATTTGTTTACATATCTCACATTGTGTATACAATCGAGAATTTCTTGTTATCTTTATTTCGGGCTGTGCAATAATATCACAGATCTGAGATCTGGAGTGCCCAAATGACGATTATTACAAACTATTATACAACGACCGGTTGGATTAAACCAATCCGCTGAGACTGAGTCTTTCTAGAAACATGGGGAGGTCCTCCTTGCAAATTTCTATCATGGAACTTTCAAAGCTGTCGATTCTGGCCTTGGCCCCGGTATTGTTAGCAATCTCCTGGAATGCCAGAGAGAAAGTGTTGAGGATGGTGATTTTGTCAGCTTCTATTGGATCTTCTTCAGTACGGTCCATACCCTTCATGTTTGGATACTTAGGGGGCAGTCCGCACACCAGATATGTTCCTGTTTCTGCGTCTAATGAGGCTATCACTAGCGGAAGAAGAGACTTATCGAGCTCTGCACAACTCTCCAGGATCCAGTTTCCCAGCTTGGTTAATATTAAAGGGTTCTGGAACAGCTTGAAGTTTTTGTTCAAAGTCTTGATTTCCATGGAGTCGTGATCAATTTGGCCGACTGCAGAAGAAGGGTTCATCGAAGAGTGCGTACTGCGATCTAATATCGTGTTGTTGGAGGCGAAATTGTCCTTAAGAACCACCAACCTGAATACTCGTAGATTCTTGATCATTCTCTTCTGGAAAATCTCAAACCCTTTGTCGAAAATGAATTGCTGTTGCAATTTGGCGATCGCTAATCCTTTTTCAACAAGATCGAACTTGTCTAAAGCGTCGTACGATTTCCAAAAATTGGTCACAAACTGCGACTCTCTTTTCTGTATCAGATTACCAATATCTTTGCCATTTGTCGTTCCGTCATCTTCTTCTGTTGGTGTTGTTGGTCTGGATTTCATTGAAGTGTCAAAAGAACTGGAAACTTCTCCGTCATACTCAAGAAGAGCAGTTATTGCCTCAACGTAGTCACTAGCAGACACAGAACCGTGGAACCCAAAATTCCTCACAAATCCGTCTCTTATCACGTCGGTAAGACCAAACTGTGCCAGGTTTTTGCGAAAGATGGAATGCAGTTTCTTTTTCAAATCAATGTCCAAATAATGCCAGTTCTGATTGGCAGCCGCCAGGGAAATCCCCATTCTTGCAAACATCACATTCAGCTTCTTCTTTCCACTTCCCGTATACAGCTGTAACTTTGAGTTCACGTAGTTGGAGAAGAAGAACGAGTTGTAGAGGTTCCAGTGACGAAGCAGAAATAATGAATAGTCTTTGTCCATCTTCAATGCTTTACTATCTGCTTTCTTGCTTCGACTCACGTCCAGACCCGTCTCTTGTTGCTCCTGAGAAGCAAGATCATTGGACTGCTGTAATCTGTTCACTTCGTCTTTCAACAACGGGACAAGAGTATCATATATGGAGTTGAAGTTCGAACTCAACGAAGTTGTTCCTACAATAGAAAGCCACAAGTAATCCACGCTGGTCTCTCCGATTGTGGAGATCAACGAATAAACTTGCAAGGCTGCGGAAACAGTAACAGTGGTTCCCTGGTTGTAGTATTCCTCAATTTTCTTTTCATTTTCCGAAATCATTCTCTTCCTGCTCTGTTTTGAGTCTTGAGACGACGCTTTTCTCTTCTTTGAGTGACTGTTTTCTGATTCTTCATCGTCAGTATCTGCCAGTTCTTCAATCTCCTGCTCTTCTTCTTCCTCCTCCTCTTCCTCATCGTCACTGTTCAATGACACTAGCACCTCATATGCTGCCTTCTCGTTCTGTAGTTCGGTTTCCGACGATCCGTCGTCGATGCAAGCGATTATATGAGAACCGAACAAATTATCCAGGTTCCACGGTCTATGTCCGTCAAATATGTATATCTTTCTAGTCAGTTTGATCTCGTTTGTGGAGGAATCAGGGGTGATGGGGGCTACTCCCTGATAGAAGTCCTGGTCAATATGATTGTTGACGTCGATGTCCAGAAAACTCTCCAAATCCACCATCGACCCACATCCTACCAAGAGAACGTTGGAAATGCTATCGTCGAGCTTGCTGTACTTGCTTTTCAAGTCATTGTATCCCACCACAGGGATTAACTGGAACACTATGAGATGTCGTTTGAGTAAAGTAGCCAGGATTTTGCTTGCACAGATGGCGTCCACATTCAAACACGACACAAATATGACTAACTTGCACGTGGAGTGAGTCAAGGAAGTGTTTTTGATCTCCTCAAAGGCTTTTGAGAACTCATTAGGGGTGAGTATCATAATGTAGGCATCAACAAAGACTCAAAGTTATGCAATCAGAGGACAAATATTCCGGTTGTCACAAAAAGTTATGGATATGAAACAAACCGTCTCTTCTGAAGCTATCACGATGTCCCTGTTTGATGCTTGTATGGTCAGACTGAGCGTGCTGGATGCCAAAAAGTGTCTCGTGAACAAAGAGCACAATACGCGTTTCAAGATCCCAAATGCCCAAGCAGTGTTTATTTTTCATTTTCAGTTGCGCACTACTTACTCTATCTTTATATAAGCAGCCTGGTGGTAGCAAATGTCTTAATGGTTGTCGTTGTTGCTGGGCAAGCGGATCGAGTCAACGAAGGACTTGACCCGGTATATGTCAGAACTGTCACCCCACAAAAGATAATGCTCGGATTTCGACTGGTCCTGGATGTTCATGCATTTCAGGTAGATCTGGCTGAGAATCTTATATGTAAGCAGGTCGGGCTGGATAGCGTTCACAGAAAGCTCGTCCAGTAGCCTGGAAATGACCTGGAGGTTCTGGGTTTTGGTCCAGATTTGCACAAGAATCGAGTTATACACATCGATATTGAGACCAAACTCAAAGACGTAGATGGAAGGATGCTGTCTGATATAGTTGAGAAGAAGCAGAGTCTCGTCCAGAGAGTCAAAGTCGTATGTCAGCGAGCGAAAACAGAACCTGAGTAGTACAGGAATCGTTTTGACAGTAAGAAGTGGCTTTGATGGATCAGCTACAGACCTGGACTCGACGTCCTTTAGGTCTCCGGAAAAGTCAGAGTTATATGACTTGACAAATTCCTCAACAATATTGCTCTTCACAAATTCCACCATCTCTTCACTTGTGGAAACCTTCTCGTTGATGTACTCCAGTGTCGGAAGTAGCGCATTAACCACCTTTTGCTTGTTGTCTTGGTTCTTTCTCAAAGTGGAGATTATCAAACTGATACTGGAGTCATTTTTGAGAGATAAAAGGGTCTTTTCTGTGGTGGGCTCTGAAACGCTGTCGAGTCCCACAAAGTCTCGCAGAGTTTCTGTGACTCCGATGGAGTTTGTGTTTCTCATGAGATAGTCAAAAACCTTGCTGAACGTTTTTTGTTCGCCCACAGACGTGAGCTTACCTTGACCCACCACGGACTTGGAGAAGTCGGCAAAGAAGTTCTTGTATGATTCGTTATTGGTGATGGAATTTATGATGCTCTGGTTTGGAGGACCCAGCTGTTTTTCCAACTCTCCTACCAACTTTCCAACCTTCTTGGCCACCGTTGGACTAGAAGAAAAGAAGCGGGAACTTCGTCCTTTATGAATAGAATCTGTCCACGAGACTTGGGCTCTCCAGCTGAAAAATCTCCTCATTGTACACAGTCCAAATTGCTTGCTCGCTATCCGATGGAGTGTCGTTTTGGCAGCCATCAGCTGCTACAAATCAACAAAATTAAGTCTCCTGCTTCGAATGAAACTTTTTCGGCAGCTTTAGCAGTTAATGCATATGGGATAATAATGCAACAATAGCCGCAGATTACTTTCGCCGCGCGATAAAATATTATCTGGAGAAATCGATGGTTTGACAAATCTACAGGGTCTTGGATCCGAAAACAGAACGGAAGGCAAGACTTGGTACATTATCTGGTTGCAGATTGAATGACATGCAACGGTTGGTTGCATTCAAAATTCCAGCAACATTCGTAACCAAAGATACCGTGATCATTGATGGAAAAAAATCGAAGATAGCCACAGTATTATCGCACGGACCGAGTCATTAGTTGGTGATCACTAACTAATTGATGTAAAACACTCAACCAGAAGAGGACAGTATAAAAGAAGACGCTCTATACAGTTATTATCAAAATAATCTATTGTCTCTCAGCAATAAAGATTGTTCCAGATACATTATCGTATTGCAAGATTATCATGTCAGATCAATTATCAAACGCAGACACTGCTGCTCACGACACCGAAGTTGCCCAGAAGTACCAGATGGAGAACCAGTACAAGGTTTTTCCACCAAGAACAGGCCTTTTGAGAGTCAACTACTACAAAAAGTCGACTCAATGGAGACCATTTCCTACATCTGCTGCTGCTGGTCTAGCCCTGGTTGGTATCACTCTGTTTTCCCTTGGTTTGATTCTTTGCCAGGCAAACTCCGTCACCAACCCAGCTATTCTTTCGGGTGCCTTCTTCTTTGCCTCAGGATTGGTCCAGATTATCACTGGTATTTGGGCTGTTGTTGATAACAACCTGTTTGGTTCTGTTTTGTTGTTGTGCTATGGTGCTTTCTTCATGTCTCTTGGAGGCATTGTGACAAACGTCTTTGGCGTCCAGGACTCTTATGCCAGCACAGACGACTTGGACAATGCTCTGGGAATCTACTTGGCTTCCTGGACCGTGTTTGCTTTCTTCCTTTGGGGCTGTACTTTCAAGTCCACAATCCCATTGTTTCTGCTCACCTTCTTCATTTGGATGTTCTTGTTGCTCTACACCATTGCAACTTTCGGCGACCATGAGGGGTGCAAGGTTGCTTCTGGAGTCTTTTCTTTCCTCGCTTCTATGTGTGCGTTCTACGCAGTTTATGACGGTATGAACTCTGGCTACAACTCCTATGCCCCAATTCCAGAGTCCAAATGGCTCAGAATGCCGGGCTCCTGGAACCAGCCGGAGGAGAGTTCCATTCCGTTGGTCTGAGAGAATTTAGATCCATTTTTGCTGGAGTCGAGACTACTTCCTCCTCCCTATTAATTACCATTTTCCGAAATTCCTTGACGAGTTTTTTAAAATACCTTATGAAATTATGAGAAATATATTTGAGGTCCAAGAATCCAATCATTAAGCTCTGCTGAGTGTTTCTTTTGGTAGTCCGTAGACAATCGTGACAATAACAAAGGTGAGAAGTGTCAAAGCCACCGCCAAAATTATTGCAACTAGCGTGTTTCTGCTAATACGCCTCACAGCCGCATGGGAAAAAATAGACTTTCAGGGTCCTGCACTTTCAAACAGAATTGTTGTTGTTGCAACCACAGCTCTGTCTGATTAATGGACTTTTCGATGGATCTCCCCAACCTGTGAATTGCTTTGTTTGTAGCTATAAGAGTTTTGAAACGACTAGGAAACTCAGAGCCCAGAATACCAGCCAACTCAGCCCTGTTTTCCACCTCTTCCTTTCTCATCTCCAAGTTTGCCGCAACTCCCAGCCTTTCAGGACAATATTGACAGCACAGTTTTTGCCAGAACAAGTCAATTTTCCGCCGATAGTCATCAAGAGTCCCCTGTAGTGTGTATAAAAACTCCAAATGCTCGCTCATTCGAAGCTTCACCGGTCTGAGTGTCTCGTCTTCAACACCATTCCACAAACACTTCAGCTCACAAACAATATTTTCCAACAGCCCTCCAAGTCTACCAACCTCTAGACACACTTCCGAAATCAACATCTCGTCGAAAACACTAGTCACCGTTTGAAACTCAATGTGAACAATCCATAGTTCGTTCAGCTTCTCACCAATAGAGTCTCCTCTCTTTTCTTCAACCAAAACCTTTTCTTGATCTTCCTTCCTCTCCTTTTCCTTCCTCTCCTTCCTTTTCTTCTTCTCTTTCCTGGCTTTCTTCTCTTGTTTCTCCATCATATCTAAACCGCTGTGGCTTCTCGCCGCCTGATTCTGTGTCTGTCTCAATTTGTTAGCATCCGTCCAAACGGCCCGAATCTTTCTCCACTCACCATTCCTGCTCAGCTAACCCACCTTTGAGAATCACTCTCGCTCACCACTCCTCTTCTTCGGATCTCTTTTCCACTACACACCCATAAAACTCGATGGTCCTCCTTTTCCCCCTTTTTACCCCTGAAATTTACGCTTACATAATCCCAATCATTCTACCCAGAATTCACCTAATCATTATGGTAACAAATCAATATACATATATATCACATAGAAAGAAGGAAAAACGTATCATTTTAATGCCTGTAAAGGCGGAGTGGACCGCAAAGAACTTGCCAGCTTCGAGCTGCTGGCACTTTTGTTCAATTTCTTTGCCGGAAGGCCGGTCATCGTCTTGGGAGACTGCGAAGCTCCTTTCGACGGAGTGCCACCATTAGAACTGCCGGGAACCGGAGTTGCCGATTCTGACAAAGTTTGTTGCTGCTGTTGTTGCTGCTGTTGTTGTTGTTGTTGTTGTTGTTGTTGTTGTTGCTGTTTCTGTTTCTGCTGCTGTATCAGTCGCTGTTGCTGGAGAAGTCGCTGTTGATGAGCCTCAATCTGTCTCTGCCGAATGTGGTGTATACTGTCATAAGCTTTTGTCAGTAACATACATCCAAACCTGATCGCCTGTGTCTGATTGCCAATCTGATTAAGCTTGGACGGCTCCAAAGGCATATAGCTCGGCAGGTCAGAGTCAAACATGAATTTCGAAACCAGTCGCCGTTTGCGGTCGCTGCGAGAATCGTACACATTCAACCGTCTCTTCTTCACCTCTGGCACAACCTCCCCACTCTCCTCAGGAGAGGTCACGGGCTCCTCGTCCTCCAATTGCTTTTTCCCAAGCTCATTGTCGGAGTCGGCTTCTGATTCACTTTCTTCGCTGTCCAGGAACTCTGCAAAATCAACGTCATCTTTGACTCGTTTTCGGTCTATCCACACTCGTCCGTTACGACCTAAACGTTTTCTCAATTTGAAAAGTACCTCAGAAACAGAAAACTTGTTCTTGTTGTCGTTTGACAAGTTGTTGAAACTTCCTTCGTAATCCCGATCTTGACCAGTCAAGTCGTAGAATTCTGGAAGATGGTTCTGCCGATCATTTCTCATCACTTGACCAGTGGCAGCGTTGATTCTCACCACTTCGTCATCTTTGAAGTGCTTGTTCCCGCTTAAAACGGAACTGAAGTCAATCTCCTTCGAACTCTCAACCTCGTACAAAGAGGATGCTATTGAAGAATAAGGAAGATGTGACCTCTCTTTCAAAAGCTCATCTTCGTTCGATGCAATTTCGAAATATGGGTTGTAAGGATCGTCTGTGAAATTCACCCATCCCTCGTCCTGTGCTTTCCTTTTGATTAATTTGTCAGTCACCGCCTTTTTGATTCCTTCAAGTTTATCTTGAAGCACCGCATTCACAGTCGTCAAATCAAGATCTGGAATCCGAGACGACGGTAGTTTCACATATGGTTGCACAGTAACTGGGTTTGCAGAAAGACCTCCGTTCTGTCCCTGTCCTTGAGCAAGTTGTTGTTCCTGCATCTGCTGGACACTGAGAGGCATTCCTTTTTGATACTTCGGTTTTTGAGACATTAGAATCTTCTCCTTCTCGAACTGCTGTTTCTTGCGCTCTCTTGCCAACAGTCGATCATTCTCGGACAAATGCTGGTTCCGAAGCTGTTCTGGATCAATTTGAGGCTTCTTTTTCTTGTGGGTAATCAAGTCTTCGTCTTCGCCTTTGATTCCAAGCTCTCTTTTGAGCGCCTTAACTTCGCATCTCAGGTTGAAAACATCAATGTCAGCTTTGAGCTGCTCCATCCTCTTGACCTCCCTCTCAGCAACCATAAACATAAGTCTCCGGGCCTGCTTCAGATCTCCATAAAACAAACGTAGTCTCTCTGCACCCTGTGTATCTGTTCTTCTAGTTTTTCTTGCCTGTCTAAATTCTCTTCTTCTGAAACAAACGTACGGATCGTTGTCATCTTTCTGGGAAGCTTCCTCAAACTTCAGCGTAGGGAAAACACTTTTACCGCCTCTCTCAATCTTTCTGGAACTCCAATGCTTGTATATCTGTGTGCCAAAGAGGTCAAAAAGCTCTTTGAGGGGCCTTGGCTGTCTTCCTTCTGTTGGTTCGGCATCGAGCAGTGTGCGGAATGGATGGATGTTGAGCTGATTTTCCAATGTTCTTTCCACATCAGCAGGATCAGACTTGTCTGGAACGAGGGCAATCTGTACTATTTCCTTAAGACTGAGAATTTGCTGCGGATCCATCGAAAGGAATGGTTGTTTTTCATTCACAACAGTCTCGAGTCTGTGAGCGACAATCTCAAACTCATCCTCTGAACACTTCGTCTCTGACGACTCATTCAATTTCTTCAAAAACTCCTCATCCACTTCGTCCATGCAATAAGGACACCCAGCAGTATCCTCAACTGTGGCCGAGAACTTAATGTAGATGGCTGGAGCAGTGAATTTGTGGTTGTAGTATTTGGACGCCTCAGCCCAAACTTTGGACGCATCGGGAGTCGGAATGTAAACCTGCTCAACCTTGGCTCCCTGGATCTTGGCTGCAGAGGCATTGATCACTGCCTGCAAATGGTGCTCCTCCTCCTCGCCCTTTTCAACACCGGTCTCGATCTGCTGCAACTCCCGCTGCTGCTCCGAAATCTCCAGGTCTGGTATGTCTTTCTGTTTCCAGACCTGGAGACTGTGCTTCACAGAGATCTTTCTCTGTCTGAACCGGGCCCCGGCAGACGACGGTAACACCATTGCAACTGCTCAATATCCTAACTGCACAGCCCTCCAGATTTCAAAAGTTACCCTCTCGCCAGCCTCTTTATTTTTCGGGCCTTGCCTCGCTGCAATTTCTAGCAAACAGCCAATAATCACACCGAACGGCAAACAGGGACACTTAACTGGCGTAACCGCTTGTTCAACGAGGACTTTCACTAGTCTCTTGCTATATACAGAGCGTGGTAAGAGAATCTAGAGAACGGCTGGACAATTTCGACGCAGGGCTGGTCTGGTTGATGAAGAAACGGTTGCCTTCATGGGAAACCGGACACCTGCAAATTCATCTGAATTTTGTTCGCGAGAATTTGCCATCCGTCGATGGCGAAATACATCCATACACGGGCATTGTCCGCCTCTGCACGGATCATCTCCTCTGAGCCTCTTGTGCGGCCAGTAATCCTTGCACCGGTAATTGTAGACTTCGGAAAAAAACAGCGGTCGCGTGCCCTGTGATCACGTGACTCCTTCTATTCTTGCTGATGTCTCTGTTGTAGGGACAACTGCAGATACCAGCCTGTTTGGGATGATGGTCTGTATTCTAAGTGAACGTTAGTTTTGATTTTCATTTTTATTACTCAAGTGGGCCAATTAGGGAGCACATTATATGGATCCTTTTTTTTGATGTCTTTTATCCCTTATTTAGTTAATTTCAGGAAGTATTGCCCACATTGAACTGCTCTCTCCATTCAATGACTGATAGCAACGAAAAAAGTCATCTCTGCCAATACCTTTGGGATTGAATCTCCGACAGATCAGAGTGATTCACAATTGGGCTGTTCAGAGAATGCGTGCAATCTTTTAAACTGCCATTTGATTCAGGTTTTATGTGTTGTAACTCTAAGGCTAAGACAGGATAATATATACAGTTGGTTGTTGGAGCTATTTGTTATAGCTCGTGCTATTACACATTTGATATTAGATTTTGCAGTTTCCACTGTAAACCTCTGGAACAAAAGAAACTCCAGCTGTGGGATAGGCAGCATTTATTGAGTTATTCTAATCCCAGATACTGTGCTGCAAATGTCCAATTATAAGATAAGTGCAATTCGGACGGTGTCTGCCGTGTTCTGGAACGGAGGTTGGCCCCAGAGTGTGTCATTAAGTGACTTATGTCACGTGCTATGATCAATCACTTCAGTTTGATAAAGTAGCTAGACAGAGTGGAGGCGTCCACTTGGCTGGGCGATTTCACCACTGGGTCGACTCCTGTCTGTGTCTTGGGAAATGCAACCACGTCTCGGATGTTCGATGAACCCAACAGCATTGCACACATGCGGTCGAAACCAATGGCAAGACCCGCATGGGGAGGACATCCACTGTCCAGAGCAGCAAGAAGATGTCCAAACAAAGACTCAGAGTTCGAGATCTTGAGAATTCGTTCAAAAATGAACCTTTGCAACTCTGCATCGTGGACTCTTCGGGAACCACCTCCGAGTTCCACTCCGTTCACCACAAGATCATAATGGTCTCCATGAACCTTGAGAGGCTCTTCTGACAATAAATCGTAGTCCTCTAGACTGGACATAGTGAAGGGATGATGAGTCGACTCTAAAACGGAATAGTTGTACTTTGGATAAGAGTCTTCTGGAGATGAGATTTCGCTGGGACAAAAGAGTGGAAAACCCACCACCCAAGAAGCCACAAAAATGTCTTCCTTTCTAGGCTCTATTCCAGAAGCAACTTTTCTTCTCCAATTGTCTGGATATTCCTGAATAGCCAGTTGACGAAATCTTCCTAAGGGAGTTGGATTTTCGTAGGACAATTCGGCACGGTCTCCAATGGCCACCACGTCTCCTACTGACAGACCGAGTCGAGAATTGAGTTCCGTCACGGGAACAGAAAGTTTGAACGGTAGTCCCTTAGTCCAGGTACTTAATGACTCCAAACTGTCTATTTTGACAACAATTGGCCTTCTACCTCTGTATTCCTTTGTATCTGACAGCAATTGTGACGGCTCTGAGTTCTCTTTCAACGCTCCAGGAAGAACACAAGCCTCAATCACCGGAAATTCAGGGTCTAATGGACCCTCAAAACAGTCAGAAATTTGCTGAAAACTCAACCACGACCGTAGATCTGGCTTGTCAATTCCATATTTACTGATTGCATCGGAGTAAGTGATTTTTGGAAATTTCTCTCCTTCCTGTACCTGAGTCAGCCCTCTATCGCCAACGGGGCGGTAAAGAGGAATCGATCTGACCTCTTTGAACACTTCTGTAACAAAATGCTGCACCACCTCCTGGACATCCTCGCTTTCGGCAAAAGACATTTCCAGATCGATCTGAGTGAATTCGGGCTGTCTATCGGCTCTCAGATCTTCATCCCGGAAACATTTGGCCACCTGGTAATATCCCTTGAACCCACTGGCCATTAAGAGCTGCTTGTACTGCTGTGGAGACTGTGGAAGGGCATAAAAGTATTCTCTCTTTCTCGTAGGAACGAGAAACTCGCTGGCACCTTCTGGTGTCGACTTGAACAGCAATGGAGTCTCTATTTCTGTGAATTCGTGTAAATCAAGAACCTTTCGAGCTGTTCTCAAGGCTTGTGATCTCAATTTCAATGCGTTCTGGTAAAACGGTTGTCTCAATTGCAGGTAACGATACTCTGGAGGATATTGAGAAGGAGTCGCTTTCAAGGAGTCTAATTGAGATGTTATTTCGCTTGAGTTGTTCAAAAGCTGAAGATCTTCAAGAACCAGCTCCCATTTGTCGGTATGACCCTTTTGTAGGGAAACCGTTCCCGTCACAGAAACAACATCCTCAGGTTTGGCTGTCCGCAACAACTGAGACAACGGATTCTGTTTCACGATGATCTGTGTGTGGTCCGAATTGAAGTCTCTGAAATTTGCAAAAACAAGCTCTTTCGATATTTTCCGAGGAAACCCATCGATCCATCCATTTAATGTCACTCTTTGGTTCACAAATCGATCTACTTTCGAACTGATCAGTCCAATCGTGTGAGTGTGTTTGGAAAAGTCGAATTTTTTGACAGTAGCAAGCTTTGCTGGAAGTCCACCGACCGCAGATTTCTCTCCCACCAGACGCTCAGCAAACTGAGCCAGAGAAACTCTCACCATCGCCAATCCTGCCACCTACAAGAAGAGCCCTGATCTTCCTTTACTTCCCAAGAAAGAAAGCTCTTTCGGAAATGGAGCCATCCTTTCACGGCTGTGCAATCATCTTTTTTCCCCCACACCCGTGCACTTGCACGGTCTGGCAGAAAAATTTTCCAACCGCATGTTGGCGATTTTGGAGCACCAAAAGCATTTAAGGAATTGAAACGCTGTCTTGTTCTTAACTCTATCTTCTGTTTGTCATTAAGCATTACAATTGAAAATGTCGTTAGGCACTCTTTATGGAGCTGAACAGACTAGAGTTTTGGTCCCAAAGGGATTGATCAAAGTCCTGGACTTGGACGTGAAGTTAGTCGACTCTGATGAAGAGTTCAAGGCTAACTTTCCTATTGGAAAAGTGCCTGCTTTCATTGGTCCAAAGGGCTTCAAATTGCACGAGAGCATTGCTATTATTGTTTATTGTAAGTTTGAGTCATCTTTGAGTTTCTATGATGAGACAAATTATCACATTAAACAGTTATCCCTGTCTTAACTACAATGTCGAGAGTATTTGAATCTGAAGAATAAAAGGATCATTCCCATGTATCAGTACTAACAAATGTTCAGTGATTTCCTTGAAAGACGAAAAGTCGCCTCTTTTGGGAAAGAACACCAAGGAGTTTGCCCAGGTTCTGAAATGGCTCTCTTTCGCCACCTCTGAGATTGTCACAAATGCTGGTTTTGCCTTTGGCCCTCTGCTGGGCAGAGCTCCATACAACAAAAAGGTTGTTGATGAGGCTCTGGTGAAATTGGACACCCACGTTTCCGTCATTGAAAACAGACTGAAAGAGTACACCTATCTTGTTGGTGAAAGATTGACTGTTGCTGATCTTTTCGTTGCTTCTGGCTTCTACAGACCATTGACTGTTCTGTACGGTAGCGAGTGGAGAAAAGCCCACCCTGCCTTCACTAGATGGTTCAAGACCATTGTTGCAACTCCTTACCTGTCGTGGTTCTTTGACAACGTCGAGCTCGCTGAAAAGCCTGTTGAGCCACCAAAGCCACAGAAGAAGAAGGAGACTCCAAAGGCTAAGGAAGCTCCTGCTGCTAAACCTGCTGCTGAGGAGCCAGAAGAGCCAGTCCAGGAAAAGAAGGCAAAGCACCCATTGGAAGCTCTTGGAAAGTCCACCATTCCTATTGATGAGTGGAAGAGAAAGTACTCCAACGAGGACACCAGATCTGTTGCTCTTCCATGGTTCTGGAACGAGTTCTACAACGATAAGGAATGGTCTTTGTGGAAGGTCGCCTACAAGTACAACGACGAATTGACCCTAACCTTCATGTCGAACAACTTGGTTGGTGGTTTCTTCAACAGATTGTCTGCTTCCACCAAGTATCTGTTCGGATCCAGTGTTGTCTATGGTGAGAACAACAACAATGGTATTGTTGGAGCTTTCTTGGTTAGAGGTCAAGATGCTGTTCCTGCCTTTGATGTTGCTCCAGATTGGGAGTCTTACGAATTCACCAAGCTGGACGCTTCTTCTCCAGAAGACAGAGCTCTTGTTGAGAACTTGTGGGCTTGGGATCAACCTGTCAACGGTCAGGAGATTGCTGACGGTAAGGTTTTCAAATAAACGTCTATATTGTTGCTTAAACTGACTGTTTTTTATTTATATCTGTCCATGTTGACTTCTTTTTTGTAGTCTTGTCCAGAAACCCTGCTTTTTCAAGACTTTCCTTTGCCACATCGCTGATGCATTTGAATCTCGTAGGACCCAGTGGTGTTCCTCCGTACCATCGACTTGCTACCACCAGAACATTTACCAATTTGAGTCTGTCCAGCAGCCCCAGCAGTCGATTTCCCGACCCTCCTTCTCCGTTATCGCTTGATCCCTGATCCATGTTTGTCAATTTTCGGATTTCAGTGCTCGATTCGCTCTGGGCTGTCTTCCAGGCCAACATTATTGGGTGTGAGGCCTTGTGAAGCTTTGGATCTAGATCATATAACTGTTCCAAAAGGGGATTTATCTGTGAAGAGTGGACAATTGGAACACACCATCCTTTGAATTTCGACTTGTTGACCTCCAAAACCTGGGAACATGTCCATTTTCCCAATCTATGGGCCATAATTATGGTATATGATGTCAATAGGTGTATCTCTATGAATTTTTACTAGGAGATTTTTTAACTATGGAGTCTCTCACTTATAGAAATTTTGCTACGCTTTTTATCTTGAAGAGTATTTTCTTTTGGCTCTCCTTCTATAAAGTTCACCTATTCAATAAACTACCGCCTTCTGTTGGCTCACAGACATGAGCAGTGCTTTGGTGGCCTCTAAAACGGATTTGAAGCCGGTTTCGGACAAGGAACTGAACCGAAACCGGTACAAATATCGCATAGAAATCCAGCAAATGATGTTTGTCAGTGGAGAGACAAACGATCCTCCGGAGTCGACTACGGCGGCAATTGAGAACATAGTGAAAGACCAGGTGGTTGAGCTGGTTTTGCAATCACAGAAGACCGCCAATTCCCGTGGACAGAAGTCGACTTCACCCGAGGATGTGATATTCATGATCCGCCATGACAAGGCCAAAGTTAATAGGCTGCGCACTTATCTCTCGTGGAAAGACGTGAGAAAGAACGCAAAGGACCAGGAAAGCGGAGATATTGGGACCGGAAACGACCTGATAGATGATCCTGCGGGAGCAGGGAGCTCAACAACGGCCAACAGCAACTCTCTGGACAACAAAATGCTGGCCAAACAGAAAAAGGCTCAGATCCGTCTGCCTTGGGAACTGGAGTTCATGTTCAACGAGCAGCCGCTGGAGTCCACCGAGGAGTCTGTCTCTGGTGGACAAGTCGATGACGAGGAAAGAGAGGCTGTCTTTGCTCAACTCAAGCGACTCAAACAGAACGACGAAAGAACTAAGAACATGACCCAGAAGGAGTACGTTCATTGGTCGGAGTGTCGACAGGCAAGTTTCACGTTCAGGAAGTCAAAAAGGTTCCGGGAGTGGTGTGGGATGTCTCAGATCACTGAGAGCAGGCCAAACGATGACGTTATTGACATTCTGGGGTTTTTGACCTTTGAAATGGTGTGTGCTCTCACAGAAAAGGCTCTGAAGATCAAAAAAGCACGGCTTCTCAAGTTTTCGCAGGAAAACCAAACAAGAAAGAGAAAATATTTGTTTGACGAGCCCAGCAACGAGTCCAAGCCGATTCTCGTTGAACACATACACGAGGCCTGGTGCCAGCTCCAGGAGGTGAGCAGACCAAAGACGTATTTGTACAACTTCAGGGGGGGGAGAATGAAGGGGAGGACCAATCTGATCTGATGGTGCAAGGATGTTTGATTGAAGGATAGAGGAAAAAATCAGAAGAGGGCGAATTTTCTTGTTTTCTGGATGTGATTTGTTCTGTTTTGGTGCTGATAGCAGCCAATTGGCACGTTTGGGGACCATGACGAGTGTATTTTCAAGATCTGCAGAGTCGTATTTGCCCATATTACGAAAATCAGGTCCGTTCACCGACCCGGAGTACACTTTTGAGTTTGGTGTTGAGTCTCTTGCAACTAGTCGAGTGCTTGTTCTTGGAGCAGGAGGATTGGGCTGCGAGATTCTCAAAAACCTGGCCCTTTCCGGGTTCAAACACATAGAATGCATCGACATGGACACGATTGAGCTGAGCAACCTGAATCGACAGTTTTTGTTCCGTTTGGCGGACGTTGGGAAGTCGAAAGCGCTGGTTGCTTGTGACTTTGTGCGGAAACGTATTGGATCGAAGGATCTGGAGATTGTTGCACATTACTGTAAGATCCAGGACTTTGACATGTCGTTCTATTCTGGTTTTTCGATGATTGTGTGCGGTTTGGACAACATTGAGGCCCGTCGATGGATCAACAGGACGCTGATAGACCTTGCTTTCACGACAGGAACGATAGTACCGTGGGTTGACGGTGGAACAGAGGGTCTACAAGGGTCTGTGAAGCTTATGATTCCTACTTTGACCGCGTGTTTCGAGTGCTACATGAAATTGGTGCCTGTCCAGACGACGTATCCGCTTTGTACCCTGGCCTCAACACCCCGTCTTGCTGAACATTGCATTGAATGGGCCCATCAGCTCGAGTGGGAGCGAGTGTATCCGGACACAACGTTTGACGCCGACGTACCTGAACATGTGGACCGGATGTATTCCATGGCCCTTGCACGTGCTCGTCAGTTTGGAATAGAGGGAGTGACCAAGTCGAAAACTCTGGGAGTGGTGAAGAACATTATTCCGGCAATTGCGTCCACGAACGCGGTGATTGCTGCTGCCTGTTGCAACGAGACGTTCAAGTTTGTCACGAGTTGCAACCCCGGTTTGCAGGACAACATGTATTACAATGGGGAAAATGGAGTGGTTTGTGTGAGCGACTCTTACGACCGCGTGGAAAACTGCAAAGTGTGTGGGAATCTGCCCCAGGATTACGAGCTCAAAGCGACGTGCACTCTGGAGCAGTTTGTCAGCCGAGTTGTGGCGCAATATGGACTTGAGGAGCCGAACTTTTTCACAAATGCTGGAGACCTGTACAACCACAGGAGTCGGGAGAAATACAAGGGAGAGACCCTTGTCAAGACACTGTTGCCGTTCAACGAGGAGGGTGTCTGCGAATTACAGGTTGCCATTGTCGATCGGACGTTGCCAGACACGTTGAAGCTGCTTGTTCGACTGGTTTGAGCCACAGGACTGTTAGCGAAGAAAGACGGCTGTGGAGAATGTACTGTCGGGGATTTTTCTTCCCTTCCCAATCGGGCTCTTTTGTCCGGCGATATGGAAGCTACTGCTACTAGTCAACGGTGGAAATCGAGATTGCACCCCGTCGAGAGTCCATTAGAACACACAGATGTTTTGAGTATATAGAAGAAAGGTCTCTAGCGTCTAGTTGAGGCGTTGGCAAAGTGACGAGTTTCCACTTCAACCGTGTTTGCTGAAGTAGGACTTGGAGCCATCAACCTCTGGGACAATGGTGTCGGAGCCGGCAGTCCAGTTGGCTGGGCAGACCTCACCGTATTTGTCGGTGAATTGGAAAGCATCAACGAGTCTGAGCGACTCCTCGACGTTTCTTCCGACTGGCAGATCGTTGATGGTGATTTGTCTCAGGGTTCCCTGTGGGTCAATCAAGAAGATACCTCTGAGAGCAACACCGTCCTCCTCGATGAGAACACCATAGTCCTTGGACAGAGTGTGGTTGGCGTCAGCCAGCAATGGGATGTTGACTGGTCCCAATCCACCGTCGGCACGCTTGACGTTAGTCCAGGCCAACAGCGAGTACTCCGAGTCGGTCGAGGCAAACAGAACCTGGACGTCTTTCTCGGCAAACTTCTTGGCAGCGTCCGAGTAGGCAATAATCTCAGTTGGGCACACAAAAGTGAAGGCCAAAGGAATGAAGGCCAACAGAACCCACTTTCCCTTGTACTGTTCCAGGGAGATCTCTTCAAAAACACCGTCAACGACGGCAGTCTTGGTGAAAGTTGGAGCTGGCTTTTGGACAATGGCAACCATCGTGTATTTTTATTTAGTGATAACTGGTGCCAATTTCAATATCTTTTGGAAATTCATGGCCAATTCACCCCTTTATATACCACTGCTCTTAAAGCTTACGTCACATTAAACAGCGCATCTGGCGGTCTTCCCGATAAACCACCGCGCACATCTAAACGGTCCGTGCAATTTCGCCCGCAAGAGGGGCACGTCCCACGCGAAAAACTGTGGCTGCATGGCCTCGTCCTCGCTCTTTTCGCGGCTTCATTACTAAAATTCAGAAGGTCTGGCCTGGCCGGCTAAAATATATTACAAACACAGCCCAAGTCGGGATCCACCGCCATTACTAAGGCTCCGGATTCAAGCCGGTGCAAAGATGAGTCTGCCCACAGACACCCTGTTGGTCTTGTTTCTGGTCCGCTATCGCCAGCCAGAACAAACACAGCCTCTGTGGCCGGCTCGTCGCCAGCTTCCTTGTCCCCAAAAGTCTGCTGGTTCCTTCCGTCCGCGAAGAGGGGCCTCCTCAGCTTATCTTTCCATCTGTTTCCACGCGATTCCATCGCTCCTCGCCAATCGCCTTATCGACTTGTCTGCCCACCCGGTCTCAGGTGTGCGGCTTGTGTGATTTTGTGTTATGTCATATCTTATCTAATGTGTTTTCTGCTATCAGTCAGCAACGTCGAGGGCAGGAGCAGGGGCAGTGGCAGGGGCAGTGGCTGCCGCTGCCGTCAGGAACTCGTGCCGAGCCATCTCGTAGCTGTAGATCTTGAACACGTTCGGCAGCAGCGTCACGACAAAAAGAACCAGGTCCTGCAAACACAGACACAGAAGTCGCAGAGCACGGCCAGGAACAGACTCGTTGGGAGCCGGTTTGCGCCCGTTCAGGATCAGCAGCTTCACCATCCGCGCGGTATTTGCCGTGAGCCAGTCCTTGGTGTTGCCTGTGGCAGACATGATCTGCCGAATGCCTGCCAGACACCACCGACGGGCAGGTTCTGGCAGGTCGTTCGCTGCAATTTCCCGAACAGCGAGCCATATCTCGTCACTCGTCACAAAAACTGCCAGCAGAATCACAGAAAGAACGTTTGGAGTCACCGAGTTCGCTCCCGACGTGGTCACCGACGAAACGTGCAAAATAAACAGTCCAAAAAGATACTTCACCAGCACAAAGAGCAGTTTATACACACGGAATGCCGTTCCGCGGGTGAAGAAGCGCACCGAGAGCCGTATCAGCGAGCTGGCCACGAGTTTCAGAAACTGTCCGGTCTTTGCAACGGCTGTCAGGACTCTTGTGACGGCCTGTGGGTTGATTTGGAGGTTTTCCTGAGGCTGTCTGCGGCCTCTGGAGCCCTCTTGAGACCCATTTTGATGTGATTGTGTAGGCTGTTGCTGTGGTCTTTCATTTCTGTACACTATTGGGGTTTCCACGGGACCCAAAGCTGCCAATTTCGACTTTCCTGTCTCGGAGAGAAGAAGATACGGCCGGTATCCGGGCTCTGTCTGGACGAGAATACACTCTTCGGATCCCAGTTCGACGGTCTGACCATCCAATGACACCACGTATCCCACTTTTGTCTTGTGCTCAAAAAATGGCGAGTCCTGGGTCCCCTCAATATCGTCAAAAGACTCTCCCTCCGACAAATAAACCTCCACAGATATGATAGTGGGCACCTGATCGTACTCCAACTTCGACCCGCAGTCCAGAATCTGATACAGGGGCAACGAGTCGTCCATGCTACTTGCCTTGTACTGACCCTCCAGCACCAGATCGACGTAGTTCGACTCGCCACAGGCCCTTCGGAGCTCCCCCAGAGTGGTCTGTAGCGTGATGTTGTCCACAGTCCGGGTTCCCCGTGGTCGTCTCGTGCATGCCGGGTCTCTGTACACAAACTCGGCCTGGAACTTCACCTCCAGCGGACTCAGGTCGTCAAAAGCTGGCATTTTGACTTGCAAATGAACAAGAGCCCGTCAAAAGGGCACCAAACACCGTATTCTTTTCTCTTGTCGCCCTTGTTCTCAATGTGGCGGTTCTGTGGCGGCGCAAGCGCACCGCCACCCACCACTATGGACGGAAAATTTTCCCTTTTCATTAGCGCACCACTGTCACCAACGTCCTTTTGTTCTCGATAGTCGTCTCTAACAGCACTCATAGACCATTCTAGAGCCCAAATAAAGTCCAGAACCATTCCAGTGGTGTCTAGTTACCCCCGGTCTGTTTTTTTCCGCTCTGAAACCGCCTGTTCCCCCAATGAACCAGACATTAGCCAGGGCCCATCGTCTGGCCGGCTCGATGGTGAGGCCGATGCTGGCCCCAAAGGAGGCTTCGTGGCCTAAAAAAGCCACCAGCTCCCGCCAGATCGGCTCCTTCATCCGCAGTGTGCTCTGTATGGACCCACCAACCTCTCCAGAAGATCCTACGCCGGAAAACAGGTTCCACGTGTGGGATCAATCGCCGTCGCCAGATCTCAGACTCAGAGCAGCCACCATCAGAGCAAAGGCCAAATGTCCTGTGACCCACAAGGACATTAACTTCTCGTGCCCTTTGTCTGGAATTCCAACTCACCATTCGAAGGAGGCATGGGAACAGGACAAAGAGTATCACGAGTCGAAAAAGTACGAACTGCTCCGAAAAGTCAACATCTACGAACACGACCTCCGGTCCGGAAGACAGTTCCCGGAGTTTGACTTCCCTACAGTGCAACCCCAGGATACCCTGGTGAATTTTGCCTCGTGGGATACGTATCTCTACACAAGACAGTTCTACTCCATGGACACTGAGTTCCAAATGGCCGTGGTGAGCAAGATGTTGAGCTTTCCGCTCACTGTGGCCTCTATTTTGCACCAATATTCCCCCTATTTTCTCAAGCCAAAAGGTCCAATCTCATTGGAGGGGCTGAAGTCCCTGGCTGCTCTCAGATACACCCTATATCCAGAAAACAGAGTCTCCTCGCTCAAAGATAGACCTGTCCGGATCTTCCTTCTGAACGCTCGCTCAGAGTCGATTCTACCGGCTCATGTCTGGAAAGAACTCACTTATTTGTTTCCGGGACTGTCATTCGAGCTCCATTACGTCGGTCCCGAGTCTTACTACGACAGAGAACGCAGACAGTATCTTGTTTCCGAACGGCCAATAGTCAAACGTGTCGACGATACTCTCTGCTTTGTGCACCATACTCAGGACTTCAGCGTTTTGCACGAGGCCCAGGACTTTTTCCCTTATGACCCCTACTTAGACGTGTTTTTCTGTTTCCATCCTAGAATGGGCTCTGGAGAACTCACCGACCTGTGGGAGAAATCTGTGCCTGGCCTATTGGAATCCAAATGTGGAATATTTGTCACTGGCTTCCACCAACAAGACATCGACAGAGATTACAACTGGTTGCTGGATAATTACAAAGAAGATCTCGACATCCTCATGGAGAAAACTCACAACGTGTTTGGCTCTACCAAATGGGAACTCAACGATCTCGATCCTCAGGAGGTTTTCCAGTTTAACCAACAAATCTTTGGATTCAGAGGTAAACGGTACCATGCCATTAACCAAGGTTGAACATCATTGAACATACCTGTCCCTTCCAAACAAATCTTGTTTATAGTTCAAAAGACGTGTTTTCCCGCATTCCATCTTACTGTCTTTTCGGTGACTAGTAATCGAATATTATAAATAGAAATATAAGCCTAAAGACCAACTAACTTGAACGTCTTCTTCGCTCACCAAAACCCATATCCGTCTTCTGCAAAAATGTTGTTCAAGTCCACGCCTCCAGTGACTCCAGTGGGAACGGCAGCAGCCCCTGTAGCGAGTCCAGGAGGAACAGGATTTATCAATTCCATGAAGGAGTTGTCTGAGTTGAAGTTCAAAACGTCAGAGTCGATCTGGCTAAACAGATCGTTAAGAAAGTGTTGTTGCTGTGCTTCTGGGTTCTCTTGTATCTCCGATTTCTCAAGTTGTCTCCTTTCCGAAGAGGAAGGTTGGTCTTTTGGTGTCACTTGTGGCCGAGAAGATGGCAGAGAGTCATAGTTCTGATAGGGCTGGTCAAGGGAAACAAAAGGCTCGCCAGGAACATTCGGAGTCTCTGTGGTTTCACTGCTAGTGAACCCGATCGGAGAAGGAATGAACATGCTGCTTCCACTGCGTTTCATCTGCGTAGAAGTAGCATCACTGTTGGAACTTGCCCTTGTAGAAGTTTGTCTAGCAACCGGAACAGAGCCAGGAGCAGTCAAGGAGCTGTTAGTATCTTTCGTGGAACTCATCCTTCTTTTCTTCGTAATATCGCCAGCATTGTAGTGGATAAACTGTATCCGTGAGTCAGGACCAAGAACACCGTTATCGCCTTCATTTTTCCGCAAATTCACTTTGATGCTCTCAACAGCTTTCTCCTTTCCAAGCTCCTCCAACAAATCAACCATCGAATTCGTGGCACCGTCCTTGTTAAATTTGTTTGACACCTGCATCCATTTAGAAACCCTGTTGAGGATCATTGACATTTTCTGAGCTACTTTATTCTTGATAAACAGCTGCTTCAGAGCCTTGGAAACCTTCTCATACTCTTGCTCAACATTCACTTCAAACTCCAAGTTTTGTGATTTCACCAACAATCTAGCTCGAATCAGCGCAACCAAGGCATGCATTGGTCTGTAATAGAAAAATGTGGGAAACAAGCACTCCTGACCACACAGAGCAACAAAAGAATCAATCACCTTCTCGCTGGCTTTGATCAACCTGTTTAGTGTTTGCAAATAAACCTCGGTAAGCATGTCTTTTTTCAACAAAACTCGGCAAACAACATAATCATACATCGTCATGAGCAGCTGATAGTATATGATAGACAACAAGTTCTTTTCCTTAGAATGGGGAGTCAATAGACTCGACTCGGACGCTAATCTTTGCATTCTCTTCTCGTATCCAATCATAATGGTTCTGAGTGTTTCATGAGGCAAGGTAGACAAATCCCAGGCCCCGTGAGCATGTAAACCCTCCTCCATACTACCCTCAAGTGCGACATCAGTTTCGGCGGTGGAGCCAATGGCATAATCTTTGTGGTAGGCAGCCTCAGAACTGAGACGAAAAGCCAGAGAGGGGGTTGGGGTGGAGGGACACAGGAACTGAAATATTTCTTCGCCAATCGCAACCAGTCTTGCATAATAACAAATGAATTTGTCTTGTCTGTTCGAATCGCCCATCAACAGAAGCTGACAACATCTCTCGTAATTTGCAGACCAGTTCACCACTTTGAATCGAGGAAGAGAGAGTCCCAAAGAGGCACAGCAGGAGTAGACTCCAACATAAGCTCGCAAGACTTTTCTGTCTTCTGAACTATCTTTCAAAACGTCTCGATTATTTCTATGGGATTCATTACCCAAATCAAGACATAGAGTCAAGTTCAGTGCCGTGAGAAGACTCATTTGGTGTTTGTATGAGCCCCATTTTTTTGGTGGAGAGCACCACAAGGAGAGAACCAAGTATATCTGGATCAGGCTGACCGTGATGTCTCCGATCATCGAAACCTTGTGTGTCAAATGTCCATCTAGATAGTACAAAAGCGTGTCGTGCAAATCAGGCTCATTCAAACAAGTGACGGTGATGAAGCCCAACAAAACCAGAGGATCGTTTTCAAAGAGCCAGTCATACGTATAATAAGCAGGAATCGAAACACAGGGCCAATAGCTCAGAATCTCATCGACAAAATACCTGTATCTTCTTCTGGAGTCTTCATGGTCTAGGATTTTCAGTTTCGTCAACTCGTTGATGATGTTTGGCCCGTAGGGTATCCAGGGGAGATTAGGGACAGATTTCACAGGACCGTCTTTCATGCTATTGTATGACGAGGCAGAGTTGTTGGTGCCTCCTGAAGAGAAATTTTTTTCGCTGGCAGTTATTGCGTGGGACAGAATTCGTTGCAGCTCGCTGAGCTGTAACTGCAGCTGGTTCAAGTTTTTGGGAGTGAGGTCCTCATCCAGTTTCAAGGTGGAAGACTCGTTTTTCTCGCTGTTGGCGCTGGATAAGTTTCTGACTTCAAACGACTGTTTCTGGAGAGTCCGAAACAACTTCGAAGCTTCATTGATGGAGTTTTGAAGGTTGGCAAGGTGTCCTCTTCCGGTGAGTTTTGTTCTCTTTCTAGCCCGAGTCTTTGCAAAGGCCACAGAAGGGTCTTCTGTCATGGAGCATTTCAGGTTGGCCTTGAAACAACGGGTACATCTTTCGAAGGTCGGGTCCTCAAAGACACATCTCATTTTTAGTCGGTGGCATCTTGCACAGGCTCGCAGCCGTCTGAATTTTTCAGCAAAATCCCCAGAGGACTCTGAAGGGCCTGAGGAAAACGGCTTTTTGAATGATTCCTCCTTGATTTCTGTAGTTCCTGTTTCATTGTTTGTGGAATCATCTTCTTCGGATGACTCTGAAGACGTATGTCTAGGGGATCGAGGGTTCATTGGATAAATTTATATGTTGGGCCCTGTTTCATGTCTTTGTGGGCACTTTTCTCTTGTTCTCAAGATGTGCTAACTTTACTTCCAATTGTCCGTTTTTCGCCGATTTTTTTGCGCTATCTCACTCAAAACAGTGAGATCAGTTGACTTTAAGTTCTCAGAAGTCCGAAACTACCGAAAAATACCTTTTAAACTGCTTTCCTCTGCAGTATATATGAAAAGGCCTTCTAAGCAGCCACGAAGATTCGCACCTTTTTTCTTTGTGTTCATTTTTGATAAACAAAATTCCTTGATTATGGAAATTTTTGTCTGGGGAACCGGCATCCCGATCCCGTCTCGCTGGCCAAAAAAGGAAACCCATCTTTTATCTTAGCTGTTATTACTATTACAATTCAACGTATTGGTTGATCTCAACAAGACCACGAGCAGTGCTGCTGTAGACAACATGGCCTGGAGAGTATTTGAGAAGCTCGTCGAATGCCGGAACCTTGCGCAACTTCTGGTCCCCAACAACAACAGAATCGTCATACTCTCCCCAGTAGCAAGAAACATTAATACCCAAATCAGGAGAAGAACTGACTCCGTCCTCGTCATCATCCTCGTACGTTGAAGGAATCCACTGAATTCCTATCCGGTAGAACGGCTGTGTCCAGTTCAACTTGTGTAATTGCACCTCGTCAATTCCCTTCATCAGTTTGAAGTAATGATTGCCGTCTTTGTCTGTCGAATATCCAGACGGAACTCCCCTGTCAAGCTCCCCAACGCTGTCCAGGTCCTTGTAGATCTTGATAATCTTCACCGGTGAGCTCGCACCATTCTTTCCAGCACCTTCACGCGAGCTGTATCTCGTCGTATTGAACGTAACAACACAATTACGGTTGTTCTCAATATTCGCAAGAAACTCGGCCTCCAGCGGAGAGTACCTGTCGTTAACAGACCCATCGTTTGTGTCGCTCACAACCTCCAGATTCAAATATTGCGTGAACTTGTTGTCTTCAGAACTGCCATCCACCAGCCAAGGTCTCAAGCCATCATATTCGCAAACCTCACTGCCAGTTTCTTTGAACTGTTTGCACTTCACACTCGTGTCGCCATCCTTGAGCGAAGGAATGTCTAGTAACATCGGCTCAATGTATCCTGACCGTCCATATAGTTTCACAACAGACCCGGCGGCACCTGTAGAGTTGGATCCAGCAGCAGGTGAGTCAATCGTCTGCAGAAATCTCAGCTTCAATGGGTTACTGTAAGAGTATGGACTCTCAAAATAAGAAATCGTCGAACATGTAACAAGGACCAGAGCCAAAAATAGTACCAAAACCGAATTGAACTTGTGGATGAATGGCAACAAAGGAACTCCAAGCCAAATTGAGACACCCACAAGAATATGTAGTGTCACTTTTCCAAAATACGAAGATTCTTGGACAGTTTGATTCAATCCCTGGAGTATCAGCTCGCCATTGGTGTAAATGAAGTAAATGGACAATGGAACAAGAAGTGAAAACTGAAGCGACCAATCATAGCTGAACGATTGCAGAGCAGCATCTCTTAATTTTTGTTTATAGGTTGCCTCGGTCTCATGTTCAATAATGACAATAGTGGAATTGTTGTTTAACGTATCGTTGCCATTTGCAGAAGAGGACTCCCCAGCAAGAAGGGGATGTTGTTCGGAGTCAACAACAGTGTCGTGAGAAGAGCTTTTTGCGCTGGAGTGAGATTCCTCGTTTCCGTTTTGCTGCGAGCTTGACTGGAGCAGCTCTTCCCCTTCCTCCTCCGTTGAACCGTACACTCTGGGTTTCATGACTCTCTTGAACTTTGGAGGCTTTCTTTTGAAAATCAATGACAACAAGCCAAAGATAGAAGCAGCAGAAACAAGTAAGTAGATCAGAGTGGACAGAAAACCTGCGACATTATCATTCGTCCTTTCTTCATTAGTCATCCAAACTGCAGCGATCCAGGTTAGGATGTTCAACTCCAGCAGACAGATCAGCTTCTGGTCATGAACAGGGCGAAGCCAGGAAGCAAGATTCAGAAGGACATAATTGGACAAAAGATTTAGCGATCCCAACGCTAGCAAAGGAGAAGTGTAGTCGTTTGAGAGTAGCAACGGGTCGTTCAGGTAAATGTATTTCGAAACAAAGATGGTCAACGCATAAGACACACCCAGACTCACAGGGAGTCTGAGCCATCCTCTCCCGGTATCCACAAACCATGTGCCTCTTTTGGAAACAATCAGGAGCAAAATGAACGTCAAAATTGGCACAAGCGAGACGATTATGATGTTGATCACGTATAAAGACCTCACAGAGATGAGGAAAAAGTAGTGACCCAGAAGGTCAAAATAGACTCCCTTGGACAAATCGTCATTGATTGGATCTGGTTCGTATGCCAGAGCTTGGGTCAAATCAAGGGCATTGGTCTCCATATGCCACAGAGAACCTATGGTGGTTCCTGAAATTGAGTCACGTGCAGTATGATAGAGTGCCCTTGGTCTGTAAAAGGCGATGTCCACACCTCTTAAGCCGTTCTCCTCATACACTTTGTAATCTGTTTGGGAAGCTATCAAACCGCTTTGGAAACCTTCCTGGAAAAGCGAGCTGGCGAAAGGTCTGGAGACTTGTCTGTAATAATCCAAAACACCTACATCAGTACCTCTGAAGAGTATGGCCTTTCCTCCAGCTCCAGTCCCTTCCAAATTGATGAAGTATTTGACCAATTTGGACCATTTGTGCTTGAAAAATGCTTCGGCTCCTAAAAGACCAAATTCTTCGTTGTTGTTGAAGTTGAACACAATTGTCCGTTCCGGTTGACCAGCATCGGAAAAGTGTTCAAGGATTCCCAACAAGGAAGCAACTCCCATGCCGTCGTCGGTAGTTCCGTAGGCAGTAGGCACAGAGTCGTAGTGGGCACTCAGAAGGACCCCTTCCAAAGAAGGATTCTTGCCCTGAATTTTCACCAGGATGTTTCCACTCTCAAAGTAAATGATTCTGTTAGCATTGTTGGTGGCATTAAACACATCGTGCTGGTTGATTATGAAATCGAGACTGTCAAAATCGTCCGAATAGTCAATGTAATCTTTTCTCTCAGAAATCTGTTTCACCCTCTCAAGTATATAATTATGGACGTCGTCATTGGCATGTGAGTCGTATGGATGAAAGCTTGTCGAGATGGTCTGAAGATCAAGCCATGCTGTTGTCAAAATCCGAGGCTGTGGACTTGGAGGCGTGAGGGCTGTTTTATCGAAATAAACATTCAACAGTATGGTAGTCAAATAAGACAAGACGGCGAGCACTGTCAGAGTTGTTTTCCGAAACCCAAAAGTCGACCGGACAAACTTCTTAAACGCTCCAACGTTGTCCTCGCTCATTGTGTTTCTGAACGCTGTTGTTATTGCTGTTCGAACAGAAAAAACAAAATGATCCGCCCCAGAAACTTGTGTTTTGATAACAAATTAGGGTTGCTGAAACGAGTTTGCTGCGCCACCTGATTTTTGCTCTGCTCTGCCTTGTTCTTTTTTCCAGCCACAGGATAGAAGTCGCCAATAGGTAGCTTCAATTGTCGTCTTGAACAGCAGAGTTGACAAAGTTATGGATCAGTATTGCTAGATTTACTATAATTTAGCCAGGTTTTGGCCAATGATGGGAAAAATAGACAAATTTTGGCATGTTTTCAATAAGTATCATTCTTTTGCTGTAGCAAGAATTTTTCAAATCTTTCAGATGCCTCAAAATTCAGGTATTTTTTACTGTGCTCATAAGCTCCCTGTTAGAAGACCAGAAAGCCTTGTTTCCTCGGTAAAAACGACCTTAAAATGCCAGAATCGTTCCCTGAACTCAAAAATGACCTGATCCTGAGGGCAGCTAGAGGAGAGAATGTGGAAAGACCCCCTGTGTGGCTCATGAGACAGGCCGGCAGATATCTCCCTGAATACCATGAAGTGAAAGGTGATAGAGACTTTTTTGAGACATGTAGAGATCCCGAAATTGCCTCTGCAATCACGATTCAGCCTATAGACCACTTTGATGGATTGATTGATGCAGCGATTATCTTCAGCGACATCTTGGTCATCCCCCAAGCCATGGGAATGAACGTTGAAATGGTGGACAAAGTTGGGCCGAGATTTACTGACCCTTTGAGAACTCCTGATGACCTCTCAAAGCTTCATAAGGAAACGGATGTTTCCAAGGAGCTTGCTTGGGCATTCAAATCAATCACAGTGACAAGACACAAATTGCAGGGAAGAGTTCCATTGCTAGGATTCTGTGGAGCTCCGTGGACTCTGATGTGCTACATGATCGAAGGAGGAGGCTCTAAGATCTATAGGTTTGTGAAAGAATGGCTCTTTAAGTATCCTAAGGCTTCCCACAAGCTTCTTCAGAAAATCACTGATGTTGCTGTCGAATTTTTGGCTCTCCAGGTGCAGGCCGGGGCCCAGATGCTACAGGTATTTGAAAGCTGGGGAGGAGAGCTTTCCAGTGCTGATTTCAACGAGTTTTCTCTTCCATATCTCAGACAGATCACTGCGAAATTGCCCAAAAGACTTGAAGGGCTTGGAATTACCGAGAAAATTCCCATCACGGTGTTTGCCAAGGGCTCTTGGTATGCTCTGGACAGTCTATGTGATTCTGGCTACGACGTTGTTTCGTTGGACTGGTTGATAGATCCCGCCCAAGCAGTGAAAATTGCCAACGGCAGGGTTTCTCTTCAGGGAAATCTCGATCCCTGTGTGATGTACGGATCGCGGGAGACGATCAGTGTGAAGGTTGAGCAGATGTTGAAAGGATTTGGCAAGCAAAAGTACATCATTAATTTTGGACATGGTACTCATCCATTCATGGATCCTGAGAATATCAGGTTTTTCCTCCAAGAGTGTCACAAATATGGTGCTAATTTATGATATCGACTACGTGGCTGGGCACTAGTTTTCCATGACGAGAGCAGAAAATAACCGTTATAGAAGTTGAAAAATATAGCTCATAATTTACTAGATAAATAGTTCTTGTCGAGAAATGAAAAATTTGTAGTGGTAACAAAAGTCTGGTTTCTTTGTTGTGTCGACCATCATTGAACAGCCTGCAAATGTCCAAGAAACTCTCTGTGAAGGGAAAGGTTCCTCTGATTGCCAATAAAGATGACAATCAATTCAGAGAGGCTCTTAAACTGTACGACTCGAAGCAGTACAAGAAGTCATTAAAGATCTTGGACACTGTCATCAAGAAAAACTCTCAACATGCTCCGTCATTTGCCCTCAAAGGTCTGGCTCTATACTACTCAGACTCTCCAGACAAACCAGAGGCTGAGTCATACATTTTGAAAGGACTAGCCAAGGACGATAAGAACAATGTCGTCAACCATATAGCCGGTATCTATTACCGTGCTATCAAAAACTATCCTGAGGCTGCCAAATGGTATGCTGCATCTTTGGAAAACGGGTCTGCAAACAAGAGCATTTTGCGGGACTTGAGTTCAATGCAATCACAGACCCGAGACTTGAAAGGATTGCCGAAATCAAGACTTGATTATCTCGAAGACCAGCCAGGATACAGAGCAAATTGGACGAGCGCTGCTGTGGCCCACCATTTGAACGGCGATTATGCCAATGCAGAGAAAGTTCTCACCAGGATAGAAGATCTGATCTCGGATAAACTGCAAGAGGCCGATTTATACGAGAACTCAGAGTGTTTGTTGTACAAGAACCAGATCATTGCAGAGATTGGTGATTACCGAAGAGCTCTAAACAATCTTGAATCTATAGAAAAGGACAAGATATTTGATGGTCTTTCGTTACTGGAGAAAAAGGCCGAGTATCTGATGAAACTCGGGAGAAAAAAAGAGGCATCATTGGCTTATCGGGAGCTTTTGAAAAGAAATCCCGATAATGTTGATTATTATTACAAATTAGAAGATTCTTTGGGCACCAGAAAAGGACCAGTTACACTCAGATTGGCTCTTTACGACAAATTGGCTAGATTTTACCCGAAATCCGATCCTCCAAAGTTCATTCCTCTCACTTTCCTGGAAGGCGAGGAGTTCAAATCAACAGTTTCGGAGTACATTTTGGGACAACTGAAAAGAGGAGTTCCCTCGAGTTTTGTCAACGTGAAGCCTCTTTACAAGAATAAATCGTATTCGGCAACAATTTTCGCCATTGTCAACGAGTTCTTCATAACTTCCGCCAGCGAAAATCCTCTCACCTACTGTTGGACAGCTTATTTTCTGTCACAACACTTTTATCGTCTGGGAAGCTACGAAAAGGCTTTGGAATATGTTGATCTTGCAATTCAGCACACACCAACTTTGGTGGAACTATACATTTTGAAGGCCAGAATCTACAAACGTCAAAACCAGACTGTCAAGGCTGCGGAAATCATGCACCAAGGACTGAAGCTAGATCTCCAAGATCGGTTCATCAATTCGAAAACAGCCAAATATTATTTAAGGGCCAACATGGTCCATGAGGCCATCGACACCATTTCTGTGTTCACCAGAAACGAGGATGCTCCAAACGGACTCAGAGACTTGCATACCATGCAATCTGTCTGGTTCCTTGTTGAGAGCGCAGAAGCTTATTCAAGACTTTACAAAAAGTCACTTTTGAAGTACAAAGAGCTAGAGAAAAAAGACCCAGTCACAGAGGAGGAGGAAGAGGAACTTGACAGACTTCACAGAGATTCGGCAGTGAATATCGGATTGGCATACAAACGATTTGCTAGTTTGGGAGGAATATTTGACGACTTTTATGACGATCAGCTGGACTTCCATCATTATTGTATGCGCAAAGGAACTCCTCGCACATACATGGAGATGATGGCCTGGGGTGATAATCTGTGCGACCAGCCGATTTTCTCTAGGGTTCTTGAAGGGCTGTCCAACGTTGTGTTTGAGATTGTTGACCATTCTGAGTTTTTCAAAAATCAGAAAGGCCTCAAGAAGTCCAAAAAGAAGGAGAAAAAAGATGAATTCAAGAAAAGAGAAGAATTGATAAAGTACACTCAGAATGCGGCATCTGATGAAGATGTTTTTGGCGAAACCAGCATTTCCAATCTGGTTGAAGAGAATAACGATGACAAGTTTGCCATTCTGACAAAATATCTGAGCCATTTGGACACCAATTACTCCAAAATTTACCACATTCTGAGTTTCAAAGTGAACCTGCGGTTGAGAAAGCTTGTGCTCTGTTTGCAAGCTCTCAACAAGCTAATTGTACTAGACCCCGCCAATCCATACATTGGGTACATGTATCTGAATCTACAGGATGGTCTGGCGAATAGCCAGACCCAGGAGCCAATAAAGAAAATTCTCAGCGTTGGTCTGTTGAAAAACTTCCAAGATCTGGTGAAATTAGAGCCTGAAGATGTCGCCGACAAGCTCATTGACAGCTATTTCGGCAAAAACGACTTCGAAACGGGAAAGGTGCTTTCCCAGGTGATTGAACTGGGAATTTCTGCCAAATACGAATCCAGATTTGCCCAATTGCAAGCCAGTCTAGACCCTTATACAGCTGATTATCTCAACTATTACAAATAGAAGCACAACCCATCTTCAATGTTGTAGTAAAACACAGTTGTGTCAGCTGTTAATCCAGCTGTCGATTCTGGATCTCGCCGCATTCCCAGTGAATGAGAGACCTTGTCTTCCGTATGGGAAATAGCTGATTGTGTAGGACAAAGAACACACCACCTGGACCACTCCACAGAGGATCACAGCCAGGGTACTTTTCCAAACAAAACAGAATAACATGGTGGCCACAATGGATCCCACAAAGCTCACAGTAAACCACAATCGCTCCTTGGAAACCAGATGTTTTCCAAACTTGATGAATCCGTTCAGAAGAGCAAATGCAAGCAGAAATAAAACAGACCCAAGTGACCATATCAGGGCAAACTTCTTTGGTCTCAGCGAAAGTATTGGTAACAGAGTCAAACACAGTCCGTAGCACGCAAAAGAACCAACCAGAGTGACTATGAAAAGCAAGATTCGCTCGAAATATGACAAGTTGAAGGGGTTGTCGGAGGCTTGTTCGGGATCATCTCTTTCTGTGAACGGATCCCGTAATCTCCACAAAGACCCAGATGTCGTTCCAGTAGCTTCCCCGGATCCAGAAGGCCGAGATGTGGGCAGAACTTCTGTCTCGTCGCTTACAGGAAGCTGGATTCCTGGGATATTGTTCAATAGCGACCTCACAGACATGCCGATAGCTCCTTTGACAGATGAGAGTGATGGCTTGAATGGAGAACTGGCACTTTAATGTGTGGGAGCTGTGTTTGATTATGTAATTTTCTGCGTAATCTCGCCGAACTCATATGTCATGTCCAATTTAAAAATTCTTGGTATCGATGAAGTCACCAAAACGACTACAACCAACGACAACGACTCAGAATCACACAGGCCAAATGTCGGCAGGTCATACAGCGAAGTACGTGCGCCACTCGTCGGCTCCGGTGCCTAAAGTTCCGGCCTTCTACAGATACACTGCGACGGCGTTGGGGGCCACCATGTGGTTCTGGCTGTTCTACCGTGCAAAACACGATTGGAAGCATTGGGTTGGAATTGGACATCCTTGGGATCATTGAGAACAATCGTTATTTATTGTTGTGGGCTGATGTCCACATATTTATTGCCCTTGGCCTATTTGTTTTCTGCTAGATAGCTAAATGATATTGACATAGTATGAATAACGTAAACAGGTCAGGAGAAGAACTTCTTGACTTTTTTTATGAAACTCGACGATCGCGGAACTTGCTGCACTCTGTGCTGGCTAGACCGGCCTGAATGTATTGGCGAAAGCTGGTCTTCCATCTCTTCTTCTATGGTTTTATGTTCTGTTCGATGGACTTGATTTCCAGCTCCTCCTCTGCCTGTGGAATAGACAGGACTGAGTTCGTTCTTCACAGAATCCGGATTCAGTTTTGGCGAAGGAATCTTCTCTGTCTTGGTAACGTTTCCGGCCCCTCCTCTGCCCGAGGAGACGGTCACGAGGCCCTGTTCGTCCTGTTTGAACGATGACTGGTGGTGTTCGAGGTTACTCGTCGAGTCTGGAAGAACCACCTCATCCTGGGATGACTTGTGTACAATGTTTCCGGCTCCACCACGTCCCGTGGAGAACACTGGACTCAGTTCTGACATTTGTGGCTGGAGACAAAATCTGGGGTACCACGGGTCTGTTTTTTCTGTCCGTTTTGGTTTTCTGAGCTTGGACAGCTGTTTTTCAAAAACAACCGGTTCTCAAGTTACGTTTGGCACTTTTTTTGCAATGACAACTCCAGCACACAAGCTCTCTTAAGAACGATTCCAATAAAAGCGTGACCAAATACAATGAATAACAGCTTCGAGTTAGACTTTTTCTTTGACAGCTTTTTTGCTAATTCCACGACTCTTCATCCAGGGGTCAGGTAACATCAGAGGACACCATAAAGCGAGATGAGGAAGACTCAATGGGCCATGTTTTGGGGGAACAGAGCTCTCTCTGTTAGTTGATGATTCAACCGGTAGGTTTTCAGCTACGATGGAATAATATTACCGGTTGTTTAAACCTGCTACCAAACTCTATCATTTTAACCAATTCTATATTTTCAAGCCAGCGATGTCTCCCTGTTGATGCACAAAGCTGTCTTCGTCAAGAAATTTGTACACAGGAGGCATCCTATAATCCAGCCATTCGTCAAAGCTTTCTTCAAGATCCATAATGAGGCCGTAAATCTCCTCGTAGGGCTCGTAGTCCTCTGCTTCCTGGTCAACGTCCTCGACAATGTCGTCATAAAGTTGTTTGAATCGACTGAAAAATGTGATTTGGAAGTCAACCAACTGCTCTATATTCTTCTGTGAGCCTAAAGAGGACTCGTGCTCCTCACACAATGTCTTGAACTGCCGTAACTTCTGCTCCTGGACCTCAAAGTAGTTCTTCACCAGCTTTAGAAGTCTTTTTAATGCCCTGTTAATTTGCTCTGTGCTAATATCTTGCATCACCCGAGAAACAAGCTCCGATTCGGCAGTCTCCTCATGAACTTCATACTTTTCCCAATCCAAATCTTCAATCAGAGCCAGGAAACTGAAATTATCAGTTGGAACGATCCGGATATCTTCGATGGCTCCTATCGCATCGTATCTCAGCGCAAAAAGCAGGTTGCTGCTCTGGCCAAGTCCGTAAACCAATTCGGAAGCTCGAGTGCTGCTTTCAAATTTGGAATAGCCCCAGAACGGAATATCGTATAGTTTCCAATCTCCAGAAGACTTGGGAATGAATCCATAGGTCAGAAACATCTTATTCACCTCTTCAACATCTGAATAGCTTATCAAAACCTCAAACTTCCCTCTCGTAAGCTTGTCACCCTCCAATATCAGAAGAATCTCTCCTGTTTCAACATCAACATCAAAATGGGCATTTCTTTTACTGTTGTCGTGGTTCACAAAGTCCAAGAAAGGAACCAGTGTAACATCGGTGACAAATTCCTCTTCTCCATCTGCCCTGGGTATTTCCAACGTTCTCGATCTGACCGCTGCCACTATCTGGTGGACCTCAGATGTCTCGAAAACCATTCCAAACTCTTCTTTCACAAACTCACAGAGTTCTTCTACCTCGTCTCCGGTGTTCTCTTTGAGAACGGCATTAAATAGAGAGCTTCCCTGTTGGATTTGGCCATAGCTCTCCAGTAAAATTTCGTCATCAGCATTCAAATTGGTCACTAAAGTCTGGTCCAAAATGTCCAGATAGAAATTCCACTTGTCAAGCTGGAAATCCTTCATTTTTATCAGCACCTTGAATGATAGAATATAGCATATGAGGATCCGAGTTTCATTTGGTGGACCATTGCAATAGTATTTCAAACAGGACCTCACCACCTGTTGATCCTCTTCCGACAGCTTTCCGACCAGCTCGAGAGAGTTGTAAATATTCAGTGTGGATTCAGGAGGAATTCTAAGTATTTCTATCTGCTCTTTTCCATCTCCATGCTCTTGGGACCTATCAAAAAACACCCCCAAGCCACCAAGTTCAGACTTCTCGACAGAAATAGCCGGATGAACTTTAAGTTGCAGTCTCTGTTCAGCCCAATTTCGAAGCTCGTCGGCTGAAACCTCTTCAAGAGCCTTGTTCTCCCTCATTGGTTTTTCTGTATTGCCCATTGCCCTTCAGACAGACCTTTAATGTTCCAAAAAACAGTCAAGTTCTATAGTTCATTGGTGAGAACAAATCTTGAAATATTTTTTCAACTTCCATTTATTTACCTCATACCGTTACCCCAGATTTTCGTGCTACCAATAAATATTTATAGACCGTCTATGATGAAATGAGTATGTTTGAAGAGATAGAATCGAACTTGCTGGTGAACAGACGTAATGTGGCAACCATCAACTCTTCGTATAGGTCGCGGTCTTGTTTCTTTAATCGATCTATGCTGAGTCCGTCCATCTTCCATACAACGCTTTCTGTATGCGACCGGTACCTCACCACCCTGTCCGATTGTGTCTTTGCCAGATCCCCAAAGAGTGTGAGAGGCAGAACAGAACTGTTGATAGAAAACTTGAGCCCATTGAAAAATATACTGCACTCAATCAAGCCAGATTCAACGAGATAAATGCACGGCTGGTTCTCGTGTTTGTCGTACACCAATTGGTCAGCTGCAAGCACCTGTCGGCTCAGATAAGGCGATAGTCGACTCCAAAAATGCTCGTCTGTGATTTCGCTTATCCCCTGCATCACTGTCAGAATGAGTGAAACGGGCAGTTTGGCCTGTCCAACCAAAGAAGATCGTCTTTTCGACAGCTTCAGATACGAATTGGGGTCGCAAGGTTCTGGATCTAGTGACTTCTTGGCCGCCCTTAAAAGATGCAAATGTCTTGGAGATCCAACAAGTGGTGTTGATAAGCTACTTGGTCCGCTTCCTGGCACTCTATTGACCAAACTGTCGTCGAACAAAGAGATGGTTGCCTTTCTTTTCTGCTCGTTAGACAATCCAAGAGCAGAAGCAGCAGCATGTCTCTTTGAAAGCTCCTTGAACGTTTCTAAAAACATGTTTTCCGACCACTCGAGAGCCGAATTCAAGTTGTCAAACAGCTGGATTCTCTCGTTGTGTTCTTCTGTTTCCCATAATCCGGTATCCTTCAGAGCCTGTACTATTGGCGACTGCTCATTGACAGAGGAAATTATCAAATATGAGCTCTTATCGATGATCAGATTTCTGATTCTCCTGAACCCTTCTGCAGCAGAGAAGTCAAGACTCAGAACGTTGTTCATATCAAGAATAAGATACCTGATTGGTTCAGACTGGAAAATGACAGAGTCGAACCGAGCACGAATCTTTTCCTCCAATCCACCAATAGACCCGAAAAAGAGCGACCCTTGTAACTTCATGATGTAGATCTGCTTACCCACGTCTTTCAAGAACTCCTGCTGTTTAGGATGTCTCACCACTATCGATCTGGCATATTCACCAGTGTAAATTCCAGAAACTATTGGCTTCCGTCCAGCTTCCACGACAAAGGAAACACAGGCCAACAGAACACCAACAAGAATACCATACACAAAATTCCAGGAACCCATAGTGACGACAATAATCACAATAGTGAAGTACTCGAATTTCCGGAGTTTTCCTTTGGTGTCATAAAGAGCCTCTTTGAGAAGTTCGTAGCCCAACAGATATATCAGAGCACCCACCACTGCCACTGGAATAAACCCAATAATCACAGGACCTATCCACATAATTACCCCTGTCGCAACTGCAAGCATGACTCCACTGAGTCTCGAATCTGCTCCTGCTCTGATGAAAAGAACAGAATTGGTGTAAACTAGGTAGTTTTGAATCGATCCACAGAGACCAGAAAGAGCGTTTGAAACTCCATGAGCAACAAGTTCCCTATCAACATCGAATTGATCCATGTGTACTGTAACAGCCAAAGCAGGGACGTTGATAGGAACATGCAATATTCCAAAAAATGTCAGAGCCAACATCGTTGGCACCTGGTCCAACACACTCCACCAATCAACAAGCCCAAACTGATAGAATTGGTAGAAAAAGTACCACGGTGACTTCGATTCGTGGGCCTGGAACACCCATCCGTAGTCTCGAGCGTCTTGCAATGTCCATGTAGGATTGAAAAAGATGAGTAGATGGAACAGAATAAACACTCCAATGAAATAGAGAGGAACGACAGCAGAACTGGAGTTGTAATGCTGAATAAAAACCAGAATGGCAGCTAGAACCAAAGGAACAAACCACTGGCAGAACGACAACGGAGCTAGCAGATATTTCAGCGTTGGCAGATCGTATTGAACACCTCCTTCCAATCTAGAAGAGACCTCAATTCCCGTGATTATCAGGAAATAACCAACCCCACCAATGCAGCCAACCAGAATGTGTCTTGGAAAGAAACCAACAAGCTTTCCCAATTTGCATTTACCAAGAATGAAGAAAACTAGACCGGTAACGATCGCAGAGAGAGCAAAAGTCACCATTGTGGTTGCCAGAACCGCATCTTTTTGGTCTTCTCCTACTTTGTTCAGAACACTAATGGCCATTTGGTGGAAAAAGGGAGTCACTTCGATCATCTCTGAGCCAATTCCTGATTTGAAAGCTGAGCCACCTAATGAGTACACTAACTGCGATATGATTGTGGACAAATAGAACATAGACAGTCCATGAGGTCCCATGGCACTGAAAACTGTCTCTCCAATGGGAAACATGATCATCCCGTAGCTGAGTCCATCCAATATATTCAACAAAGAGCCCAAAAAGACTGCCGGCAAATACTGGATTGGTTTCTTCACACAATAGTGGAAAATTGTGGTCAGGTCGGCGGATCCAACTCTTCCTACAGCTCTCTTAATCTCTGTTTTTAGGCTCGAGTGTGTCTCCAGCTTGTTTGGAGTCTTGAAAAGTCGGGAGTTGTCTGGATCTCTGGGCCTATAACCGTAAACAACACCGTTCTCAAGATCCGACTCGTAACCCTGAAAACCGGAATAATCACCAGGATAACTGCTTATGGAGTTGTACGGCATTCGTATGTCTTCTGGAAATACCAAGGGACGTGGCTCAGAAGGGTTGTTGACCTGAGAGACTTCACCTGGAGAGCCATTTGCAAAAAAATCAGATAAAACAGAGTTATCCCCCGAACCAAGAGTCCTATAGTTGTTTCTGAGCACCTCGTTAAACACATCTTCGTCACTAATACCCTCGTTATCAATGTCCGGGACTCCGACCCCCGCAAGACCCACAGTTGTCTCGTTGATAGAACTCGAAGAATGAACCGTGGCAGATAAAGAATTGTATGGGAACTGTCCATCCGGCTTGAAACTGCTGTACACAAAACTCCTTCCCAATTTCTGTTGTTCTATTGGCTTGGAGTGTCTGTTTTGAGAGATCGGAATCAGCCCAGATCCCGTTCCTTTGGGCTCTGCTATAGCCTTTGGCATAGAATTGCTGTAAGACATTCTACCACCGAAAAACTGAAGGCTATCTCCTTCAAATTGCCTCTCTAAAAGCTTAGAACACCCAACTCGTCTCTCAACACCCTTCTCAAGTACTATTGTCCTCCTCTATGTGACTATTTACCTTCATTAAGACACCTAGATCACTCCTCTAGACTATCTATGAAATTTTTGCTGCCATCCCCAGAATATTAGTGTGTGTCACGTGATCAGATACTCCTTATCATGTGTCAATATTTATGACATATCCGGGATCTGAAGAAAGCAATGCGTGGATTGGCAGTCACACGGTAGCAGAGAGGTGAATTATCGACCCATTTACTGGTTTTGCCGTCTGGTACTGTCGAATATCTGTTGACAGACAAAAAACAAGCACATCTCCTCCAGACATTCGAAACACCGAGAGTCTACACAAAAGAAGCCTCTACTTCCAGTCACATCAACCAAAACAAAGCTCGAGCTCTACAAATGTACCAAAATACAAAACACAACATCAGGAATAAACGGCTCACTCGCTTTGTATCACGCGATCAGAGTCACGTGGTCTTTATAGTTCGTCCTTTTTGGCAGCAGCATCATTATCTTCTGGTTCGATGGTCACCTCCAGAGCTCCACTGTCAACAATGACGATTGGCTTGGCTGGCCTGTCTGAATATCCCGTCTTGACGCCCTCTATCTGCTTCACCACGTCCAATCCTTCCACCACTTTTCCGAAAACAACGTGTTTTCCGTCCAGCCAGGAGGTCTTGACAGTGGTGATGAAGAACTGGGATCCATTGGTGTCTCTTCCGGCGTTAGCCATCGATAGAATACCAGGACCTGTGTGTTTCAACTGGAAGTTTTCATCAGCAAACTTGTTCCCGTAGATGGACTTTCCTCCTCTTCCATCACCCGAAGTGAAGTCACCACCTTGGATCATGAAATTTTGGCTCACTCTGTGGAACTTGGAGTTCTTGTATCCGAAAGTTGGGTCCTCGGAAATGGCCAATTGGTAGAAGTTTTCAACAGTCTTTGGAACGACTTCACCGAAAAGCCCAATCACAACTCTTCCAAGAGGCTCCGAGTCCTCTCCCTCACCCTGGGAAATATCAAAGTAAACTTTGTGAGTGATTTTTGGCTCTTCCTGGGCCTCGTCAGCAGCCAATGCTGACTTTATTTGACCGAAAACCAAAAATAAGGCAATCAAAATGCCCCCAAATGCAGTGATTAGCTTCATCATCAACGAAAATTGGTGCTAACGGTAAAGAACACCTAACAAGACGTTGTACACGTTGAGTTTTTTCATACTGTAGAGTCCAAACTCTGATTATATGCACTGCCTTGTTTATTTTATGCTATATAAGAATACAGGAGCTATCAAATAGTTAGCTTTTCGATCGAATAGCTTGGTATCTTTTTGCTAATCGTCTCATCTTTGATGAGGAGCGAAGACTTTCCGTGGATACTGATGATCGAGTCCAGTTGGCTTTTCACCTCCACGATGCTAGAGCTGTTGAAGTCCGCCTCTTTCCTCTTATGTTTTGCATTTTTCTTTGAAGCCTGTTTTGCTTGGTCCTGTTCTCTTTCCGAAAGCAGCAACGTCTGATTCACCAGAGTCAGCAGTTGGGTGTCAGCTATCAGGGAGTCCACTTTGGATTGGGCTTTTTCAATCAACTTAGCTAGCTGGTTAGGGTTTTTCGAATAATGTAAACTCAAAACCAGTCCATTGGAATCGATGAAAGAATTCAGAATCTCGTAGCCATAATTCAGTCGAAGAACCCTGTTGATCACACTGTCCAAGTCTATGACAACACCCCGTTTGATCAGATTTGCTATTGCTTTTGTGATTCTCTCGTTCGAAAATTCTTCCACCAGTCTTCCAATCACGTCCCTAAACACATCGTCGTCCTCGATAGTCGTCAGATGTTCGATCAAGTTTTCGCAAGGTATATTCGGACAAGTCACTATGGCCTGCCTCATTAAACGAGGGGAGCTCTGCAAGACATTCAGCAAACCAGAGGCATAGTCAGCTGGAAACAGTGGATGAGTTAGAAGATAGGTCAGAGACTTTTCCGGCAAAAAGTCCTCTTTCAATGAGATTGTGTCTGTTTCAGTGTTGTGGTCAAACAACAGAAGAAGGGTCTTTCTGATGAATTCCGCGTCGACAACTCTGTCATGGTCGATTTCATACACTTTGAAACCTTGAGGACCTGGCTCATCGATTTCATCTTCAGCAGAACACTTCAAATACGACACCAGCAAGTTTTCCAGTTCCTCATAGGCTCCGTCGTTTTTCAGCGTGGCCAATTGTTCGTATAATGACAATGCCTCGTTACTGGATCTGTGTGACCTATTTTCCAGTGAGATTGCCTCCTTAGCACTCGTTTTAAACTCAGGTTTGACTATTAAGTTGGGCAATCCAGCAAACTCTTTGGCTCCAGTGCTATGGGGAGCAATTATCCCTTTACCGAGAACATCGCTCAGTTTACCCAGGCCAACGTCAACCGAAATGTGGTCCAAAAGTGCATAGTTGTCCTTGGCAGTTTTGAGCAATGCAAGCGCATACGTTTCTTTCGTCTTAGCAGAAATTCCTCTCACGGTATGACATGCCAAAATAGTCGCCACTTTTGGGTGTCTGACTGTTTCTTTTCCTTTTGTAGAACCGTTGGTCACAGTTTTTGACTTCGGATCCAAGTCTATAGACCCAAGCAAAGCTTTAAACTTGAGATCGACCAAGGCAATAGTGCTTCCCTTTGAGATGAGCATTCTGTTGGAAGAAGCTGGAATTATGGAAACAGATTGATTCTGATCTTCTTTCTCAAACACTTGTGCCAACGATTCAATCGTCTTCTGTTTCTTTGTGTATGGCGGAGAATAAGTATGGACACTCATAGATGTACTTCCATCCAACAAGACAAGTTCTCCCGATGGATCAAAAGAAAATCTGACAGTAGCCAAAGAAATCTCTTCCGGCAGCTCTACAATGGAGTGAGAAACTTCCAGAATCGACGAGCTTTCTATTGCGTAAATTTTGACAGTGAACAACAATTCTGACCCACGATTTTCAACTGTGAGAAGTAGAGTTTCGACGCTCTGTGAGCTTTCTATTTGGAGTTCGTCAGGATTCAGGAATGAGTGGAAAAGAATGTTTGACTTTCTTGATGATGAAGAGACGTGAGAATGGATTTGATGGTCTTCACTTTCATCCAGTGAAAACTTCCAAACGTCTATTTCTCCTTTGCTCGACAAGGAGAACACTTTCTGGCCATCTGCAGAGAACTTCAAGCCAATAAGATCATCTTGTAGGGAAATGTTTTTTGTCCGCACCTCTTTCAGAGATTCTCGTTCCGATACATGTCTTTCCTCCTCATTCAACACCGACACAGAGTCCTGTGTAACTTTGTCGTCTTCTGAATCGGTCACTTTGGGTGTTCCATAAGAAATAAACTTCAAAGTCGACTTCTTTCTCTCTGTCACACTCACCGCAAACTGTTTGAGCTCCTCTCTTTCTTGCGACTCTTCGCAAACATATGAATCCAGCGAATCAACAACAGCCTGTGGTGAAAGTGCATAAGACCAGACCATCTTGGGACTTGGTCTAGTGACAAAAGTCCCTATAAAAGAGCCACTAACACCCACATCAAAAGTGGGAGCTAGGGTCGAGCCCAGACTCGATATCACACACACCTTCTTGTTCTCGGTTCTTGCCGGAACTCTGGGAAGCGATGTGATCACAAACGGATCTTTCAAATACGGTGCCATCTTGAGTCTGTAAGCGAACAGCAGGATGGATTAGGTACAACTGCTGAAGACAAGAAAGATTGTCGTTTGAACTTGTACCACATAGGAAAAAAATTTTTAGATATAAACCCAGCCTTGAAATTCACGACAGTACTTTTGTTGTGATGAAAAGACTTAACCACTATTTTGGGACCCTAGTGGAACCGAACAGGTCAATCTTTGAGATATGAACTCATGTAAAGCACTTTCCTGTGTAGGAGACTTCTCAGTTAATTTAGCGTTCGTTGAAACAAAAAGATGTGTCAATTTTATTTCCAGGTATTAAATAAGGGGAGGTTTTGAGATCAAATTTGGCTGACCCTGAGTTCAAATATTATGAGAGTATTTTTAGTTTAGTTTGATGAAATCAAGGCAAATATGTAGAGAAAAGCCCTTATAACTACTCTCTTTACTACAATGTTCGAAAAATAGACAAATAAATCAAGATTCTTCTCCACTTCTGGTCTCCCGTTAACTAGACACCTTCCTGGATGTCATATCACAACAAAAAAGACGTCGCGACAGAATGCCAAGTCATCCTGTCACTCCCAGACACGAGAAACACGTAACTTTCTTGCCTCAAAGTAACCATTTGCTCAACCAAACCACCAACAAGCCCTACAGCGCACTCACATTGAATAACAGAAAATTTCCCATTACAAATACTAATATACACCCAATCAAAACAATAAACAAACATCAAGCTCAGGCAGAGGTGGCAGAAGTGTACTTGGTGACAGCTCTGGTACCTTCGGAGACAGCGTGCTTGGCCAATTCTCCCGGCAAGATCAATCTGACGGCGGTCTGGATCTCTCTAGCAGAGATGGTGGACTTTTTGTTGTAAGCAGCCAACTTGGAAGCCTCGGAAGCAATTCTCTCGAAAATGTCGTTGACAAAAGAGTTCATGATGGACATGGCCTTCTGGGAAATACCAGTGTCTGGATGCGTCTGCTTCAACACCTTGTAGATGTAAGAGGAGTAGGTCTCCTTTCTGGACTTGCTTCTCTTTTTGGCGTCGGTGGAAGCAGCGGTCTTCTTACCGGCTGGCTTCTTTTCAGCTGGGGCCTTGGATGCTGGTTTCTTTTCTGCTTTTGGTGCCATTTTCAATTATACTTAATTGTCTTTCCATAGTGAAAGATGGCATAGCAACAACAACTGTGCGGGCAAACACCCTGTTTATATACAAATGCAAGACAGGACTTCAGAGAGTAAGAAAGTCGTGTGCATGCACAAAGATTGCCCCCAAAAACTTTTTCTGATCACACAACATGAGCATTGATTTTGTTTATTCTCGAATTTTATGAGTCCTTTGGATTAATTCTGGTGAGTTTCGCGACAGAAGTACCGTGCTAGGATTTAACACCTGAGGTGTAAACATCGGTCCACGTAATTAACGCGCCTTTTTGATTGGCCAGTAGGCCCATTGAGGCGCTGGAACGGCAATTGCTGCCTTGTTTCATCAATGTTGCCACCGGAACCTGTTGCTTACAAGTTTATGTATATAAGGAGACGTATTTTCCCACATAGTTTTTGAAACCACATTGCTCCCAAAGGCAACTATTCGTTAGAAACAAACTCAGTAAAAATGTCCGGTGGAAAAGGTGGAAAAGCAGGCTCCTCAGAAAAAGGATCAACTTCCAGATCGTCGAAGGCTGGATTGACTTTCCCAGTCGGAAGAATCCACAGACTCCTCAGAAGAGGTAACTACGCCCAGAGAGTCGGTTCTGGTGCCCCAGTCTACTTGACTGCCGTCTTGGAATATCTCGCTGCCGAAATCTTGGAATTGGCCGGTAACGCCGCCAGAGACAACAAGAAGACCAGAATCATCCCAAGACACTTGCAATTGGCCATCAGAAACGATGAGGAACTCAACAAGTTGCTCGGTCACGTGACCATCGCTCAAGGTGGTGTTTTGCCAAACATCCACTCCAACTTGCTTCCAAAGAAGTCGGCCAAGTCCAAGGCTTCCCAGGAGTTGTAAGATATTTGATTTTTGGTTCGGTACGGTACAAATAGTTTTTTATACTTCGGGTATTAATGTATATTAGCTGGAATTCTGTCACGTAAAGTCAAAGTGAGTGTGTATCTTTCTGTCTGTTATTGTTTTTTGAGAACATACATGCCCGTTGAAAGATAAAAACGGTCTCCGGGTAACATTTTGCGACAAAATGGCACATACAAATATTTTGTGGTAGGTGTTCCCTCTGTCACGCTTGAACATTAAACGCTGTGATGGGCCCGCTGTATAAAAAGGGAGAAGGTCTCCTTGTCTTTTCTTTTCCCCTTTTGAGCATCTTGTTTTTCCTTGTCATATAGGATCCAGCGTTATAAAAGCAAGCCAAAGCCAGCCAAATCCACCATAACAAACAGAAATGCCAGTCAGAAGAATCATCAAGTTCGTTAGAGAACAATACGAGTCTTTGAACAAGAGATTCGGCAACAACGACAAGAAGGACTCCGAGGTTGAAAATACCGAGGAGGCTCCTGTCGAAGGCGCCGCCGTCGACGAAGCTGCCCCAGCTGAAGAGGCTCCAGCAGAACAAGCTCCGGCCAACTAACGACGCGCTGCAGAAAGGGTACCTTGTGATGTTTGGCTAAGTGGAGATTTTTTCTAGGACAACGCTTTCTGTTTGCATTCATTCAGATCCATCGAAGTTGTTCTATTGCTAATTAAGACTTGAAATGATATTTCTTTTCTTCCCTCCTCTCTATTTAGTTTGTTATCCTTCGGTTGAGCGTTCTCCTGTGTAATGCTTTTTTTCTTCCCCTTTAATATTCGTGTTTCCAGCTGATTCGTTGTAGTCCCACACACACAGTTCTCCGTCCATCGACACAGAGACCAGTAGCTGTCCCTCGTTCAGGGCGTCCACCTGTAGAATGGGTGACTGGCTGCTGCTTGCGTCCAGAACGCATTTGATATCCTTAGACTGAACGTCCCAAAACAGAATCTTTCCGAGCTCGTTGCCAGAGCAGACCAACGGTTGCTTCAGAGTCACAAACGCCGTTCCCAAGTTGTACCTCTCGGCAATTGGCTTTCTGTCTGTGTTTTGGAATGTCTTGACCACCTTGTTGTTCATATAATCCCAAAGTCTCAGAACTCCATCCAGAGAGCTAGACAGAATGTACTTTGAATTTGGAGAAAACCGCACGTGGCTAACAGGGAAAGAAGACCCACTTTTATCGTAGATGAGTGTTTTCAAACACTGGCCTGTTTCGAGGTCAAAGAGACGGATCAATCCGTCATATGACCCACTCACAATGATAGTGCCGTCGAAGGAAAAGTCGATGCTCGATATGGGATCCGAATGGGCACTCAAAGTCTTGAGACACTTGGATCTTTTGAGGTCCCATATTCTTATGCTTTCGTCGGACGAGCCACTCACCAGAATCGAGCCTTTGAAGTGGAATCGAACAACGTTGATGTGGTAGGTGTGTCCTTTCAAAATCTGGATGGTCTCTCCGAATTTCAAGTCCCAGATACGAATGCTGAGATCGTCGGAAGCTGAGGCCAGATACCTCGAGTTTGGGGAGAAATCAAGATCAGAAATACCACTGGTGTGCTCACTGAGGGTTCGTATGTGGGTGATTGAGGCGTCCAGACGCCAAAGTTTGATGGTTTTGTCAGAAGAAGCTGTTGCCAAATACTTCCCGTTGGGACTTATTTTTGCAACCGAAACGTGGTCGTCGTGGATCGCCGAAAGCCAACATCGGAGAGAATAGAGGCTCCTGCGCGTGATCTCGTCTCGAGTGGACTCCAATTGCGGCATCGATGGTGTCTGGAGGACGGCCGAAAGAACAAAAGAGTCGACTCAAAAGGAACCTTTTTTTCGCTAGCAGATCTTGGGGAGCTGTAAGTTTGCTTACCTAATATTTTATATGGAGAACAGCTTTTGCGATCAGATATTAAGACTTTTATTAGGTAATCGGTCGATATACACAAACTAGGAGAACTGTTTGGAGGTCTCGTTCATCACGTTGGCATAACTAGGAGGAGCCTCTGTTGGGACCTCGTCATCAACCTCGTGGTCTATATATGCCTGGGTGGAGTCGTAATTAGGGCTGTGTGTGGAGCCGGAGATGGTTGAACTGAGGGCGGAAGGCTGAGGGTTGGAAAGAATGGCGGGTGGTTTCGAAAGCGGACTCAGCTGCTGCGGATTGAAGCTGGAAGGCTGTGGCTCGTGGTGAGAGTATGGTTCTCTGAAAGGTTCAGGATGGCTGAATCTGATGCGGGTTTGATCACGCTGTCTGTTGACAATGACTGGGACCGATTGTGGCGAGGTCTGGATGATTATCTGCTGTCTTTCCAGATCGTCGTACTGGTGGTATCTGTCTGGGGTCTTGAGGATTATGTACCAGGAGTGGATCAGTCCTGGAACAAATCCCAAGAGGCATAGACACAGATTTATGAGCGTGTCACATGAGCAGAGTCCTTTTTTGATGCACACGGGCAACGGGGGCAAGATGAAGGCCAGCACGACAAGAAGACAGTCGCAGCAGCAGTCGCAGTAGCAAACACACATTTTTGTAGCAAAAGGGCGAAAGTTGTTGTGCTAGAGTTTGTTCGGAGTCGAAAACAGAGGCCCACAGACGTCAGAATGACTCATTATATACCACTTAGTACTAATGAAGCTGCTTCAGACACCTCAAAATTTTCTCAGATAGACCGGTGCCCGAAGAGGAGGATGTGGCTGTGCCCGGCCGGTTGTGGCAAAGCGGGCGGGAGTCGACGAGGGTTGCCCGGACTTTTTTTTCGTCGAGAAGATGGCAGCCCGCACATGTCAAGTTACCGGATAACAAGAAACAGGCGGGCTTGCAGAAGCCATGCCAAGACCAGGAACGTAAGGTCGGCAAAAGGCCTCCTGAGGAAAATCCGACTCTACATGAAGTGTGCCTGTTATGATCGGCGAATGAAGGTGTTTGGTACAACGTGGTGACCACGCTCAGGACGGGTGTTGGAAGGAGGCAGGAGTCGAGAACCGGCTCTAGATGGTTCCAGTTGTCAGGTGACTGCCAGTGGCTCTGATGGGTCCAGCACAGGCAGAGCTATCAATTTGGAAAGCTTAGAGCTTCGCGAGTGTTCCGCCGCACCATGGGGTATGGCCTTGTGTCCGTTTCCAGTTCCTGCAGGACTCGCCGGTACCCTTTTTCTACTGTGGCAGGGGGGCGCAGTGTCGAGGTTTGGCGGGCTTGCCGAGCATTTTTTTCTGCGGTCGCGCCCAGATTCTGTCCGAGGGCGCGCGGCACCCCTCCGCTGCCGGGGATCAGCAGAGCCCCGACGGAAATCGCACACAGATCGTGCCGAGCCCCACTGCCCCGGACTAAAGATGATCCAGCGTGCAGAGACTCGGATCGACTGCTGCTCAAAAGCGGAATTTCAGTTGGAACTTAACGGACAACAGGCCGCAAGCACCCGCACGCGTCCATCGGCCCGTGTTGTCCGTGTGTCTGCTCACGCGCGAGGGAGGCCATGTCCCGTCACAGCGACCCTCCAGGCCCTTCTCGACCGCTCTTGTCTCCGCCGAACCCCTTCGGCCTCCTCCGAACCCAGTGCAGACCCCCCCGCCAGCACGTTCTGGCCGCGGGCCCTGTCCTCGCTGCCGCCGTCGCCAATAAAAGCCTCAGAAGCCCGGATTACCGGGCATCGCAAAAAACATCTCGGCTCAAAATAATCTTATGTCGTCTGTGGCTGTGCAATTGGCGCATAACGCGTAACGCGCCTCGGCGTTTTGGCACCTTGGCTTTCGATCCTGGCTCTCACCCGTTTCAAGCATCCAATGCCTGCGTAGCACGCAGTGGATGGATGGTGTAAAGCCGCATTCATTATTTCGTTTCAACGACGTCACCCGAGGGGGCCAGCTGGGGCTTATCTGGCCCCAATTCTGCTTTGGAAACGATATTTCTTGACTCTTCTTTATTCTTCCTCAGAAAAGACCCCTAGCTACCGTCAGAGTGCTGGAAAAAACAACCATACCCACCATGAGCGCCACTTGCAACCTGCCTGGCTCGATCCAGGGCCCGTTCTACCTCTACAAGTTTGGAGACTCGGCTGAAAAACGCATGGACAAGTACAAAATCTTCCCCAACCCGCCCGACAAGCTGGCCTTTAGCTTTGGCTCGAAATCCGCTTCGTTTCCGCTGCCTCCCGTGGACATGTCGTCGTTGTCGTCGTCGTCCACGTCGCTGTCGATGGCAGCAGCAGCTGCTGCCGCGTCCTACTACGTTCCCCGTCCCTCGCACAACGTCCAGCTCCCGCCCCTACACCCCTCGCTCAAATCCCAAAACTCGTCTCTCTCTCTTTCTCCGCCTTCCCAGATACATTCTCCCCTCTCTTCCGAGGATAGAGACTGCGAGGAGTACGAGGAGGACGAAAACATCTCGGAAACAGACTCCATCGACGCCAACATAAAGCAGGAACTGCTCCCAAAGGGCTTTCCCCGTCGCATACGTTTCCGATGCAGCTTTCCAAACTGCAAATACAAAGGAACCTTTCTCTCCAAGGACTATCTGCGCAGACATATACGCGAACAGCACAGAAAGACCAAACTGCACGCATGTCACGGAGTCAAGAAAGACAACGCCGTCTGGGGCTGTTCCAAAAAGTTCAACAGACCGTATCAGCTGATCAACCATTGGAAAGGCCAACACTCGCTCAAAAGATGCGGTGTTCCCAAGGAGGAACTCAGTAGATACGGGATACTATAGCAGAGTCCTAGGACTATTGGACACTTTTCTAGGACCCCTGGAGGGTCCTGGACACTTTTGACGAACATTAACTACTTCTTGTAATAGACGTTACCAATATAAACGCTCTTTTTTCGATATTATTATTAGATCCTGGCTCTGGAACTCTCGAAACTAAGTTCTCGAAAAACACAGCTGGCAAACTTCCCTCCAAACTCGCCACGCTCGAACCAGTCCAGAAAGAGCAGTCTCCATATCTTTGCAGCCTCCTGAACTGTTGATCCTCACAGAAGCTCCTCCTCAAACTAAACGTCCTGGTTATCAGGTTTGAAGAATCAGGGCTCGTCCGACAATCACCGGTTGCAACCAATTTTTGACTTTTTTAGCGAGCCTTCCTGCACCCTCGCTGCACAACTTGTGCGGGTTATGCGCCAGTGGATCAATCATACTGGACAAACTCAGAAGGAGGTGGCGTTGAACCAGAACAACCCAGCACAACATAGCTGCGACGGGCAATTCGACGGGCAACTTGGCAAGTGGTCTCCTGGAAAGACAAAAACAACGCCCGCACTCACAGCCGTGCCCCCATCTGTCCCCACACATCTGCTCCATCTCCCTGCACCCCACGCGCGTGGGTCAGCGATTACGTAAGCCCGAACCAGGAAAAAATGTCTCATGATTCTTGGAGAGCAGCACCAGGACGCAACAAGCCTCCTCTCCGGTGTGGCAGAGCCCATGTGCGGTGGCTTCTGGTGAGGCCATTTGTCGCAGTCACGGGCAGTTCAGGTCCGGCCCTTCAGCTCCACCGGTGCTGTACTCCGTCAGCTCAGGGAGCATGCATTCTGTACGCACTAAGCCCAGAGGACGTGCACATGAATCCCATTCCGATCACCGGGCAGGAGTTTTCCCAACTAAGCCTCGGCTCCAGAGCCCTCCCAGGAACCGTGCTGCATGCATAACAGCGTTACGTGTTGTCTGTGCAGCGCAGTACGCTACGTGGCCCTCCTGGAAGAGGAGCTGCCTTTGGAATGAGCCAGTGTACGGATGTTTAGAGCTCAACTGCCGTGCGTCTTGTGCAGTGTGGGGAAAAGATGGGCAGTTGGGTGAGGTTAGTTCTATATGATGAGTCGACAGAAGGACGAGGATGTGATAGATCGCATTCCTTGCAATTCCAGCTGGAATCCAGCCTCTGCTGGTCCTTCCAGCCCCCCCTGTGTACTATATAAGAGGGTTTGATTTACTTGTAATAGCTCTGTAGATTACATTGCCTCTGCTACCATGTCGGTCATTTCGCTCTCGTCTGATTCGGACATCTCAGATTTCGACAACATGAATTCCAAGAGAGTTCAATTCCGCAGGAAGAGAAAAAGAAGCCCCGATAGTCTTGTTTTCCCCAAAATTGTGGTCCCGCAGCCATACAAAGAGGAGAATCGCAGCTCGTTCAACCTGATAGACTCGGCAGAAGATTACAGGGCCCTGAAAAAAACAATCGGAATGGGAAAACTGCTCAGTAGAAGAGCAAACAGCCACGGCCATGGATACTTCGAGTTTCTGTGTTCCATAACCTCCGCAGACAACTCTCTACAGAAAAACTGGCTGTTGCAGCACAAAGAAGAACTGAAACTGATCAAAAGCCGTAACGCTTTCAACAGTTGGCTCGACCAGAATATCGGTGATCGACACTCCAAAAAAGAGTTTCTCGATAAGACTCTATCGGATTCCATTGATCTCAATGACATATTGAGCGATGAGTCTGACAGCAAAGGACACAGAGACCAAAAAGCAGCCCCTTACGGTGTCTCCGAGTCCACCATACAAGCCCAGAAAACAAAGGCTGGCCTCTTTATTCTACTGAGATGGGGTCTGCTTTCAATCTCCAGAATAGTGCTGATCCATCTTGCTCTAGGGATCTTTTTCGTTATGCTACTCGATCTGGCCGCAACTTTCAATGTCATCAGTGGGCCAAATTTGGCCTACTTCAAATCACTCAAAGCAGTGGTCCTCACAATGCTCGCCGACAACCTGAATAGTTGATCGACTAGAGACCCGAACAGCCATCCGGCACTCCGGCTTCTGCTAATCTACGTTACTTATATAGATACTTAAATACAGGTAGTGTACCAAACACAAAAAATAACTAGCCAAGTTTGTTGTCCACTTTACGAGTTTGACACAACTCAACGGTCTTTTGTTCAAAACAAGAGCACCTAACAGCCTAAAGTTCGGTCCAGAGGACACTCATACACGTCTGACAGCTTACATAGGCCAAGACCATGAGTTCTCTGAAGTCTTTTGTCAAGGCTGTGAGAAATAGCAAGACAATTGCAGCCGAAAGGGCCACAATTAGAAAAGAAAGTGCCAAAATAAGAACGGCGTTCAGAGATATCCATCTTGACGATGACACGCGGAGTCTGAACATCTCAAAACTGCTGTATTTGTATATTTTGGGAGAGCCAACATATTTTGGACAGGTTGAATGTTTGAAACTGCTGGCATCTCCGAAGTTTGCCAACAAAAGGCTTGGATATCTGGCTACTATGCTGATCCTGGATGAGAATCAAGAGGTTTTGACTCTTCTAACCAACTCTTTGGACAACGACATGAAAAGCTCTAGTCAGTATGTGGCAGGACTAGCCCTAGTGACTCTGGGAAACATTGCTTCTCCGGAGTTGGCCAGAGATCTGTACGCCAATGTGGAAACGCTTTTGAACTCAAGTCATTCTTATTTGAAGAAAAAGGCTGCCATTGTCGCAGCAAAATTGGTTGACAAAGACCCCGATCTATCAGAAATCTTCCTGCCAAAGCTTCCAAGTCTACTCAGCGAGAGGTCCCACGGAATCGTCTTGGGTGCTCTGCAGTTGACAAAGTCCATCTATAACAACGACGAAAGTTCACATGAAACGCTCAAAGCACAGATCCCTAGACTTCTTGCTCACCTCAGACTGCTCACTACCACAGGTTATTCACCAGAGTACGACGTCAAGGGCACTCCAGATCCGTTTCTATACGTGGCGTTGCTCAACACTTTGAGACTGCTGATGGCCAACGACGATTCAAATCCCAACTTGGAAGCTCTGAATGATCTTTTGACACAGGTTTGTTCAAAGATAGATGCTGGAAAAAGCTCAGGATACTCAGTTCTTTACGAAACCGTGCAAACAATCTTCACCATCCACTCAGATTCGTCCTTGAAAGTTTTGGGAATCAACATTTTGAGCAGATTCCTCACACAAAAAGATAACAACACGCGGTATGTGGCACTTAGCACTCTGGTGAATGTGATAAACTACGAGCCATTAGCAGTTCAGAGACACCAAACCACAATCGTCACCTGTTTGCAAGACGGAGACATTTCTATTCGTCGTCGTGCTCTAGAGCTCACCTTCGCCATTATGAATCAACAGAATATCAGGATTTTGACGAAGGAACTGTTGTCTTTCCTACAAAACTCGGACGACGAGCTGAAACAGTATATCACCACACAACTTTGCATTGCTTGCAACAAGTTCCGTCCCAACGTCAAGTGGCATTTCGAAACGTTGATTTCACTACTGCAGCTTGTTGGAAACTACTTCACTAAAGACATTTTATCGAGCATTTTGGCACTGATTATGCAGAATGACGATCCAGAGCTTACCAAATTCCTTGTTCTGGAGTTGATCAAGTCCAGCAAGAGCTCTTACAATGAGTTTGGACTCGCTTTGGTGACAACATGGAGTGTTGGAGAGTACGGAGATCTGGTCTTAGGGTCAAAATTCAACGACAGAAACAGTGTCACCGAGGAGGTGTTGATCAACCTTTTGGAGACGTTTTTGAACATCTCGACGTTTGAGGAGTCGAGTCAGTTCAACCAAATGAAAATATATATATTGACTGCTGCTCTTAAGCTGTCTGCAAAATTCAAAGAGCCTCAATCACTTGAATCGCTTAGAAGAATCATCAACTCGTCGAAAAACGACTACAATCTTGAGATACAAATCCGGGCGATGGAATACAGCGAGATTTTTGGGCAGTCAGGAGCCATCAAACGGAGTCTTTTAGAGAGAATGCCGGCTCCTCCAGTAAAGATGCATGAGGGCATCTCGCTGGTGACTGGGTCGTCTGGATCAGCCAGACCAAAAACAGCGTCTTCAAATGGATCGAACGGGTTCCACGGAACTGACTTGCTTCTTGATCTTCTGGGAGATACTCCACAAGAGCAGGGAGCTGCTCCGCAAGTTGCTCCGAAAAAAGAGGATACATTGGACCTGCTTTCTGACATATTTGGCTCCTCTTCAATTACTGCTGCTATACCAGCTCACACTAATAATACTACCAACACAAATAACAGCATTATGGATCTGTTTGGGGGAAATACGGCCACCACTAGACCAGCTGATGTTCCTGCCACACCGGCTGCGTCTGCTACACAACCTCAAGTGATTCCTGCCTTTTCTGACGACGCAATTTCGGTCGGATTTCGTTTGAAAGAGGCAGGAGAAGGCTCTGCCAGTCTGGAAGGCCTGGTGAGCAACGTTAACACGGCTGCTACGGTCTCCAATATCTCGGTTCTGTGTGCGGTGACCAAACAGCAGAAGCTACAACTTTCTTCGATTACCAAGAATTTCTTGGCAGCCGGAGAATCCTCGTCTCTCGGAATAAAGATCACGGGATCTCCAGGATCGAAGATAAAGATCCGTGTGAAGCTGGAATACCAACTGGGCTCAGAGACCGTTGGTAGACAGTTTGACTTTTCAGGGATCAAGCAGACTTTATAAAGATATGGTCGTGTACCTTGACACAAAATTTCCTGTTTTTTGCCCGACGGGCAAGGCGTAACTGAAATTCTGTAATTTGAGTAAGAAAAAATTGCTGGTACGCGCAAACGGCAACGAAACGTTACAACAGGCAAATTGGTGGTTTTTCATCAGCTTTGACAGTTGTTACAAAGAAACAATCAAACCGCAGGACCAAGTACAATTCTCCCGACAAGATGGATTTCGCCAAAGTTCAATCTCAATTCCAAGACGTTTTTGCTAAAATCGACTCTGTAAGTTGGATCAGCCACTGCATTTGAAATCGGAATTCGTTAACTAACTCTATTTAGCACTCGCAAGGTTACAAACTCTTGGACAGATTTGAGCAACAGACCAAACTGCCAAGGTCCTATGCGGTTTTGGGAGGAGCAGCCTTCTACTTTTTCTTAGTTTTCCTCAACTTTGGTGGAATTGGCCAGCTTTTGTCCAACTTTGCCGGCTTTGTGTTCCCTGGTTATCTGTCCCTGAAGGCCCTCAAGACCTCCAACAAGCAAGACGACACCAGATTACTCACCTACTGGGTTGTTTTCGCTGCCCTCAGCGTTGTGGAGTTCTGGTCAAAGACAATCCTGTACTGGATTCCTTCCTACTTCCTCATCAAGACCATCTTTTTGCTCTACCTGGCCCTTCCTCAGTACAACGGTGCACAGGTGGTGTATTCCAGGGTGATCAAGCCAATCTCCGACAGATACGTGGTCGTTGAGAACGGTCCAGCCAACGAGCTGCTGAACAAGGTTCAGGAAAAGACCGAGTAGGTGTTTTTAGTTGACTTCTATGTACCGATTGTGTCCAATTAGTTGTATAGGTACAATCTTCACCTGGTTTTATTACATCATCGCCCTGATGTCATACACAGCCTTGTTTCGACCAAGGGACGTAGGGAGAGAGATACTCCGGATACGGACGAATTCCGGTGGGGCCACGGAGAATATGCCAAGAGGGCGAGGGATATTGCTTGCTTCACGAGGGCAGCAAGGAGTTGCCCGGCCCCCGGGCAGGATTCCGGGTGCCAGGAGCTCGCGCGAGAGTGTGCGGAAAAAACCGGGTTTTGCAAAAAAACTTCACCGTATGGACTCGGAAGTGGAGAAAAGGAGAACTCGGGGTGCAAAAGAGTAGTGTGAGAAGGTTGCTAGCAGTCTGATCTCCCGGAGATGAGGTACATGTAGCCTAACACTTGGGCAGCAGTTGGGACTCCAGTGTTTGCAAGGGAGGACATTCTCTGGTCGCGTTGTGTCTTGTACGGGTCCTCTGTGGTCATCCGACGTCGCTCTGAGGTTGGTTCTGGGTCCTCCGGCAACCTGCACAGCCATATTTCCCCACAAATATTTGCAGACTGCCCGTTATCCCGGGGTTTTTTTGGGGGTGCGGTATTTTACTTCATGTTCCTGGTGATAACTCGGACACGAGAACAAAGAGGCTGCCCTGACACAGTCCCAATGTGACGCATTACCCCGGGAACCTTGCTTTTGCAACTGTTCCGGGTCGCTTGTTTGTATAAATACAAGCGTTATGACCCCACATTTCCCACTTGACTTGAGACGTTGTGCTCATCATCATCCATTTGAAATCCTCGACCATGGCTCCAACTGCTGTCGACTTACACAGAGAATACTCCACATCGCTTGCAGAGCACAGTAGCGCTTTTCCTAAAAAGCCTTCTAGAAAAGACTCTGTTGTTGCTGCCCTGGGACTGAATCCAGAGGCCACAATCCATTACAACTCGTCTGTTCCAATCTTGTACGAGGATGGACTGCGCGAAAAGGGCACATCTATTTCGTCAACAGGTGCCCTAGTTGCCTACTCCGGTTCCAAGACCGGAAGATCACCAAAGGACAAGAGAATTGTCGACGAAGAGACCTCGACAAACAACATCTGGTGGGGTCCTGTGAATAAAAAGGTGGACGAGCAGACATGGAAAATCTCCAAGAGCAGAGCCATCGACTATTTGAGAACCAGAGAAAAGGTGTATGTGATTGATGCGTTTGCCGGCTGGGACCCTCGTTACAGAATCAAGGTGAGAGTTGTCTGTGCCAGAGCATACCACGCTCTGTTCATGAAGAACATGTTGATCAGACCTACCGAAGAGGAGCTCCAGAACTTTGGAGAGCCTGATTTCACCATCTGGAATGCCGGTCAATTCCCAGCTAACGTCTTCACCAAAGGTATGACTTCTGCCACCTCGGTGGAAATCAATTTCAAGGAGATGGAGATGGTGATTTTGGGTACCGAATATGCTGGAGAGATGAAGAAGGGAATTTTCACTGTGATGTTCTATCTGATGCCAATCAAGTACAAGGTGCTGACTCTGCACTCTTCTGCCAACCAGGGAATCATCAACGGAGATGCCACTCTTTTCTTTGGTCTGTCGGGAACAGGAAAAACCACATTGAGTGCCGACCCTAACAGAAAGTTGATTGGTGACGACGAGCACTGCTGGTCCGACCACGGTGTTTTCAACATTGAGGGTGGATGTTACGCAAAATGTCTCGATCTGTCTGCTGAAAAAGAGCCTGAAATCTTCAATGCCATCAAATTCGGATCTGTTCTTGAAAACATCATTTACGATCCTCTCAGCAGAGACGTTGACTATGAAGACGCCTCCATCACCGAAAACACTAGATGTGCTTACCCAATTGATTACATTCCTTCGGCAAAGATCCCATGTTTGGCTGATGTGCATCCAAAGAACATTGTCCTGCTTACCTGCGATGCCAGAGGTGTTCTTCCTCCAGTCTCCAAGTTGACCAACGCACAAGTGATGTACCATTTCATCTCTGGTTACACCTCGAAGATGGCAGGTACCGAGATGGGTGTCACTGAGCCAGAGGCCACCTTCTCTGCCTGCTTTGGCCAGCCATTCTTGGTGTTGCACCCAATGAAGTATGCTCAGCAACTGTCTGACAAGATCACCCAGCATAACACCTCCGCCTGGTTGTTGAACACCGGTTGGACTGGTCAATCTGCTGCTAAGGGTGGTAAGAGATGTCCTCTGAAGTACACCAGAGCCATTCTGGATGCCATCCACTCTGGTGCGCTCAATGAAGTTGAATACGAGACCTACCCAACATTCGGATTGCAAGTTCCAAAGTCTGTGCCTGGTGTTCCTTCCTCCCTGTTGAACCCAGCAAACAACTGGGCTCTTGGTACCCAAGATTTCAACACTGAGGTGACGAATCTGGCCCAATTGTTCATGGAGAACTTTGAGAAGTATTCTTCGCAATGCACCTCTGAAGTCAGAGCTGCTGGTCCTGCATTATAAAGTGGTTTCTGGATGGCCATCTTTCTCCTTTTTATTCGATAGTGGATCTCTAAACAATGTATATCTCGTTGTTTCAGGTTTGTCATTATCCTTTCTGTTCCATGCATCTTTTGATAATTAATATATTATTCTATCTGGTGAAGCAATTGCTATCTCTGGTCGAAAGGTCCAACAAGCCTTCCGTCTTTGATATTTCCAACATTTGGCAGACTTCCAGGTTTGATGAGGATTTCTGCTTCTCTATATCTCTCGTTGAACCCGTGGAACAATCTGCTCAAAGGCTCTGCGTACCACCTTTCATTGTTCCATTTGAACCACGCTACATGGCCCCCCAAATTGGTGGTGATGGTGGTCAAATATGGGTGCAAAAGAGTCTCTTCAACGGGAATCGAGAGGTTTGACCCTCCAACAATAGGATCGTCATGGGAGTTTATAATGACCGTTGGGGTTCTAATTTGAAAAATTCGGTTCACAGACGAACCTGCTCTATAATACTCGAGGGCACAGTTGAAGCCTGTCAATCTCGAGGTGAAGTAGTCATCAAACTGTTTCAATTTGTACACTTTCGAAACGTTCTCATGGAAGTTTTCAGAGAAAACTTTGTTTTGTTCCAAGTCCTTGTAATTGTCCAGTAACAACGATTTTAGTGGACCGGTCATAATCGGAGAGTATATCCAGTCGTCAATCCAGTTGGTTTTGAAGCAGTAGTGCGAGTGAAGAAGATCCCAAGGGTTGGCAACGACTGCAGCAGCAGTGATACCCGAGTCATCTCCTTCCTGTCCCAAATAATTGGCAAGTATAGAGCCCCCCAGACTGAATCCGGCAGCGTAAATCGGTCTGTTGGGGTATCTTTTTCTCAACACTCTGATAGTTTCCTTGAGGTCGTAGGTCCAAAATGCGTTGAAAAGCAGGGGAGTTGTCAGTTTAGTGAACCCGCAGCCTCTGCTGTTGAGAACGTAACATTCGAATCCGTAATTCTGGACCAATCTTCTCATCAGACAGCGGATATACGATTCTGTCGAGGAGCCTGACAGTCCGTGTAATGCTAGAAAAATGGGCTTATTGTCCAAAGACAGCAGATTATCCAGCTCTGTTCGGATCAAGTATCTGGTGTTCTTTGGGATTTCAGGGCTCTGACTCTCTGGGATGTCTTCTTGTTCCACAACAACCGATCTAAACACCTCGTACGGAATCACCTTGTCCAGAGAAACGGAGGCACCATCAGGTAATCTGAGGACTTCTCTGCCAAAGTATAATTTATCATAAAATCTGAACTGCCTGATTCCTGCAAACATCGTTTGCAGATGTGCATTTCCAAGAAACGGATTAAATACCGACAATGCTCCGTTTCGGAACTCAGGAATCTGCTCGTTGATCAAGTCGGTCATGCTGAAGCCTGTGGTTTTTTCGTTTTTGGTCTTGAATCTGATTGGATAAACAGGGGAAAAAAGCTGGACTCGGTTTATGAAGTTGAACTTAGCCACTGCAGACACCAGAACAAAGAAAAAAAAACCATAAACAACCATCCACATCCACAATGGCATGTAAAGTACTCGCACAAGCACCAATTGGTGGTACTGGACCAACGAGGGGTCCAGTTTATCGAGGGCTTCCAAAAGATATTTGTCCACAATGGCAGAAGAAAATAGCCAACTCATTCTATGATCCGGATAAGAAAAGTCTCTTTTTTATACCTGAGAACCTTTTTCAAAGACAGATAACTGGAAAATGCTGTTTTTCTGCTGCTCCAATTGACCAACAACGTCCTTCAAGAGAGAAAAGATCAGACAGGAAATTTCTTTTAGATCAGTCCATCCCTCTTTCAGATTTATTTCATCGCGATCTAAAATAAATATTTCTCGTTCAGGTCCCAAAAAGATACCGAATTTTTTCTACATCATTATATAAATTACAGCTCCTCGTTGCTGTGTCTCTCGGGTGGAGTGATCTCGTGAATGTGCACAGACTTGTGGTCCAGTCCTTCAATATGTGTAATCTGTAGTGGGGTGATGAAAATGGTCTGTGTTTTTGGATTCTCGCTCACTTTCTGCAGAATAAGTTTCAATGCCAATCGTCTGTTGACTTGGTCCATAAAGACATCAAACTCGTCTAGTCCTCTCACCTTAGATTGCATTGGTTTCCAAATCGAAAGCAAAAAGGCAATCTGTGCAAAAGATTTCTCTCCTCCCGAAAGAGACTCCACGTTCCTCATTCTCTCTGTAGGCTTCGTAGAAACCCGGAGAATCAACCTGGCTTTGCTAAAGTCAAAGTCAATCTTTCCAGTAAATCCTCTCAGTTTTAACGACGATTCGAAAACAGAATTCACCTCCTGGATAAGCAAACTAGCAGTAGATGTCAGGTTCTCCAGCCGCGCCTGCAGAGACGTCGAAAGATGGTTGTGTAATTTGGCAGACTCCTCGTACTTCTGCTTGACATCATTGTACGTGTCACGGGCGTGAATCACATTCAACTTGGCCTGATCCCGACTTATTCCCATCTCCTTCTCGATCGTGGCTAGTGTCTTTGCAATCGCCTCGATGTCCTCGTCCACTTTTTGAATAGTATCTCCCTCTTGTATGTCCGCAGACTCACGTGAACAATGAGATAACGCAGTCCGTTCTAAAGTCTCAATCACAGGAGGCAACGAAACGTTCACAAACTCTTCTAGTTTCACGATATCCGCTTTGAACTTGGTCGTGGTCAGCAATTTAGTCCGAATTGATTCTCTGCATTCGGCAATCTGATCTCTAAGCTCTTCAATTTTCGACGAGATTCCAACTTTCTCCTTCTGCAACTGTTTGATCCGTTGAAGAGCCTCAGAAAACTTCTTTTTCTGCTCTTCAAATTCTGAAATCATCACCTTCTCCTCCTCATTATGGCCTTGGATCCTCTGTATGTTCAACTGTATCTGAGCCTTCATTTTTTCTCTGTCTTCCTCGTAAGACTCGAGTTTACCGGTGCCGCTCTGAAGCTCCTCCAGTTTTGAGACTACTTTACTGATTGCCTTCTGTAATGTAGTAATTCTGCTCCGAGCTTCCTTGATCCCATCCAAATGATCTTTGATCTCCTTGTTGATCTTTCCCTCTTGCTGAGTCCATCCAACTTCAAACGCCTTGATTTGATCTGTGACATCCTTCAATTGCCTGTCAATGCTAGCAGTCGGCTTCTCAGAATCACCAACTCGTTGGATAGGAATCCAGAACCGGCCCTTGGACGGTGTGATAGGATCCGTTTGTAGTCTGTCATTCCTCTTGGTGATTCGAAGAGCACCATGTTCTATGAGACAGATCACAGAAGCAATCTTATTCTCACGATCGTTCAAAAGAATCTTTTCCGCTTCGCTCCTGTTCTCTATCAGCAGTGTGGATTGGATCCTATTGGAGTCCACGAGCGCACATTCCACAGACCGATCGTCAAATGTCAAAGCATCAATTAACTTCAAATAATTACCTGAAGGAACTGAGTGGGAGTAATCAAAAACCTCAACCTTCCTGACTGTGATATCATTTTGAACTTGGAAAAACTTCATACGTTCACGCAACAAGGTCGAATCCTCAAAATTCTCAACAGAAAACACTCCCAATTGACGTTGAAGTATAGTTTCAAGAACCCATCCCCATTTCTCGTACTCTTTTTTGAGATAGAATTTCATACCCAATGGGCCAGTCACTTTCCCTTTGAACTTATTCATATTTCCACTGATATCACGAACCAGCTTCACCACATTGCTACCAAAGCTGTCCAGTCTACTTCCATGCTTGTTCTGGTACTGAGACTTACTTTGTTCAAGCACAATCAGCTCGGATTTCAGCTCTTGTACATCCTTTCGATTCGTTTCATTCAACTCTGTTCTTTGCGCCTTGAGTTGCTCTACCTGAGCTGATAAGTATTCAACTTGAGACCTGTGACGCTCAAGTTCCTCTTCCTGCTTTTTTTTCATGTCCTGATACCTTATGAATGCATCACCGGTATTGCTCTCTAACCGCTTCTTTTCTAGCTCTATACTTTCCTCCACAGTTTTGAGACTGTTATTGTCTGCAGCCAGCTCTTCCTGTGTAGCTTTGGTGGTCGATTGGATGACTTTGAGTCTTTGCTGGCACTCCATCAAGTCCTGTTTCAGCTGATCTTTCTCGATTTCGGCATTCTGTAATGTCTCATCAAAGTCGAGCAAACGCTGCCCCTCTTTGTCTTTCAGCTCAGAAAAAGAGGCGATCTTGGTTTCCTCTGCCTCAACAAAGGAGTCGGCGTTTTCAATCTCTCGTTTCCGCTCTTCCAACAACTGCTTTGCCCTAAACAACTGGTCTTCCTTGTTAGTTACCTCAAGCCACAGCCTCTTGCCTGAAAGAATGTCCTGTTGTCTTTTGAACTCGTCAGAGTTTCGGAAATTGGACCATATTTCCAGCGCATGATTCAATTTGTCTTTGGATTGGAGAAGAATCTCTTCATCCTTCACTATCTTTTGCTTGATTTCGTTCACATCAGCTTGGAGTTCACGAACATTATTAAAAGTTTCTTGCAATCTTGTCCCCTCCATGAAGTATTTGAACTTCCCTTCATCGGTCGAATGAGCAAGAAACGTCTTTGCTTCCGTCTGAGTGAGAATTGTCATGGGATTTCCTATCGTAATTCCGTAAAAATCGAGAATCTCTTCAATCGTCTGTTTTTTGGTGGATATGACTTTTCCTCTCTCATCCTTTATGCTGCATGTCGGACTTCCATCCACTTTCAAAACACGTTCAATCACAATTTTCTTGCCATACTCCTCTGGTTTGTACGCCTCAGGACCTTCGTTTTTGAAAGTAACAATAGCCCTAGCAACGTTTTTCCCATGCATAATGAGCCCTTTCAACGAATTTCCACGGTCTGTTTCGCTGGCTTTGGCTCCTAAGGCGACTGATATACCTGTAAGAATCGCAGACTTTCCAGAGCCGTTTCTACCAATGATGAAGTTGGTCTGTTCACCAAAATCCAAAATGAACGCCGAATGACACATGAAGTTATACAGTTCCAGCTTCAGAATGATTCCAGCCTTGGCAGGATGTTCGTCCATTCCCTCAAGATCAACATTATGTGCCTGGGTCATCAGCCCCACAGTTCGTCTTCTCTTGAGCCTTTTCGTGACATCTTGTGTGAACTGCGCGTTCACATCAATCTGTGAGTCCCGTACCACTATTTCCGGATCATTTTCTTGTCCTATATCCAGTTTTTCTATATCGATAGCTCCCTTGGAACCGTATTCAAATGACTCGCTTGGGGCAGAAGAGGAGCGCGTCTGTGATACATCTAACAACGAAGACTCCGAGTCCTCGTCTTCCTCTGCTCTTGTTCGCTTAATTCCAGGCATGAGGTACTAGTGTTCATGTGTATTTAGGCATACCAACGTTTGTCTGACTCAAAAGGGCAACAAGAGACTTGAATGTCCTTCACAAAGCTTTTGATCTTGTTTGTTATGCCCTTCCAAAGTCGTGCAGAAAAAACTAAACAAAACATCCTTGCACAGACACAGATCTCGATCCGGAGAGATTGAAAAATAAGGACCTTTTTCCTTAGTCTCCTGGGTATTTGAAGGTCTCAAGTACCAGAGCGGTGTGATGAGCGCCAAATCTCTGCGTAACAGCACATCTGCTGTTCTAGAGCTGACAAAACTCGACTCAAAATGGCTCCAGAGGTGGAAATCTGTGTCTGGTGGACGCTTTCTAAACCCCAGAAAGTTGGTCAAGCCTAGACGAGAGAAAATGTACACTCTTTCGATGTTTCCATATCCCTCTGGAATCCTGCACATGGGCCATTTGAGAGTGTACACGATATCGGATGTCTTGGCCCGGTACTATAGAATGAAAGGCTTTGATGTCGTTCATCCAATGGGCTGGGACGCTTTTGGTTTACCGGCCGAGAACGCAGCAGTTGAGAGAGATGTGAATCCTGAAGACTGGACAAGACTGAACATCTCGAAAATGAAACACCAAATGGAGCTCATGTTAGCAGATTTTGACTGGGAACGCGAGGTGACCACCTGTAACCCCGACTATTACAAATGGACACAGAAACTGTTTCTACTGATGTATGAGCATGGCTTGGCCTATAGGAAGAAAGCAGAGATCAATTGGGATCCTGTGGACAACACAGTGCTTGCAAATGAGCAGGTAGATGAACAGGGGAGATCCTGGAGGTCAGGAGCGATAGTAGAAAAACGACTTCTTGAGCAATGGTTTCTTGGAATCACTCAATTTGCTGGTGATTTGACAAAAGATCTCCATTTGCTCGAACAATGGCCTGCCAAAGTGAAAGCGATGCAAAAAAACTGGATTGGAGAGAGCCATGGTGCGGAGATTGTATTTGAGTTGAAGTCTGAACTGAAGTCAGCCACCAAATCGCTCGATGTGTTCACCACAAGAGCAGAGACCATTTTCAGTGTCCAATATCTGGCATTGGCTTTTGATCACCCACTGGTTCAGGAAAGAATGCATTCTGATGCTAAATTGAAAAGCTTTATTGATGAGTGTAACTTGGAAGCTGATGAAACGTCGAAAAAGGGATACAAATTGGAACACGTGATGGCAGTGAGTCCCGTTGATGGTTCGCACAAGGTTCCTGTTTTTGTTGCACCATATGTCATTGGGAGATTTGCCAGTGGGGCAGTTATGGGCTGCCCTGGTCATGACACTCGGGATTTCGACTTCTGGTTGCATAATATGGGTACACAGGCTGTTGTTGTAAGAACTGTTGATCCTGCTGACGGAGAAGTTGTCGAAAATTACAACGATAAGCCGTTCACTTCGAAAATTGGGGTTATGAACATCAATTCGGGCTTTTTGAAAGGAATGAGTACCACTGATGCTCGTGCTGAAATAGCAAAGGTCCTGAAGAAGTCTGGGAAAGGTGGTCCCAAGATCACTTACCGGCTTCGGGACTGGCTTATTAGCAGACAGAGATATTGGGGAGCACCAATTCCAATTATTCATTGCGACTCTTGCGGAACTGTGCCTGTTCCAGATAAAGATCTTCCTGTTATGCTACCGAGAGTAAACAAATTGCTTGGAAGAGGAGGTTCCCCGTTGGCAAACATTGAAGAGTTTGTCAGTGTGAAATGTCCATCATGTGGGTCCGAGGCTAGAAGAGACACAGATACAATGGACACATTCATGGACTCTTCCTGGTATCTTTTCAGATATCTGGACCCGAAAAACGAACACGAGATGTTTGACAAAACCAAGATCAATCAATACATGCCTGTTGACCAGTACATTGGGGGAATTGAGCATGCGATCCTGCATCTTTTGTACACCCGGTTCATTGGAAAATTTGTCAAGGCCGCTGGAAAATGGGATGGAGGAGATTCGAATGGAGAACCCGTCAGAAAACTGGTGAGCCAGGGAATGGTCCATGGCAAAACGTTTACTGATTCAGAAAACGGAAGGTTCCTCAAACCTGATGAATATGAAATTGACATTGACGGGAAAGCCGTAATCAAAGAGACAGGAAAAATAGCTACTGTTTCCTACGAAAAAATGTCGAAGTCAAAGTACAACGGAGCCGATCCTGTTGAATGTATTTCTAGACATGGAGCCGATGCCACAAGAGCCCATGTTCTATTCCAAGCTCCTTTGAAAGATGTTTTGGACTGGGATGAGGCAAAGATTGTGGGAATCGAAAGATGGCTCAAAAAAGTGTTGAATATTGGCGTTTTTTTGTCGAATAAAATCACAAAAGAGAATATCCAGTTGACCAAAGACCACAAGGACTATAATGAGTCGGAAACCGAGTTCCACAACGAGCTACAAGCGTATCTGGCCTCGATCAACGACTCGTTAGAGAGAACTTTGTCACTCAACACGGTTATATCCGATTACATGAAGTACACAAACCGACTTTCTGCTGATCTGGAGGGCCAGACGATTGACATTTCCATCTTCTATCATGCCTATTTAAACCTCCTCAAAGTTTTGAGTCCCGTGGCTCCTTCCACTGTCGAGGAGGCCAACGAGCTGGTTCACCCTTGGCCCGTGGAATCAATTCTCAAGGAAGATTGGCCCCAGCTGGAAAAACCCATTTCCAACCTGGTGTCTTACAACGTTATGGTCAATGGAAAGATGCGGTTTGTCCACAAGTCCAACGAGGACCTCATTTCCGACGAAAAAAAATGTCTAGCCGCATTGCTGGACACTCCGGGCGGCCAGAAATGGTTGCAAGGAAAACAAATTGTTAAGATGATCATGAAAAAGAAGGCCGTGGTGTTCATAGTCAGCAGCTGAACCCAACAAGCTCTAACAGGTCACAAGACTAACCAGGGACCCTGACTTTCTCCGATTACCTAATCGGACTTTTCTCTGTGCATAATCTGTATATAATTTTCCGCTCGTATCAAATTTCCCAATTGAGAGTTTGTGAGATTCGATTGCACATGCATTTTCAACTGACCATTTAACACGTTCAGGAGGGGAAGAAGAACTAAAACGAGATACAAAAAGGCATAAAAGGGGTCGAAAATCCACCAGAAGATTGTTCTTCAGCCGTCTGTCTTTCAACATGTCCGAGTTGAGTGAAAACACGGCCATTTCACCGCGGAGCTCTCGTGTGCTTAGAAGAAACAGATTATCCAAAGTTTCGTATCTGTTAAAGTTGTTAACGAACGACAAAGTATATGACCGCATCAGTCAGCCATTTAATGACGCCCTAAAGCTTGACACAATACTCTCTACGATATGCTACGGGTCACTTTTTGTGTCTGAAGTGATCAAACGGAGACCAGAATTCGTTAGAGCTCTCCGGTTGCTGTATATCCGGCTGCTATTGCTGGTGTTCAAGATTCTTTTCCGCTTCAGAAACTTGCAGGTGGTCAGAGATGTTCTCCATCCCCATATCTCGGCAAGGATACGCGATCTGGAGCAGTTCGACTTGCACAGAGAGAAGAAAGACACCATCCAGCACCAGACTTCTTTGCTTACGTCAGCACACAAATTGCGGATGGTTTCGGATTATCTTTCTGATATCAGGATATTCAACCGGATGTGGGGTCTTCCCGGGCTTCTGGGGTGGGGAATTGGCAATATCCGGACCACTGTTGGGTCTCGGGACAAATCCGTATTGACCAAGCTGCTGGAAGTGGTTGATGTGGTTTCGATAGTGGCATTTCACCCTTTGGAGAATATTGGCTTTGCTACCGAGCATGGCTGGACTTTCCACAGACCAGAGACGTGTGGAGCCTCCAGTTTATGGTATTACGTTGTTTCATGTCGATTTTGGGCTGTGTTTGTGGTCATAGAGCTGGTAAAACTGGCAAAGTCGATGGTTGACCTGAAAAAAAACGGAAAATCCATAGACCTGTTCCATAATACCTCTTTGAACAGGCCTCTGATTTCCAATCTGGCCAATCTGCCCCTGACGGTTCATTGGTCGTTGCCAGATGGCTGTCTGGGTGATTTGTCTGTTGGGGTTTTTGGAACACTCACCACGCTCGTTGACACTGTAGACATCTACAAACAGGTTGTGAAAGATATTAGAGAGTTATAAACGTGGAGAATCCTATAGATACAAGTTTCATATACACACGTCTCGAAAAGGGTATTGCAGAGTCGATTGTATTAATCATCGTAATGATAAGTGACCTCTTTCTCGAAATTCGATCTCAAAAATCTGAGATGAGGCATAAATAGCGAGCCACAAAGAACTTCGGCCTCGGTGACCTTGACATGGTTCATTTCTAAACCCGTTAATCGCAGACTCTTATCTATAAGCACAGAGGCAGCGTTGTCGGCATCATCATTGGGTTTGAAGTCGGGACAAATAAGCTGAGTAATCAGCTCCCACATCCGTAGATCGAAATGGTAATTTCGGTTTGGATGTATTCCATGATAGAGTTTTCTGTGATGGACCTCATCATCTTTTCGCCAACTGATTTCCTCCTCCACAAGCGCAGGATACAGTTTTGGATAAGACAGATGCATGAACAACAGTGACGAGTCGTCCTCTTCCAGCTCGGTTTCTTCGGCAAGGCTGATTTCTGTCTGTGTAGTTGGGTCCCATTGACCCAAAGCCTTGGCATGAAACCCGTAATTGTCATGGTATCCAATGAACAACATTTCTTGTTTCACCTGATAGATCGGCTGGTGAAGAGCGTAGGCTGCTGCTATGAAGGTATCTTTGTCTCCTTCTCCTGCTCCTCCTTGCGTCAGTAGAGGGTAATAATGAGATGGACCAAACATGTTGTAGTACAAAACTAGCAAAAGAGTTTGCACCTGTTTCTCCTTGTCGACCAAAAGCATTCCAGACTCTGTGGCTGGATTCGGAAGAGCACCAGGAAGGTCATGAAAATTCCACTCATTAGGATCTTCGTTATCCTTGAACAGTCCTCTGATGGGCCTGTCACCAACCTCGATTCCCGAGATTTGGTAAAAATAAGGATGTGTTGTTCTGGACCAACAGTCGGGCCAGACCACCAACGACGTGTTCTGAAACACCTCCCAGGTGAAAAGGTGTTCGGGGTTTTTCGCAACCACGTTATCTGCGTCGAGCAGAAGAACCTGTTTGAATGAGGAGGCTAAAATGGCCAGAATTTTGTACTGGAACCCCTCAATTTTCAGTCTCTTCTCATATCTCAAAAGAGGCAGTTCCTTGTAGCCCAACAGACATTTGGCATTGAGGTTGGGGAGTAGTTTTTCACAGAAAACAGGCTCGTATTCTTCCACGGTGGCTATGAACACTTCCACAGGAAGAGTAGAGCCCGAGGCTCGGAGTTGGTGGATGTTCAACAGGGCCAGCCAGGAGAACCTCTCGCCTCCCACCATCACGACTCCTCTTCCTGATATCGGGGAGGTTTGGTTGTTACCAAAGATGCGCATTTTTAGAGTCTTTATTTTGTCCAGATAGACCTCGTGCTGTGTTCGCAGGTCGTGAAGAGACGTCTCCTTCACCTGCAGAAGGCTCATGAGATATTTTTCGCTGAAATGGAACCCGGGGTCTGTAGAAAACCGTTCTTCTGCTCGCTCTTCCGAGTTGTACACGGTCAATGGCTGTGATTTTGGCTTTGCTTCAACCAGGATGTTGAACAAGTCGTCAATGAGGCCATGGGGGTGCACTTTTGTGGCTATTCTGGGGCCCAGTCCGCTCTGTGTGAGACCATCGTATACCTCCACGTCGCGTTCATGTTCGTGTTCGCGTTCGCGTTCTGTGCTGACTTTTGATGTTGACGAGGCCAGCGACAATGGCAAGTCGAAGGTGTCTAGAGACTTTGTTCTGGAGAACCAGAACATGTAGCCCAGATGCAGCAGAACGAGCAACGCGAGCACCGTGGCAGTCCGTCCATAGTATCTGCGACTAAGTCGGAACATTCTGAGCAGGGCTTTTGCTGAAAAGATGTGTCAAATTGGCAGCAGACGATGAGAATTGAACCGCAAGCCCTGTCTTTCCCTCTAACTAAGTCAACACTTGCCGTGGCACTGGTGGATTTCGAGTGCAATGGCCGTCACCGTCAGAGAAAACAACACTAGGGTAATTTGTTGGGTCAATTCAACTTCCACGCTCTCCGGCACACCCTCAGTATATATGAATAATGGTGTAGACGCCCTTTGGAGAGAACAAAAGAAGGTTTAAACTTTTACACCACTAAAGAGACTTTTTTGAGCAGCAAATCCTTTTCGCGCACAACGTGCGGGACGCGGTCGGGGCCCTGTAGCAAGTGTTGGAAATATTCCCGGGACGCCTCGTGAGGTGTCGCGTGCCAACGTCCCGAACCTACAGAGCCATCGTATGGATTAAATGGACACGCTACGCCTCGCAGACCCTACAAGACGTGACATTAAAAACGAATTCAGTTACTATCTATACCACTGCGGAACAACTACGTTATCGCTGCAGAGATACCTACGCCTTGCGGCGAGAGATGAGCAGAGGTGCGCATTGCATGCTGCTCTCCTGTCACTCGACCACGGCCCACAGAGGGTGTCACCGGGGTCCCGTGCTCTGGGGTGACCCCGACGAAAGTCGTATGCTGCGCCACTTAGGACGCGACGACGGTGGCGGGTGCACGGACCACCACAGGTGTCTCGGAGTGGTTGTATGCCAGCTCGGATGGGGTGTAATGGGTGTAGTCGACAGGACTCTGGTTGTGCTGGGCCCCGTACTGCTCGTTGGCGTACACAGGCTGTTCGGACGACACGTAGTCGCCCGAGTGGGCCTCCTTGTCCGAAGCCGTGGCCTCGGACTCGGTGTCGAGGTTGTTGTACTTGTTGAGAATCAGGTCCAGCGTCAACATGAAGAACAGCACGCCAAACCAGTAGCACAGGGTCCACTCGAACACAGCAGAGTAGCCCCAATCTTTGGACCCCTCGCCGTCGTCGCTTCCGTACTCCATGTACACTCCGTAGCACACAGCCAGAGCCACCGCAATCACCAGCCACGCGATTTTCAGAAGAGCACTCCACAAAAACCACCGGCACCGTGGATAGTGTTTGTAGTAGATGAAATACAGACAGACGTGTGTGATTCCCAAACACAGATCAAACACCATGAACAGAACAACAAACGACATGTGCACGTTCTCGTACTCAGTGTCCTTGAAACAGGACACCAGCAGGATCGAGACCGAGGCAAGGATCGCAAAAATAACACACATCCAGTGCAGAACCCTCGCCTTGCGACGGAACGCAGGCATCAGAAACTTTCTTCTGCGTGAACGCAAATACATCTCCTCCATCAGGGTCCACACGTAGAAAACACCCATGGTGGCAGTTCCGGCAATGAAAATACCCTGTAAGTTGGTGGCTCCCACATACGACAGATACACAATCAGGTGTTTCATGAACGTATGGTCGGAGTAAGTGGGTTTTCCCTGGACGGCCCAGCAGATCACCATTGCTGTCAACATCGCCCACCAGGCCGTGGTACACAACAGAGGCAGAATGAATGCAAATCTCGGACTCACGTTCCACAGCTTTCTTCCTCCGATCTTCATTTCTATGAGACTCTATAAAGCTTTCCCAGTTTTCCCAATGTCAACGGAACAAGTAGATGTGTTCCCTTTAAGATCTTTGTTTTCAATTTCAAATTTTTGTCCGTTCCAAGTTTGCTCTTGCTTTTTTTGTGGCTAAGCCTTACTACTTTTGAATGATCAATTCCTCAGCTCCGATCATCTGCGAAAACGCCTATTTTTCCCCAAAATAAGCCTCAATGATATCCAAACTTTCGGGATCCTCGACCAATTCGCATAATAAGCCCCACAGAGCCTGCTACACCTGTGTTCTATCGACTTGTCCTCTCAAATAGCAAGCAATTCTACACTAAAGTTTCCCAAGAACCGAACTCCAGATTCGCGGGCTTTGTGATGCGCGATAAAAAAATTTTTTCGCCAATTTTTTGACATTTCCAACGGCTTTTGAAAACCTCTACACCGACACGCTACCGCACGTGACACAGATCCAAGATCTGGCCATTCTTCTCGACTCAACGCTGTTGGTCTGTTCTTAAAAATGGCCTAAAAACAAGTCTCAAAACGTCTCCCCGATGTCACCTCTCACAAGACTTTCGCTGATCAACAGCCATGTTTCCGAGACCAGAAGTCGCCGCCCCGAATTCCCGTTTCTCTCGCAGCTCGAACGGAACCAGTACTTCGAAAAAAGCCAGAAACTGAACCTCAGCCAGGCGCAAATGGTTTTGGCAGCAGTCAGGCCAAAGGACCAAACATCAATCTGTTGCTCCGGAAATGCTCCAGAACAAACTTGTGTATCCCAGAGACATACGCAGACTCCTTCAGATCATCGCTCTTAGCGAGTCTCTCCAGAACAGATTTCCCGACATCAGAAGCCAGCGAGCTCGATAAAAGCTCCTCGTTGAGGCTGGTCAGCTTCAAGCAGTTCAAAAACACAAAATCCGCATACGTCAGTGCACAACCCGTATCATTTTTCAGTTCCTCGGTGTCTGACAGTCCAGCTTCCAGACTCTCAATCAGCTTATCAATCAGCTCCACTTTCACTTCGTTGAACCTGTCGCTGAAATAAACATCAGAGTAGTCCTCTCCAGGATGTTCCTTCAATGAGGTGAGATTGCAGCTCAGTCTGTAAACCAGTTGCTCCACCTCTAATGATGGCGAGTTAGGAAGAAGTTTGTCTTCGAAAGACATCCACAGACTGATCTCTGGATAGCGTGATTCTTCTTCCGACTCTGGAACGAGAAAACGATTTGTGATCAGTTTTTGGAGATCATCAATATAAGGCTGGGCGGTGTTAGTTGTCAGAGGCCCGAACAGTCTGCAAAGAGATGAGTCTATTAGTTTTTTCAAGTCAAGAACTTCATAATCTTCATCATTGGTCAGTAGTGTCGAGAAGTTGGAGTAGATAGATTCAAGATCGATTTTTTCCTGCAACTTCAACAAAACCCTGACCAAATAGAAGTATCTTATGGGATTGACATTTTCTTCTGTGGAATCTATTAGACGTTCAATGCTATCAAGGAAGCTCTTGATGGATATATTGAGCTCCTTGTTAATGAACTTGACTGACTCGTTCACCAGTTCGTTCAGATTATCAGACGTTTCGCTCCAAAATGCCTCGTCTTGGTAATCGTCTATGGACAATATCTGTTTTTTCAAAGTCTCGGAGAGTCGACTGATGCTCTGTAGAGATTTTTGAATGCCATTGAGAACAGAATTGAAGTCGTTCAGACTGGTTAAAATGTTCTCGATGCTGTTGTTCTGCCAAACAGGGTTAGATATCTGGGAAATGTAGATATCAATGTTGGAAAGATCAGTGAATTTGAAAAGATTCAACCCGTTGTTAGTTTTTATTGATTGTAGTTGTTCGAGATTGTTGAAGTTCTCCAGAACATGTTCAGATATACTGTCAAAATGTCCCAAATCCAGCTTCAAAACATCGAGGAATGTAGACTTCCACTCGCTGATGAGCTCTCGAATAAGTAAAGTGTTCTGTTCTTCTGAGTATTTGATGTCAACCAGAGAGGTGAATTTTTTGAACGAGACAAGAATCCTGCTCAAGAGTCCTGATAGGTTACTCAGATTTGTTATATGTTTGAACTGTAGCGTGAACTCCTGGCGGAAGAAACTACCAATTTTCAACTTCCAAATGTCCAACTCTTTATCGAATAAATGATCGTTTCCTGAGAGCTTAAGATCCGACAGTGGGACTGAAAATTCAACCTTAAAATCTCGTGGAATCTCGAGCCAACGAGTCCATTTTTCAAAAGTTGAGTTTGCAACCCAATTAGCGTTGTTGGGGTTATAGATCAATCTCATCAGGGTAGTGGAAAGTTTGCTGTTGAGCACGTTAAGGTAATTCAAAGTATTGAAAATGTAGTTGAGACAGCTCTGGAAATCAGTGGCCAACTTGAAGCTCTGAATTTTGCTGAAGCGAAACTCAAGGAACCATTTCAGCGCATGGAACGTCGATATTTGGTTGGTGAGAATATGAGAAATAAGAATATCCAGAGCATATTCGAACTCATTATCCCCGACATGGTTCACTAGCTGTGACTCTGTTTCTTCAAGAAACTCTTGTTTCAATTGTTGAAATTTACTCGTTGGGTAGGATGATTTGTCTGTCTCGAGCTCTTTTTTGAAAAAGTACTCAACCAAATAAAACTGTTTCCCCAATTCAATGAAAGCACTAGATATGGAGTCATTGATGGTAGGAGGTGAGGAATAATGGCTGTTCTCCGTAGCATTTATGGTCCCGTTGTTAGCTGCCGAAGACGACAGATTTTCAAGTTTGAATTCATCCAATGCCGTCTTTAGCTCCGTCAATTCATAGCCAAGGTCATGCACAAGACTTCTAAATACCACCGATCTGTTTTTAGTCTTGGTGGAGACGGCATTTTGAAGCCTGGTATCCTTATTAAATACACTAATGTTCTTGAGTCCCTTGTGTTGGTACTTCGACTTCTTGAAAGTCAGATCCACGAGCCTGTTGTTGTTCAAGCTCGAAAGATCTTTCATCTGCACTATATCATCGGCTACCTGCAAAAGGTCTCTGTAGTTGTTCTCGACCAAACTTCTCAGCTCTGTCCTCTTGAGATTTGCATCATTGAGCACCCTGATCTTGAGGTCTTTCAACTGCTGGATCGAATAGTTGCCAAAGAGCTCTTCAGCAGACTTGCTTACAAGGGCAGAGATATCGAGCTCCATTTTGGATAATCATAGAGTCCCAAGGGTTGATAGAAGGCCTGTCTCGGAGGAGGAGTCCTGAAAGCTCAAATCTCTTCGTGTTCAATTAGGCTGGAAATAAAAAACATCCCTACACTGGAAATACTGTACTTGTGGCACTTCATTCAGCGAAACTCCGTTGAAAAAACATAAATGGTGTATGGATGTGTATTTAGACCTTTTGTATGTAAGTTTTTTTTATATACAGTGGTACAGCTCAGAAGATCTAGCAAGACGTTTTAAGAGAGAGCCTTTGGTGGCAACACAGCTTGAGGCAAAGCTTTTAACGGAGTCTTATCAATTGCCACCTCTCCTATGGAAGTGTGCAGATGGTCAACTTGCAGTTGGGCATTAGAGTTGAGGGCGTTAGCTACCACATGAGCATTTAGTCTTAATTGTTCACTTTTGAATTGAGCATTCTCAGGAACCGACAACTCTACACGGCGACCTGCAACAGTAGAGCTGATAGTTTCATGAAGTTCGACATCCGAAACATTTTGTAAGGACTTAATGTTTGAGATAGGTCTTTTCAGGTTAGAAGGTAGCGTAGGGTTGCAAAATGGGAAAATGTGGGTATTGAAAGGCAAAATAGGTTGAGTTTTCATAGTGTCAGTCAATTTATAACCTCTTCTAGCTGAAACTTGCTCAATAGCTCTCAGAAGTCTAGACTTGGTACTGTACCCCATTTTTGACTTGTTGACCTCTAGTTCAGCCTTCGATGCTGGTGTGGGTTGGTAGAACAATGAATTTTTTGTAGACTTTGATGGATTGAAATTCAATTTGTGCTTCAAACCAAGAAGCTGATTTGCCATATCTATAATTTCGAAACCTTGCTTGATAGATTCATTAGTAACAATTTCTGGTTGTTCAGAGACCCCTAGTAACCTTGATTCCTTTCGTCTTATATATCGTGCCTTTAACTCCTGATCCAAAAGGAACTGCTTACCATGCTTATTCAAACTACCTTGATCTGCTTCATAATCTGGAGTTAAAAGTTCTGACAAGTTTTCCGGACGTTGAATTTTGTTGACAATGGATTTGATATGATCTGAAACGGTAGCACTCAGTTGAACAGTAGCATTCGAATTTTGCAGCTGATCAGCTAATTCTTTGAATGATTCCTCCATAGAATTTTCATCCGCTTTGTTTGAAGTCCTGTTGACATGCTTAGCTTCCTTGTCTTTAATGACTCTGTTCTGAATGTTTTTTCTTACAGTTCTTCTCCGCAAAATCTTTGCTTTATCTCCAGATACACTAGTCAGTTTCACTCTGGATTGGTCAACCTCTTTCTGATTATTTGAAGGGTTCTTTGGGGAACGTATTGTAGATTCAGAGATTGCTTTCAGCTTGGAGAGTAAGTTTTGGTCTGCTGATCCAGTTTGAGGACTGGATTCTGCACTATAACGCCTTAACTGGCACCAAATAGATGTAGCTCTTTTACTGAACATTGCTGAAGAGCTTCTCCACCTTATTCCGTCTCCCAACTTGTTTGATGAACTCTTTTTTTCAATTTGGACAAATGAAAAATTACTGGCCTGATAGCAGGGTAACGAGAGACGAAATTTTTTTCCAGACTCTGATGAGACGGCTCAAGGAGCGGCGTTTTTCTCTTTAGATACAACCACTTATCCATTTCACGATTCACGATATTCACAAAAACAGCAAAGTCCGATGAGAATTAATGTGTCAGTCAGTCGATCCGACATAATTCATTTCATATTTCAGTAGCAAATTCGATGACGTGGAGGATCTCAGATCAAAGTACCCTGCAAGTCTACTATGCATCAACTACTTTTTGAACACTCGATCTTGAAATTTGGCCATTCTCCTTCGGAATTACTCAAAATTTACAATGAAACGAGGTATGGGAAGTTGGATAGTCTTGATACGGTAAATGGAGTCCTGCGCTTTCCTGTGAAAGCCCACGCTGCCTCTGTGAACTCAATCTCGCTCGACTCGAAGTTCAACAGATACTTGCTATCTGGAGGCGGGGAATCCTCTATCAAAATGTGGGATACCATGTCTGAAGAGGAGCAGAATGCGGATCTCGAACCGATTTACACAATTCCTCCCAAGTCTGCTCACCAGTACGGCGTCACTCATGTGAAGTGGTGGCCTGATAATGGTATGTTTCTCTCATCATCATTCGATTATACCCTCAAGTTATTTGATGCCACCACAATGGATGAAGCACACGCCTTTCAATTGGGTTCAAGAGTGCTAAATTTTGACTTTGATAGGAAAGGTCTGAATTCGATGGTGGCTTGTTGTGTTGACGGTGGAGTTGGTGGAATAAGGTTGCTTGATTTACGCACACTTGCCGATTCTCATACTTTGGGAGGAGGTGGTAAGCTGCAAGGTGGTTTTGGCTACATGTTGAGTTGTTGCTGGTCTCCCTCAAATAGTAACTTAGTTGTGAGCGGAGGTGAGGACGGCTATTGCATTGGATGGGATATACGAAGGTCTGACGGCTGTGTTTTCAAGATGGATTACAATCTCACCATCAATAATTATCGCAACACCAGCCGCCAACTGTTGTTTCATGACAGCATTCCTAAAGCCCACAATGGAGGAATCAATTCAATGATGTTCAACGATTCTGGCACTGAATTGATTACCTTAGGAGCAGACGAAAAGATAAGAGTTTGGGATATGGTAAGCTCTGACAAAGCGCTGAACAAACAGATTAATTTCGGACCCTTGGTGCGCAACAAGTTCCGACAATATGTCACCATGGCATTGAGTCCAGCTGGCGAAACAGAGTTACAGTATCTGTGGTTTCCCTCAGACAATGGTGAACTGTTAATCTATCGACTGGATGATGGAAAACTGGTTGCTCGACTCAACCGAGGTGGCTCCACTTCAAACAAACGGACAACCTCGATTGCATATTCTCAAAAAAGCTCAATCAGATACTACAGTGGATGCATGGATGGTTCTATTTCCATCTGGGGCTACACCGAAGGACTTGGAGTTGAAGATGAGGAAGAGGTGCATTATGACAATGGCATCGATAAACCAGAAAGTCACAGTGAAGGAAAAGTCGTTTCCTCAGAACCAAACATTCTGGACAAAATCAACGATGAGATAGAAGCAAACAAGGTCCGGGGGATTCAACGGTGAAAACAGGCCTTTCAGTATAGTTTGTAACGTACTCACTCATCCTTAGTATTCTCTTTTCAGGGCTGTGCCAGATAATTCTTTCTGGCACGACTTTTAAAAAGTTTCCAATAAGGTGGAAAATCCTGATTGAGGTGGGAGATTCGACTGAACGGTACACAGACAAATCGATTTTTATACAAGGAGAACACTTTATAAATAACCTTCAAGCAAGCAACGTGATTGCTCATAGATTTGTTTGTGCAGTACTTTAAGGTTGTCGCAGTCTTTAAAACAGACTCATGATCAAGTTACGAATTCATCTTGTTCCCCCTAGTGCGGCCCAACAGGACCTTGGAGGAAACGCTGAGGCCTCCACTAATCTGACAAATAACATAAACGAGACAAACACATTTCAACCGCCATTGCAGCTGCTACAAAACCAGTCTGCAAACTCGTTTTACCCTGGATTTTCTCTCAACGCTTCCAGCACTCCGGTTCCTAACGGATTGTCTGTGATCAATGGTCTGGCACCGCGTCACCACCAGTCAGCTCCAAATACAGCTACTACCAACTCCAGTTTTCTGGGAAACTCTAAAATAAAAAAGTTTCTCCATATTACGGATGGTTCCAATACGTTACAGCAGATGTGTACAGAGATACAAGAACGTTTCATGAAGCTATATCCCGATGAAGAGCCTCTAAAAATCCTCAGTATACAAGATGTTAGTGAGTGCGATTTAGATCCAGATTACTCTGTCGCCATGGTTTTTGACACGGGGAGCATCGTTAGGGTTTTGTTGAACAATGAATTCACCCAAAGGTTACAAGTCCAAGGGAACGGGAACGGGAACGGGAAACGTTCTCTCCAGGAAGACTTGAATAAAACCGTGAAAAAGACCCGAAGATCCACTAAACATGCTCGTGAATTATCGACCATATGGAAAGCTCTTGATTCTATCAATGAACAACCGGCAGGCCAAAATATTTCGGGAAAACAAAGACAACAATTGGATGTCTCGTTGCTTTCACCCAACGAATCATCAGAGAATGTCACTGTGTTGATTGAACCTCGCAAACAGCTCAGTCCCAAGAATGTGTACCCTGTAGTTGCGCCTGGATCACCGACTAGGATCACTTCAGGAATGCTGGCAACTCAGAAACAACCCGACTTATCAAAAGCCATTGACCAGAACCAAAATGAAGCGGATGAGAATCAACAAATCGATGTCCATGATATTCTGACTGATAGTGACGGTTATGAAAGTGGTGCAAACAACAATGAAGTGGCATTCTCTCTAAGGAAAGAGCCTCCTTCTAAAAAGAGAGCGAGTGTGCCCACTAAAGCTGAAGTCATGGTGAGGATGGCCTCTGGAACCAATGCTAAATCACCTTCTCAGCAAAATCAAACTTTGACTTCTGTTGCCAACTTGTCCAGCTATTCTGCTTCTGCACAAACTCCAACACCTTCCAATACCCAAGCTTTGCCGTCCAAGGAGATACAGTCTCTGACACCTTCGCAGCTTACAAAAAGACTTAACGAGACAATCGCAAGCCTGAACGCTCTTGCTCATATCACTGGAAATGGTACTATTACATCATTCAGCGATATTGTTGATAATGGTTTGAAAGCCGATTTTGGAGAGCCAACGGGCAGGGAGCCAACAAGCGTGGAGCCTACAGTGGCCAATGCTAAGGCGTCTCCGAAGACCAACAAAAAAACTCCAGTGACTACTTCGAAACCAAAAAAAAGAGCTGCTAATAAGACGTCGGAGGAGAATTCGTCCGATAAAAAGAATGGAAAAATAACCAACAAAGAGGTTGCCGATACTGCAAGTACAATTAGATCGGAGCATATTCAAACCCAAACGAAAGACACAGAAATTTCAAACAACAGCAAAAGTACCAAAGCAAGCCCCAAATTGAAAGCAAAACCAGCAAAAGTATCGAAGGCTAAAAGTTCTTCTGCCAAAGCAGACAACCCCGAAATAAGCAATCCAGAAGGTTCCACCGACACTAGTTTAAAGAAGGCTGCTAGTGCCAATGTGAACAGGACTGACAAGCAAGCAAACCAGACCGATGAAAATGCTGAAGTGAAGAGAGATGCTAAGGCTCCACGAAAGAGAGCTCCGAAAGCAGCCAAGGTCAGTGCACCGGATTCGCAGATTCCGAAGAACGTTGATACTGCTCAGACGGAAGTCAATGGTGATAAAAAAGTCGATAAAGAGGTATCGAATGGTACCGGACCATCTGATATCCAAAATGCTGTCGATGCAAATTCGGAAGGGCTAAAGCAGGACTTGTCTAAGGGGGAAGTAGAGGGCAGTCCGACAAAGAAAAGACGGAGAAATTCTAAAGAGCCGAAAACTGCGGAGACCAACGGAGGCATCCTTCAAGAAAAAGGTGATGGTAATAATCGTTTGGGTAAGAGCCTCTCCAAAGCTGAAATTATGGGCATGTTGACGTCGGGGTTGAAGGCCCCTCGAAGAAAGTCTAACGACAATCATGCTACCAGAAAAGATGAAGTCAGCACGGAGATCAATTCGCACAACATCATTGGTTCTCAAAGGAGAAGAATTGGCAAAACTCCATCGACCGAAGACGTACTTTTGCCTGGACAAGAGAATGCAGTGGATGAAGACCCAGAAAATGCCAGCTCTTCTGCTTCCTCTGACACTGAATCTGATTCTGGTCCAGGTTCGGAAGCAGAGAAAGAAAACGTTTCTTTGAGAAAACCGAGGGTTGTCAAAACTCCCAAAGTAGCGTCTGGATTGTCGAAACCCAATTCAAATGGTCAACAGCCACCGGCAAAATCCAAGATAAACTCATCGAATACCGAGTCAACAGCCTCTCAAGAAAATGTCACACCTAAAGAAGTTGGCGAGCCAATTCAAGAGGAAGCTTCCCTAGCCAAAAACAAAGAAAGTTCGCAGGACCACAGTTCACAGGACCACAGTTCGCAGTTACCAAGTGCAGGCCCACATAACATCTCATTGCTACCAAAACTTTCCCAATTGATGGAAAGGGGCTTACCTGATGTCAAAGAACCAAAGAATAACCAGCCACTGAATCAAACAGGCTCTAATCCTGATAATATTGGTGGTTCCGATACGGAATCTGAGTCCGATTCTGAAGATTCCGATTTGGATTCGGGTGATTATTCGGAAGATGGAGACGATAACGGATCAGACGCTACCTCTGCTGGCTCCCAAAAGTTTCTGGACGCAAAGGCTGCCAGCCGTATAATTTCGAAATCCAAATCCCGGAAAAAGAATCACGGGTTTTTGGATCTAATGAAAGACGCCAGAAAGTGAAGAAAGGATCTACATCTCCCTGAAACTTCTATACTTCTATGTCACTATCATTCGAAATTTGTTTCCACGTAGTATTCAGAGCAAGTATTGTATAATTATCAAGATAATAAATTTTGGTGAAGCAAACTGTTTTGATGTTCCTTGTGACTTACCAGCGTAGCAAGGGTCACAGAGTGGAATTTAATTAGCTGGAACGTCAAGCGTTCAGATTAACAAGCGTTAATCAACTGCGCTGCTGGCCTTCGACGAATCCTAAAGCATCAGCCTGGTTGATCTCACTGACAGTGCTCACTTTGTTATTGAACATGACTCCAAAATATTTGTCGCTGACCTTCAGCATCTCAGGTCTGAAGGTGGTGCAAATAAATTGAGCTTTCTGTGCCAAGTCATGTATCAACTGGGATACAGAATTCCTATACTGTGTATCCAGATTCGCATCAATCTCATCGAATAAGTAGAATGGAGCTGGATCACATCTTTGGATGGCCAGAATGAGAGCAATAGCACATAGAGACTTCTGACCCCCAGACAGTTGTTCAATTCTCTGCTGCTCATTATTTCTAGAGTTGAAGGAGACAGAGATAGAGACTCCCACATATTGATCCACCACGTCCCTATTCTGTCCCACTTCAACCCTTCCTTCGTCGTCGTCAGCATCAACGTCAATCTCAATGTTCTCCCGGTTTTCAAGCTGAGGCTGAGCAGTTCTTTCGCTCCTTTTTTGGATAATGAGTTTCCCTGTTCCTAATGGGACAAGTTTTTCAAACACTTCAGTGAATCCCATAGACACTTCCTTGAAGGTTTTAACAATTGCCTCATCTTTCCTTTTTTCTAACACTGAAATCAGAATTTCGATCGAATCTTTTGCTTGATCCAGCTCCGTCCTCCTTGTTGACAGAGAATTTCTCTGTTTCGCAAAGTTGACATACTGTTCGAGTGCTTTCTTGTTGACATGACTGTACTGCTTCAAACTCTCGTTTGCTTGGCTGAGTTCGCTCAACAAATCATCTGAATTGGAATTTTTGAAGGAAATGAAAGCTTCATCCGGCAAAACACCAAGGTCACGTATTTTTCTACTGATCTCGTCTCTTCTGCTGACCAGCAGAACTTTTTTGCTCAACGATCTCTCGGACTCTTTGCCAAACTTCTCCAGCTTCTTCAAAGTCGCCCGTTGAGAGTCATTCAACTTTTGAAGTTGACCTTCGTCCGTTGAGATTTCAGAATTGATTTCAGAAAGCTTCTGTTTCAAAGATTGACTGGAGTCATCCAACTTGGATTTCAGCCCCTCCAGTGTATCGAGTTCCTTTTTGATATTTGTTTGGTTGGAGCCACTAGCATCCTGTTCCACTATGGATGAGGATTTCAGGTTAAGCTGTCTCAGACGTGGATACAAGCTGCCATTCAACTCAGTTGTCAGAGAGGACAGGAGAAGCTCTAATCTATTCAACTCCTCAATCGTTGAGCTGTATTTGCTTTCAACTTCCAGAATCTCACTGCTCAAGACTTCAAGTTGTTTTTGCTCAGAAACTGAAAAGTCGTGCTCTTTGAACTCACTCTCAAGTTCCTTCTCATAACTTAAGATTTGCTTTTCAGCAAGCTTCACAGAAGCTTCCAGCAATTCTGCTTGGGTTTCGAGAGAAGTCAACTCTTGGTCAAAGTTTGATTTTTCGCTGTTGAGCTTACATTTGGATGACAACACGCTCTCTTTTTCGCTGAACTTCAATTCCAATTCCTTCTTCTTAGCAGCCAAGAGCTCTCCAACCTTGGTTATTTCAACATCTTTTTCTTTGATACTCTCTTTGATTTTGGCTATTTTCTCTTGGGTGATAAATATTTCAGATTTCCACTTTGTGAGACTTTTGAGTGAATCAACTCTAGATTTAGACTGATCTCTGAAACCACCAGTCAATACACCTTTTCTATCGCATTTATCACCATCCAATGTGATAGCATTGAGTTTATGTGATTTGGCAATCACTGAACCTTTTTCCAAAGAGATGCACACCACAGTTTTACCAAAAATTTGTTTCACTGCTGGGTCCAAATATTCTTCATAAGCCAACTTCTTGATCAAAGGAACAGATTCGGAACTTTCAGGATACACACAACTTTTTGGACTTAGACGATTAAGAGGCATGAAGGTCACTCTTCCTGATTTTTGCCTCACCAGTTCTTCCAGAAGCAGCGAAGCAGTTCGATCAGTATCCACAACAACATGAAAAAGAGCATTGCCTCCTACCACTTCAACCGCGGTCTTATATTTCTCACTGACGTCGATAAGCTCTCCAAGCGTTCCGTAGACTCCATTCAAGCCCAAATTTTTGGCAATTCTTTGAACTGATTCCAACCCTTGTGCCAACGATCTGTCCATAGTCTCGCTAATACTCTGCTCAGCCAGGAGTTTTTCCTGCTCATACGTCTGAATGATGCTGTTGAGCTTGCTTTCCTCTCTCCACATCTGCTTCCTTTCATCAATCAACTCAGTGTGCTGCTTCTTTAGGTTCGAGAGCTGTTGATCCAATAACTCTAAATCAGAAGCGGAAACTGTTGTTTCGACATTGGCAAGTTGCTGGAGAATAGTATCCCTACTCTGCTCAGTTTTTGTTTTGATGTCGAGATTCCTCTGCATATCAGACTTTTTCTCGTTAATAGACTGTTTTAACTGATCAATTTCCCCTTTCAGCCATTTATCCCTCTGCTTTCTAGTAGAGAACTGGGAAAAACGGCCTTTTTTGGATAGAATGGACCTTTGCTGCAGCTTGAGATCATCCAACTTCGATTTGATAGATATTTCTTCTGCGATAGCATTTTTCAACAAAGGTTTCAATTGGTTTAAGTCAGCTTCCTTTGAGGCGATTTGAGTTTCCAACTCGGCAATTTGTGAGCCAATTTCAGAACCCAGATCGCTCGTCTGAAACTCTGACTCTTTGAGTAGTGCGATTTTCTCACCAATATCAGAAAGGACTTCTTGGACATCATTATCGTTCTCAGTGAGATCTGCATCAAGCAGTTTTTTACTTGCCTGGAGTTCTGCAAGATTTCTTTCGATTTTTTTGGCCTGCATTTCTCTCTCTGCTAGCTTCTCTGCAACTTTGTTTGCATCCAAAACTGTCTGCGTGTATGCATTTTCAATGGACTCTATTTGATCGTTCAAACTAGTTAACTCTCGGTCGTACAAATTATACTCGAGAGCCTTTTTGCGATTGTTGAACTTTTCAAATTGTTTCAAGTCGTTTTTTTCCAAATCCAAATCCTCTAATCTGCTTTCAATGTAACGTAACATTTCATCAATCTGCTCTCTTTTCTTGCTGGTATTTCCCATTTCTTTCAAGGAGTCTTTCAGCTTTGTCTCAAAGACTCGTGCACCAGCAACCTCCTTGAGCAATTGAAGTCTCTCTGAGTCTTTAGCATTAGTGAGAGACGTAATTCTCCCTTGTGGAACAATGTAGTATGGATTGGATTTCGAAAAACCGGCGCTTTCCAGCAAGTTCATAATATCCGATTTTGTAGCAGATTTCGAGTCTAGCGAGTAATCATCCTTTTTCATACCGATCGTTCTACGTATAACGATTTCATCTTTGTCAATAGGGAATCTTCTGTCCACATTATCAAAGACGATCTCAACGTACGCAGACATCACAGTGCCCGAACCTTCATGGATCAGAGACTGTCTCTCTTCCCTTGTCATGTTGGTATACGCGTCAGAGAGAACGAATCGAATTGCTGCAAAGAAATTGGATTTACCCGATCCATTTCTCCCAACTATGACGTTGTGTTGTGGAGAAAAGGAGTCTATTATTGTGGTGTTCTTATAGGTTTTAAAACCTTGAATGACTATCTGTTAAGAAACTTGTCAGCACATCTTTCTGTATAATTTCGAACTTGAATACTTACTCTTTTGATATGCATGCTTATGGCTAGCCACTAGACTGAGTTCAGATCCAACGTAATGGAAACACTATTTCCCAAAGCAAATTGTGATGATTTGAAAAGCCTTCTTGAAGACAAATACTGTGTCTGCTTGATCTCAGTTTACGCGTTTTCGAGAACAAGACGCGAATAAATCTTCACTCTATCAAATATGAATGGCGGTGCAATTCAGTACGGAGAAGCTTGATAAATTCTCGCGACTCTTTACAGGGAAGCAAAATTGATTCCTTTGAGGTAGATAGATACAAACTAAATGCCTTGATTTCCCGAATGGTGAGCTTGATCTTGTGTCTACCGATCCCACCTCGAAATCTTGGGTTAGGCTATAAAAGTGCAATTGGAAAACAGTGGCTCACGAAGTACAAGTGCTATGGATGTCTGTAATAGTGAGGCTCGATAAAAGGTAACTTGGAGACCTCTGCATTTCTTAATTTGCCTCTAATCTCGATCAGAACTTGATTGCCTGTCTTCTGATAGGGTTTTTGTATGAAGGCTTGAGCCACATTTCCACCCAAACTAGGAGACGGAGATCCAGAACAGACTACTCCAATCTGCTTACCATGGTCCTCGGCAGAAAAGATTTTGTTTCCTTCCCTTGGTGAAGGACCTTTTGATCTGATTCCCACCCTTTTGAAACTAACAGATTTTGGGTTTTCAAGTTGGGACAGAATTTTCTTGGCCCCATTGAAATGTCCAGTTTCGGTTGATCTTCTTGATTTCGAGACAACCCAGTTGAGTGATGATTCTATTGGTGTTGTGTCATCGTTCAATTCGTGGCCATATAAACACATACCGGCTTCAAGCCTCAGAGAGTCCCTGGCTGCCAGACCAATCGGCTTGACTTGTTCCTCAGACAGCAAGGCCCTGAAAAATTCTTTGGCTACCGCCGTGTCTGGAATCGAGACCTCAAAACCGTCTTCCCCAGTGTACCCTCCTCTAGCCACATGAAAGCCTTGATCTGTGCCAAAACCTTTGAGATCGATGAACCTAGAGTTCCCGAAATACAAAGAACTCAAATTTGAAGTAGTGAATCTTGAAAGAACCTCTTGTGATTTGGGACCCTGAATTGCCAATAACCCTCCTTCAAAAGTCGAATGTACGATACCTGAGTTGGAAGAGAAGTTGGCTAATTCTTCTGTCAAAAACTTGACATCCTTTTCCCGGCATCCCGCATTGGTCACAATATAAAAATTATCCTTCCCATGTTTCGTAATAATGCAATCATCGACAACACCACCCTCATGATTCAAAAGCACACTTAGTGTTGATTGAAAGTCGTCCAAAGTTGTCAGCTCTGTAGGACATAACTTTTGGAGGAATTGCGTGGTGCTCGGACCGTGAATTTTATGTTGCAGCATATGAGAGACATCAAACACTCCACAATTGGCTCGAGTCCAATTATGGGACTCTATGTGTGATTGGCCTTTGTACATTACAGGCATGTGAAAGCCAGCATACGGAACCATAGTTGCTTGGAGTTCCAAATGTAGATCATAAAAAGGGGTCTTCAAGAGTTGTTTGGTGACTCTTGCGGTGCTGAAACATCTCATAATCAGAGTAGAGTACTTGTGGCCGTGTGACATTGTCTGTGTTGTCCAATAGAACTAGACCTCCTGCTTGTTCCACAAACTTATATATGGGTCAGTATTCCTTTTATTCGGTCCTTGTGCAAATGACTTCTGAGAGCGGAGGTCAGAAGAAGTTTAACTTGGCTCTGTCAGGTGATCTAATTCACGTGAGAATTTTTGACTTCGACAAAGACTTCTGTTTCGAATATCATACTCGCTCAGGGCATCTTTGTTGGTCAAGCTCCCGTTTGCACAAAGTTTCTTGCAGCTTGAGATAGACAAATAATCTCATTGCTATTGGATGCAGTGGAAGTGTAATGTTGTCAGGTCCCTTGTTAGGAAGTTACGGAAAGTTCGAGCTAGTCACGAGTGATAGAACTTTTTATTCCAGAGCGATATAAATTCAACTCTACTGAAACCAATCTAGGCAAAAACAAAGCAAAGAGCACCTTAATCAAATAATACGGCAAAGACTCAGACATTCATTTGTCGAGTTTGAATTTTTTGGACGCGTGTCTCCAAGACACTTGTTCATGAAGAAAGCCTTTCGTAAGAGTTCAAGATGTTCTTGTACTTCAAGTAGAAGAACAGCCATAGACATGCTGTAGCTGAAAATGACACAAATACAACTAGTGGAAAGTATTTCGAACCCTTTCCCCCACCTCCTCCGAAATGGTCTGCAACAAATCCCATTATATATGGGATAACAGCTGCCCCACTACCGCCAATCCCACAGATTATGGGAACTCCCACTGTTGCCATTGACGATGGTAGTGTTTTCAGTGAAATCACAACAGTTGTTGCAAACATTGGACCGACAAAAAATCCCATAAAGGTGACACTGACAAACATTAATATAGGCCAGTTGTTGAACAGAAGAAGGCAGAAAGCACCAAGTGAGACCAAAAGCCCGTACCTCACCATGGCCTTTGTCTCAAGATTCTCGAATGAATGAGCAGTGACGAAACCAAGGACAAATCTTCCTGAAGTCATTACTATCCAGTAGGAACCCGTAAAGAACGAAGCCGTGCTATCCGAAGTGTTTTTAATTTCAAGCAAGTAGTTGAATAGCCAGACACCGACTGTGAGTTCGCAGCCAATGTACGAAAACAAACACAGAGAGAAAAAGAGCACATGTTTGTTTTTGAGCACTTGCCAAAGTGAAGGAGACGACTCAAGTCCATCATTCTCTTTCGCCAATTCTAATTGGTATCTAAACTTCCAACGAGTTTCCTCCTGGAAGAAGAACAGTGACAAGACTAAATTAGTCACGGAGAGACACAAGACAATCAAGTAAAATTGATTCCAGAGAAGACCATGATGTATCAGAAAGGTTGCTACGACTGGACTTATAAAACAACCAAACCCATAAGAAGCATGCATGACTCCCAGTATTTGGTTACTGTAGAGCAGATTTCCAACAAACAAATTCATGAGACAATCCAGACTGCCAAAACCGACTCCAGACACAACAGAACTGAGCACCAGTACGTAAAGATGTGCTTTGATGTAGTAGAGCAATGAGGTAAGAGCCAAACATGCCAATGATAGCGGATATAGCCATTTCAGTCCTAATAATGATGTCAGTGCACTGTTGCTGAAGCTAGAAATTGTGTAACCAAATGACTGGAAAAGAAACAGATAGGATATGTGGACACGATCGGTATGATATTCTTCCAAGAGATAGTGCAACAGGGTTCCCAACGTTTGATCCATGATTCCTAGAATGAGAAATGATAGGAAAGTAACCATCACCTGGGTACGTAGTTTCAATGACTTTCTAAGATCTCGTTCTCTCAAAACAATCCGGTGACCATGGTAATCCACATGGTTATAACTTTCTTCCCCAAATTCATCGCTTTCGTGATTACTGTGATCGTCAGATTTTAAATCGCTATCCTGATCTATGTTGAAATTTTCAAGTTCAAGAGCATCGTTGCTTTCGAATAATTGATCGGTGCCTGTGGTCATACTCAAGCTCTCAATTAAACTATTATATAGTTAGCAGGCTCTGACTGAAATTTGAAATTCAAGAATTGTTCAAGAATTATTCAAGAATTAAGGGCCACAACTTTTCAACGGAAGGCGCATAAGGGTTGAATCTGGATTAGTGAGAAACAGATGCGGACATTAAAAAATTCCCAAGTTTGCAATTTTTTTTAGATAAGCGAGTAGAGACGAGAGTCACGACAAATAGTCCTGTTGCTTTTCTTTGTGCTTTATCGACAAGCTTTTCAAGGAACTTAACAACAAGTTGCGGATCCCAGAAAACCCACTTTTGTGTAGGCTTTCCAATATATCGATCCTGAGATAATCGTACTCCTTGGAATACTGCTCTAACCATTTGCTCGACCCACTGCCAAGTCTGCTAAATTCACTCTCGGTCAAAGGTCCTGCCAATCGCACTTCAGTTTCACTCTTGTCCTCCATTTCTCTGATAATATCAGTCACCAAAGAAGCATAAGCAGGTGAAAAGAATAAGTTGAAGTTTCTTTTCATCGAACTGAAGTTATAGTCATCTTCGTCAAGGAACGAATCGTAGTGGTAATAGCGTTGCTTCATCAGTTTTGTAACAAATACTTGTGGCAACATGAAACCCTTCGCAGTTGACTTTTCATTTTTGTCGAAAGCCTTATCCCTCCATAGAATGTTGCACAGATCCATGACATACGAATTGTGAAGGTTTTTGAGGGCTGTGAGAACTCCGTGGGGAAGGTCATCATTCATTGATCCATGCCCCCCTATATCCTTGAATGTCGACAAATATTCTCCGTAGTATCTTTTGCAGAATGTCACATGGTTGCAAACACAATCAATCAAAACGGGATTAGCTGAAAAATAGAAATCATAAAGAAGAGAGGGAGGCAAGATGAGATTTGAAATTGTCAGATGACGGAACGGTATTTTGTAGATTTCTTTGAGAAAATAAACTATTTCCAGTTTGATTGACAAACGGGTGTCTGATTTGCCGCAGTACACGCGAGAAAAGTCAAATATCACTTGCGCAATCACGTTGTTGATACAGTGCCAGAACTGAAGACCATCCCTGTTGCCACTGGCATATTTTGCCATCCAATTGGCTATCAATTTCCTGATCGATTCCAAAAATGTCGAAGCAGTAGAAGGCTGTAAAAATGTTGGCCTCAGTAGTGTATAAATTCTTCCAAACTCATCCCATGAGCAAAGATCTAAGAATGGAAGAAGTTTCCAATATTTGATGATTTGGAGTTTATCTTTCTCAGGGCCATCATAAGTTAAGCCAATTTCACCTTTCAAAATATTGATGATGGTGTATGGCAAATCCAGACAATGTTCTGCTAGTGTTAAAATTCCTTCGAAAAGTGATTGATGTTCTTTTTTCAACAAAGCACCCCCTTCCTCGAGCAGAAAGGAAACAATCCAATCATTGAGTCTTCCATGATCCAGTTGCAATAAAGCACTATATAATGGTATTCTTGGATAGAGCAAGGTCTGATCACCCAAAAGTTTGAGTGTTTCGTCAGAGAATTGATACCTCGCAGTATTTGAGCGAGAAGATTCAGCAAGGAAATGAAGAACTGAACCAAGTTGGTGTGGGGGCTTGTAAAGGTCCAGGTTTTTGATGTAAGACTTCAATGTAAAACATTCTTGGAAATCAGAACTGTCAAGCAAATCCGAAGTGCTATAGCTGAGCGTGACATCTTCAGTCTTTCTGCGCTTGGAGTGATTCCTTGAATAAGCATCACCACTAAATCGCCAATTTAAAGACAGAACCAGCTGATAATAGGATTGTACATTTGATCGAAACTTCTGGAACTCAAGTAATTCTGAAGGGTCACTTAATGGTCTATCGCCAACCTCGAACTCATAATATTGTAGCTTTAGCTCTAGTATCTGTTCAATAAAGCTGAAGTCCACTGATCCAAACAAGTTCTTCGGTATCCTCTCTTGTTCAGAGATATTAGCAAGCTTATAATAGTATGAATCAAATACCGGAAGATTCTCCTCACCACTCAAGTGACTTTGACAAATTAAGACTAAGCTCAAAAGCTCATTACTTTTCTCGTACATTTCCACCAAGCAGTCGAGCTTGGACGAATTGAGAAAGTATTTGGTGCTATAGTTGGGATCAATCTGGGTACTGAGTTCAAGTAAATAAATTACCAGTAAGCAAACATTTGATCTAACGTAACCAATCGAAAGCAGATTGAACAGAAAAGGTAGTACTTTCAGATAGTCTTTAGTTAGGTGGAAATTAAAAAAATTGTAAACCAGCCACTTGCTCAATCTTGCTTGAATTCTCTTGTTGACGACAATTCCTTCATTGGAGTAAGTTGAGAGCTTGAAAGAGCTGACAACTCTGAAGAAAATGCTGAAGTCAAGCGTCTGATAACATTTGAGAAAATTAATGATCTTCAGTTTCTGCGAGTTGGTGAAAGTCTTTGAGTTTCCGGAATTCAAGATCACTTCTAACAAGATATAAATCTGTTGAGAATTGAGACCATATTTTGGAACCACTAAAGACAGATCATTGACAATTTCCACAGGATCTAATAACGGAAAGTCATCAGGGTTTTTTTTATCCAGGTTTGCCAAATTTTCTATTTGTGTATGGATGAAATTATAGTAGTTAGCTCTTTTTCCGTACCAGTTTGAGTCCATTTTCGTCTCATCACAAGCCCAATGGATGAATCATTCAGACTCTATGATTTTGTTTTGATTGACCAATTTCTGTGTTTTTATAAAACGCGTCTTCAACTCATCCTGACACCTGAAAATTATAATTCTACCACCCGTTCTCTTTCTTTGCTTCGAGAAACTTGAACAAAAACAATCTGTGAAATAAAATCTTCTTTCCGTTGCTAAAAGCTAGTAATTATCTTCCAAATATATTGATTGCAATAAACATTAATGTCATCATCCGAAGAAGATCTACCCATTTCCAAACAACGGCGGATTGCAAGAAGTTCGAAAGCTGTATCATCGGACTCTGAGAGTGACACCCCATTAAACTCCCTCAAAACAAGGGCCACGCCTGTCACATCTCTGAGTGAAGATGACCAGGATGTTGCAGATGATGTACCTTTAGTTCAAAGAAAAAGAAAGTCTCCATCGAAAAATTCAAGTTCAAAGGCATCAAAGAAGCCGAAACTCAAAAACAAGGGTTCACTCAAACAAGAGAGTGAGACCTCACTTCCAACATCCACTCATAAGACCAAATCAGAGAAGATCACTGCAAAAGAAGCAAAAAATACCAAGAAAAAAGGTGTGAAACAGGAAGAGACCTCGAAGGTCAAAACAGAGGAAGAGGAAGAAAGCGACGCTTACAAGTGGTGGGAACAACAAGATCTGAATGATGAAATAGTCTGGGAAACTCTTGAGCATAATGGAGTGGTATTTCCTCCAGAGTACGAACCTTTACTGTCTCATGTCAAGTTGATTTATGATGGGAAAGCTGTCAGATTGCCCCCACCAGCAGAAGAGGTTGCTGGGTTTTTTGCTGCATTGATCGAGTCAGATCATGGTAAAAACCCTGTGTTCCAAAAAAACTTTTTTCATGATTTCTTGGAGGTTTTGAAAGAATCAGGAGGTTGTCCAGATGCCCAGATAACAGAATTCGAAAAATGCGATTTTCGAAAGATGTTTGAGCATTTTCAAAAAGTGAAGGAACAGAAAAAGTCAACTTCTCCTGCTGAAAAGAAGAGATTAAAACAAGAAAAAGAGGAATTCGAAGAGAAATACAAGTTTTGTTATCTCAATGGCAGAAAAGAGCAAGTTGGAAACTTCAGAATTGAGCCTCCAGGATTATTCAGAGGCCGAGGAGCGCACCCGAAGACGGGAAAATTGAAGAAGAGAGTTCTTCCGGAAGATATAACGCTGAACATTGGCAAAGATGCCCCTGTTCCCGCACCTCCTGAAGGCCACAGTTGGGGAGAAATAAAGCATGACAACACTGTAGCATGGTTGGCCATGTGGAGAGAAAATGTGCTCAATTCCGTGAAGTATGTCAGATTTGCACAAAATTCTTCACTAAAAGGAATGAGTGACTTCAAGAAGTTTGAAAAAGCAAGAGAGCTAAAAACTTGTATCGACAAGATCAGAATTGACTACAAAAATAAGCTCAAATCGGAACTCATGATAGATAGACAAATTGCTACAGCAACTTATTTGATCGATGTGTTTGCGTTGAGAGCGGGAGGTGAGAAGTCGGAGGATGAGGCAGATACTGTTGGATGTTGCTCTTTGCGTTTTGAGCACATTTTCCTCAAGCCACCTAACACCGTTGGTTTTGACTTCCTGGGAAAAGATTCGATCAGATTTTATCAAGAAGTTGAAGTGGATCCTCAAGTCTTCAAAAACTTGAGAATATTCAAAAAAAGTCCAAAGAAACCTGGTGACAACCTTTTTGACAGATTGGATCCGGCCATTTTGAACAAATATTTCCAATCATATCTCCCCGGCTTGACGGCAAAAGTTTTCAGAACATATAATGCTTCGAAGACAATGCAGGACCAGATAGATTTGATCAAGAATGAGGGCACAGTGAATGAGAAAGTTGTGAGCTTTAATGCTGCCAATAGAACAGTTGCAATCTTATGTAACCACCAGCGTACAATCAGCAAGAACCATGAGACTGGTGTCCAGAAAATTAATGAGAAGATAGAGGAGATGATTTGGAGGAAAATTTGCTACAAGAGAATGATTTTGCAGCTGGATAAAAAACAACGGAAACAGAATCCAAAGTATTTTGAAGAGATTGACGATCTTTCCAAAGAGGAGGAACAGAAAATCATGGAGTCCTCACTTGAGAAGGAGAAAGAGAGGCTCACCAAAAGATACGAACGAGATCTTCAAAAGTTGAATTACGAGGAGATCAGCAAGCAAGAAAAGAAAGAAAAGGGTGCCAAGCTCAAAGAGGAGCATTCCGAAAGGATGTCTAAATTTGGGGAATTAACCAAGCAATACAAAAGCGAATTCAAGTCACAAAAGTATGAGATCAAGTCGAACCTCACGATCGAGAAGCTGCAATCTCAGGTGGAAAAGCTGGAGGCAAGAATAAAAAACTCTGCTCTGCAGCTCAAAGACAAAGAAGACAACTCCTCGGTGGCTTTGAGTACTTCCAAAATCAACTATATTGATCCCCGGTTGACTGTGATGTTTTCTAAGAAGTTTGATGTTCCGATTGAAAAGCTGTTCACCAAAACTTTGCGGGAAAAGTTCGCTTGGGCACTTCAGTCTGCTGATGAAAACTGGAGATTCTGATTAGAAGAATTACCATACACCACTAGTAGTTTGAAATTCAATGCTATATTATTATCTATGAATGCAATTTTGCTGCTCAAGTAGGATAACCAAGCACTCATATCAGGATAAATCAGATTATGTCACGACAGCTGTTAGTTGCACACTGACTGTGAACAGCTTTGGCAGATCAGATTATTTTCACGTCGCGTGCATACAGGGAAACACGAAGTTTTATTTACAAACGCGTTTCTTCTATTATCAGGCACATTTTGATCTCTCGAAGGGCGAATATCCCAAACTGATAAATTGCGTTCCGGAAAACGTTCTTCAGCCAGGTTCTCTATTGTTGCAATAAGCGAGTCTGAAAAGGTTTTGGTTTTGTCTTCTCCCAGACGATTCACAATCTCCTTTCAAAAACTGGTTTGTTCCCATTCTTCTCGAGACTCCCTGCGCCTGTCAGAAAGTTAACTGTTGTCTTCTTTTGGCATAAAGACCGAATGCTCTGATCAGACTGCTACGAATTGTATTTCACGCTCTGGCTTCGACATAAATTTCTTTTTAGACATTGAAACCGTTCCCACATATTAGACCTTTGCAACTGATGAATTGGAAAACGAGTCTGTCCCTTTTAATCATCTTTCAACACGCTGTACAAGCAGCTAGTGACCTGCCTCAGCTCACTTCAACTTCTTCTTCAAGCTCGACATCCTCTGTTTCTACATCCTCGTCTTCAAGTGCGGTTTCTTCAGTGACATCAGCCAGCCAAGCTCTCTCTTCGTCGGCTTCCAACTCATATACATATGTTGCAGCCGTTCCAACTGTCAGTGATCCTTACGTTATTGAATCAAAATCTCTCTCGGGAACCGTTTTCATTTCGGCAGGGTCGGCTATACTGCTAGTATTTGCAGTGTTAGCGTTCATCAGGTTCTACTCTTACGTGAGATCGAGAAAAGATACCCAACAATTGGCTGATTTTGATGATTACTATGGCCAGTCAACATACATGGATGAGAAAGATGATAGATCCACTCTTTTTGCCTATGATCGATCGATCTTCAAAAAAGCAGCAGCAAAGTCCACAAACTCATCAATGGTGTTCAGGGACGATTGCTCTACATTTGCAGCCATCGATTCTTCTCCTATTTCTTTTGCCAATAACGCAGAGAAGAACTCCATCTATTACGGACTCGATAGAGATCTGGAGAGATTAGTTCCTCAGCCAGGGAGATCCCTGAGAAATGCACTCACAGACAACAATTCTATGCTGTTTCTGAATGATCTGCCCGCTAAGGCAAGATCTCGAGGCTCATTCATCTCACCTATTAATCAGCTAATTCTTGAAACACAGACACGAGAAGATCATGTGCAGACGGCTTCGAAAACTGTATCCGATAATGAGAAATTGCCCTTTATCTCAAGTGAATCTCTCCTTTCTTCGAAAACGATCGAGAATGGGACGCCTAATGGAACCCGCACTGACATCATCCACTCACGACACAGCTCCATGACCTTTGAAGATCTAGCCAGATTGATGGACATTTCTGCAGGCACTAATACCGAGCTGCAAATGCATACACAGAAGGCAGAACAAGAACAAAGACTAAAAGGCCCCCATCTGTGGTGCTAGATCAATTTGTTCTTGAGGATGTAAAAGCTAATCATTAATGTATATTCTGAATTGAGCATTGATCAATCTATGTAGCCTCTACATTCGACGGCTAATTCTGTCTCATATACCAAACGTTTTCACGGTATGTTTTTGATTCTTTTATCAAAAAGACTATGTATAAGTTAATTCTAAATACCTTCTTTTTAAGTTTGTAAGTGATGATAATATGTTTGTCTAATTTTTGAAAGATGACAGTATTTGATAAAGTCGAATGTGAAATCCAACAACAAAGTCTAATATTGGCTTGCGGCAGCCTGGCATGCTTTTAGCTGCTGGAGATAGAAATCACAGGCCTGCAAGTTTCCATTGGACTGCTCCAAACATCTGGTGAAATTCTTGGCATCAACATCACAAGCTCTGGCAGGCTCTTGTTGATATTGCTGAGCGGAGGTCTGGAACTGTTGCTGCTCTGGAACTTCAGATGCTGAGGAACCAGAGAAAAGCCCGGTCAAACCAGCTCCGATTGTGTGGCCGATGGTGGAACCAACAGCAACACCTGCGGCAGTGGATGCCATTTGTGCAAACAAGCCCGGCTGTCTCTGTTGAGTCTGAGCAGGGTGGGCCGCACTAGGAGAGCCATAGGCTGGAGCAGCCATTGTTGAGGCTTGTCTGGTTTGGGTTGAAGCTGGAGCTTTTCTTGGGGCTGGAGCCGGCCTTCTTGATGATGATCTTGGCATTGTAATCGATTCTTGAGCTGTTTTGTACAATCAAGTTATTATAACGTAGTATTCAAACGTCTTTTAGGATGATTACTATTACAAAACATTTGCATCTTATTTGCCACCGATCAATCCCATGATCGACCCTAAAAGAGAAACTCCCCCGAACTCCCTGGATGAGATCCGGGTAACCTGCAATTACTCACGTTTTGTATAAATTTTATAATTAATCTCCGGGTAATCCCTTTTTTTTTACCGGATCTTGAGCCGCTCGCTCTCTTCCCTCGACCTTTCCGGCAGGATTTATTATTTAGAGCCTTGTCTTTTGTGCAGTGGAAAGCCGGCCGGGATATTTACTTGGCAGTGTAGCTTATATTTGAACTGGTTGTCAGGTTGAGGAACTTGTGGCTTTTTTAAATGTGGCAGAAGATCCTGTGCTTGTTCACTAAAGCCTCAGATCAAAATGGCCTCATTTCTGGAGTAAAGCGAGGGGTCTGTAATTTACCAACTTGAAGAAAGTAGCTTTTCGACTATAAAATATAAACACTACTGTACTTTTCGGTGCTATCAAAACACTCAATTCCGTATCACAATTAGAAATTTTCATCCTGAGGAAGACCCAAGGCTTCTCTTTGCGACTTGGATTTTGGATCCAAGAATGGAATCTCAGCCAAAGAAGTGACTCTGGTTCCATGTCTAGCGTCCTTTCCTTCGTGGTCCCATGTGGTTCTGTGCTGCGACACTCTGTTGTCCCAGATGGCAGAAGTTCCATAACCTGGTTTGGAAGGAGTCCATTTGAATCTCACCTGGATGTCTGCATTTTTCTCGTAGACATCAAACAAGTAGTTCAAAATCAGATCAGATTCGACAGGTGAAAGACCAACAATTCTCCGAGTCATACCTCTGTTCACATAGAGAGACTTCCAACCGGTGGCAGGATGGGTTCTCACCAAAGGATGGACTCTTTCCACCTTCTTTGGACCAGCAAATGGATCGTTTCTATCCAGATATCCGTGTGCTGAGCAGTAAACAGCCTTCTTGCCGTCCAAGAATTTCTTGAGTTCTTCGGAAAGCTTATCGTACGCAGCGTAACCAGAAGACCAGTGGGTGTCACCACCTGTTTCTGGAATAGCATCCAAATGTAGGTGAGTCAATCCGGCTGGCTGTCTCTCATGAACAAGGTCTGTGTGCCAGCCTTGAGTACCCTTAGCAGTGTATTTGACAGCGTCCCAATTTCCAAAGTTATTGTTCTTGAACGTCAAGTTCAGGCCCAGCGATTTCTGGAAGTAGTCCTGCCAGATCACAGAAACACCAGGCAAACCTGGGACCTGGGATGCCTGAGGGTGTTTTTCAACTCTTCCCCAGTACTCTCCGAGCTCATACTGTTTCTGAGGAGACAGTTTTTGGTCTCTGAAGAAAACAACCACTCTCTCAGCAACCAGAAGAGCCAATTCATCTCTTTGCTGATCAGTCAAGTCTTCCAATTGCAAACCGACAATTTCGGTACCAATGTGCTTGGTCAATTGAATCACTTCTGTGGCAGCACCAAGCAGAGCCTTCTTTTCCGGATCAGCATTCTTTCCTCTCTCGTTATAAGGATAGTCATCATCTCTGATGGCGTAGGCCTCATCCAGATAGACTGGGATTTTAGACTTGTCTGGTCTGGAAGGATATCCCTCTGAAATATCGATTCCTGCCTTCTCCAGTCTCTCTCTGGTTGTGTCTGGAAGAATTTTCAGACCCTCTGGGTCAGGACCAAAATGACGTAAATCGTTCTTGTTAGCACCGATAGCAATATCCTTGGTGGATCTGATTATCCTCTCAATTTCTTGATCAAGAGGCAATTGGGCCTTGAGCTTGAGAGTTGTGGTTTCTGTGGTCATTTTTGTAGTTGGGAAGTTTAAGTTGATAGAGACAAACGTTTCTCATTGTGTCAGCCAAGCAAGTTCACCATCGAGCCAAAACTTCCTCTTTATACTGCCTTTAGACACTCGTAAGATTGACTGCAGCGATTACTAATGCAAGTACTGTGGCATCTATATAACTCAACAAGCTCCGCAGCATGAACGGCAAACGCTCCCCATATCAAAATTTCTCCACAAAAGCTGGTAAATTGCTGTCATTTCATGCCAGATGCATCACTTTAGTTGTGCAATGTCACTTGACCCGGCCCCTGCGAATCTCGTAAACTTTTTCTAGATACAATTGCAGCCTGCAAAGCTCCACTTATGTCAAATAAGCCGGTCTTTGCACCACTGCATCTCGTCCTATCAATGCGGCTTTCCAGAAAGCCGTGCTGGTTTAGACGAAACTAGATTCACACAAGCTCGATTCACCGAAGCTTGTTCTCGGTGCGCTTCTCCATCTTTCTTATAAAGATTAGCGAATTTGGGGATTTCAGAAAGTCCTCTGTGAAGTTACCCGGCGGACATAAAATAACTATGGCTGCGTCTCCGTGCCGAGCTGAGATGGACCGTTCTGATTCTTCTCCCTTGTCGCGACGGCTTACATAATAAACAAAAGCGAGGAGGGGAGTGGTAAAAATCGATTACAATTGTAAAGTAGTTTACAGTGTATCGAGAAGCGGTGAATTATTGGATCACAGGGTACGGAAAACTTGATCGATGTTGGGTACACGGTTGAGAACTAGTCTAGCCAGCAGGCTGGGATTGGGTGCAAGGTCAAGCTTCTCTACCTGTAATGTGAGATATCAACAGCCGTGGGTTCACAATAAGACCGAGCAAGGTGCTGACGATAATGACTTCTATCAGATAAGGAAAAGAGGTAACAGGTCTAGTGAAGGCTCTGTTGACGATGAAGGACTCTCCTCCACCATCAATATGGAAGTCAACTCAGCAATGGGAAACTATTCTCAGTTTATGCATGAATCTAAAGATTGGGATACCTGGAACCTTTACAATGAGGACTCTCCAGACTATCCGATCAGGAAAAACAAGATTAGACACTTCACTCTGAATTTTGGTCCACAACATCCTGCTGCCCATGGTGTTTTGCGGTTAATATTGGAACTACATGGTGAAGAAATTGTCAGATCTGATCCTCATGTTGGGCTTTTGCATAGAGGAACAGAAAAGTTGATCGAATCGAAAACTTACATCCAGGCATTGCCCTACTTTGATAGACTTGATTATGTTTCAATGATGACCAATGAGCAGGTTTTTGCTCTGGCTGTTGAAAAGCTTCTGAACATTGAGGTTCCCATCAGGGCAAAGTATATTAGAACGATGTTTGGAGAAATTACCAGAGTCTTGAATCACTTGATGTCGGTCCTATCACACGCCATGGATGTTGGAGCTCTGACTCCGTTTTTGTGGGGTTTTGAAGAAAGAGAAAAACTCATGGAGTTTTACGAAAGAGTGTCCGGAGCGAGATTGCATGCCGCATATGTGAGACCTGGTGGTGTTTCCCAAGATATTCCATTTGGATTGCTTGACGATATTTACATGTGGGCCACACAGTTCGGTGACAGAATTGATGAGACTGAGGAATTACTTACTGATAACCGTATCTGGAAACAAAGAACTGTCGATATTGGTACCGTTACAGCGGAAGATGCTTTGAACTATGGATTATCAGGTGTCATGCTAAGAGGATCTGGAATACCTTTCGATATCAGAAGGTCTCAGCCATACGATGCTTATGATCTAGTGGACTTTGACATTGCTGTCGGTACCAGAGGAGATTGTTACGATCGTTATCTCATTAGAATGGCGGAGTTCAGACAGTCTTTGAGAATAATTGAACAGTGTATCAATGATATGCCTGCTGGCCCAGTTAAGGTGGAAGATTTCAAGATTGCTCCTCCAGCAAAGTCTCTGATGAAAAGTGATATGGAGGCCCTGATCCACCATTTCCTCCTTTTCACTAAAGGCTACCAGGTTCCTCCAGGTGAAACTTATACTTGTATCGAGGCTCCAAAAGGTGAAATGGGTGTCTATGTTGTCAGTGATGGATCAGAAAGGCCTTACAGATGTAAAATCAGGGCTCCTGGATTTTCTCACTTGGCTGCGTTTGATCACATCTCAAGAGGGCATTTACTCCCTGATGCTGTTGCCATTATCGGTACCATGGATTTGGTGTTCGGTGAGGTTGATAGATGAACATCAGGTTACAAAATTATTTATTTATTGGGCCATTGGCCGCTTATTTATATGTTCACTTACTTCCTTATTTATTTATTTATCAATCTACATTATTTATCCTGTCAATGAAGTGGTTGCAAAATCAGCTGTTTTGAGGACAAAACATAAACTCTAATTGGGATCATCACAGTTTCCTCAGATATTGAAACCTAATAGACACATTTCTTTAATTTGGAAGCATTATGATAGAAGTTATGTGATCGCAAACCGCTCTGTGCAACCTCTTCCACCGAAGGACAGGTGCAGAGTAGATTCATGTCACCATAAGTATCATCGACTCTAGCAACAGCAGGCCAAGTCTTGAAGTTTTTCAAAAATTTCAGAGGATATCCTGCCTGCTCTCTTGTATAGCCTCTAGATTTCCATTCTTCGTCACTAGTTTCTAGAAGGTCCCTGAGTGAATGCGGAGCATTCTTCAGAATGGCACCATCAGATTTCCCTTCTTCGACTGCTTGGATTTCATGTCTTATCGATATCATAGACTCCACAAATCTGTTTAACTCCTCAAGGTTCTCAGACTCTGTTGGTTCAACCATTAAAGTTCCAGGAATAGGGAAAGACATGGTTGGAGCGTGGAAGCCATAGTCCTGTAACCTTTTGGCAACGTCAATGGCCTCTATTCCGGTCTCTTTGAATGGTCTTAGGTCAATGATAAATTCATGAGCGCAGTAGTCAAATTTCTCTTTTGAATCTGCCGTCGCTTTGGCACCCATGAACATGATCTTATAATGAGATTTTAGTCTGTACATCATGTAATTAGCATTCAAAATGGCAATGGTTGAAACAAATGGAATATTTTGTGCTCCCAACATTTTGATATAGGAGTAGGATATAGGTAAAATGGAAGCTGACCCAAATGGTGCTGCTGCAACTGGGTTGATAGCAGACTCGATTTTATGGTTAGATGTAGGTGATAATGGATGTTTGGGCAAAAATTCTTCAAGATGCTCAGCAACACAAATAGGACCCACACCAGGTCCACCACCTCCGTGAGGAATAGCGAAGGTCTTGTGTAGATTAAGATGGCAAACGTCGGCTCCGAGATCACCAGGAGACGTCAAGCCCAACTGAGCATTCATATTGGCACCATCAAGATAAACTTGTCCGCCATTGGCATGAATCAACTCACATGCTTTTCTGATGCCCGGTTCAAACATTCCATAGGTGGATGGATAGGTTATCATTATGGCAGCCAACTCTGCAGAATGCTTCACTGTCTTTGCTTCCAAATCCTCCATATCCAGATTTCCATTGGCCAGACACTTGACTGGAACCACTCTCAGACCGGCCATGGCCGCTGAAGCAGGATTGGTGCCATGGGCGCTGACTGGAATCAACACAACCTTTCTATGGGCTTGGCCTTTGCTTTCAAGATAGGCCCTTATGACGCTAAGTCCAGTGTATTCTCCCTGAGCACCTGAATTTGGCATGAGAGTCGTTTTGGAGAACCCTGTTAAGTCAGCAAGATCATTTTCAAGTTCAGAGATCAGCTCCATGTAGCCTTGAGCTTGGTCTGTCGGAACAAAAGGGTGTATTCCGCTGAATTCTGGCCAAGTGATTGGAATCATCTCGGTGGTGGCATTCAGTTTCATAGTGCAGGAACCCAAAGGAATCATGGAAGTCGCTAACGAGATATCCTTTTGCTGCAACATATACAGGTACCTCAACATGGCTGTCTCAGAATGATGGGTGTTGAAGACCGGATTGGCCAGGAAATGATCTTTTCTTCTCCCTTCTTCCGCAAAAGCAGGTAACTCTGCTCCAGCAAACTGCTTCTCAACACCAGTAAAAAGCTCGACTAACTGGCCAAGTTCAATTTCAGAAACTGTTTCGTCCAATGATAGCTGGATTTGAGACTCATTCACCTGGAACAAATTTATCTGATACTTCTCCACAGCATTTTTCAGAAACGATTGTGCCGAAACACCATTCAGGTTGACACTGAGAGTATCGAAGAAGGTGCTATTCAATACATCATGGGGTGAGTTTTCACGAATCTCAGCTGCCAATAATGCAGTGATTCCATGTATTGTTGAGGAGATCTTTTTCAAACCTTCCGGACCATGATACACAGCATAATTGGCAGCAATGTTGGCTAATAATGCCTGAGCAGTGCAGATATTGGAAGTAGCTTTCTCTCTCTTGATATGCTGTTCTCTTGTCTGGAATGCTAATCTAAGAGCATGATTTCCTAGTCTGTCTTTTGAGACACCAACCAATCTTCCTGGAATTTTTCTTTGGAGCTTATCTGTGACAGCAAAGAACGCAGCATGTGGACCACCGAATCCCATTGGAACACCGAATCTCTGTGAAGATCCAAGCACTATATCAGCCCCAAAACTTGATGGAGGGTGTAGTAAAGTCAGGGCCATAAGATCAGATGCCACAGCTAAAAGAGCTTTAGAATCATGCAAAAGTTCAGAAATGCTTGCAAGCTTTTTTATAGATGGGATTGAGCCATCGGTGTTCGGATATGAAATCAGAGCACCACACACCTCAGAGATGTTTGCTTTCAACAAAGCAAAACCTTCTGGAGATTGCAAGTTGGTGATAACTAATTCGATTCCGAGAGAACCAGCTCTTGTTTTCAAGACACCAATTGTCTGCTCATGGGTAGCGTTATCAACAAAAAACTTTGCTTTTTTACCTCTTGAGCCTGCAAAAGACATGATCATGGCTTCAGCAGCTGCAGTTGCTTCGTCGAGCAAAGATGCATTCGAGACTGGTAATCCAGTCAAGTCTGAGACAACAGTTTGAAAGTTGAGGAGACTCTCCAACCTGCCTTGGGAAACCTCTGGCTGATACGGAGTATAAGAAGTATACCAAGCAGGATTCTCTAATAGATTTCTTTGAATCACAGGGGGCAATATTGTTCCATAATATCCTTTGCCGATATACGACTTGAACACCTTGTTCTTAGAAGCTATTTCTTTCAGTTTTTTGGTCATCTCTGTTTCCGAAAATCCTCTAGCAGGCACTATCTTCAACGGTCTTTTGATCAAGACCCCATCTGGGACCAGTTTTTCTATAAAAGAATGTAGGTCTTGAGCTCCGACTTGTCTCAGCATTTCCTGAACATTTTCTGGAGAAGGTCCAAAATGTCGTCTCGGAAACGTGTCTAAGCTTTGAAGCGTGGAAACAGTCTGGGTACAAGCAGAGGTAAATCTTTCAGATGAGATATCTGCTTTCGATGAGTTATATCTGAGGAAACTCGAAAGCTTTTTCAGATCCGTATGCAAACACGATGCATAGAGGCGTCTATAGTGATTCCACATTGCTGGTCTTGTTCTGGTAGCTGCAAACTGCTTCAATGGTGTACGTAGATAACGAAGTTTTGATCTCTTTCAGAATTGAAGGTTTCTTGTCACCCTTTGTCCTCGATTGTATTGAAACAAACTGAGTTGAACAAAAAGAAACATGCGACAATATTTAGAGATGTTTGCGATACTCCCTGAGGTATATCGGTACGGTACACATAGTATTGTTATCCCTTTTTGCTCTGATGTGACTTCTGTAAAACGTATCTGATCCAGCCCACATAAATGTGTATTACTATCATGCGATGATGCTAACATTATCTACGCGAAAACCGGCTACCAAAGTCAAAAATTGGCCAAGTCAAGAAATCAGAGTCAAACGCGACCTTTCAACATGACTTCCAAAAACATTGATCCGCTTATTAAAGAGTGATTGATCATCGGTTTACCGTCTTGAGTGTGATGTTAATTCAAGTGCCGAATCTGATCGCATTCATCCTTCGGCCACTATTGACTCCAATCCAGTCTCCTTTATCGTTCCAGCAAACATTGTTGACCTCAACGTCACCAAAAAAGCCAAATCCAGGAAGCGGGTCGTCAGTACCACTGAAACCAAGTTCTGCGTTGGAAATGTCTTTGGAGTTGAGATCGTACAAGAGAACCTGACAATCGTCTGCTCCGGTCACCAGTATATTCTTAGATGGATGCCATGAAAGACAATTGACCGGACCGGAGTGATGTTGCAGAACATTAACGGGGGTCTCTGGATATCTCAAGTCCAGAATTAAAACCCTGTTGGAATCGGCTTCGAAAGTGGCAATATGATTCGCGTTGTAGTTAGAAGTCGCAAGTCGCAGTAAGGATATTGGCTGTGGAGCGGTCATAGACATTCTCCGCTGCGGCTGATGCTGATTTTGATCAGACAATTCATTATCTCTTGCATGTGTGTTCACTATTGACGGTCTGGAAGTTTGTGGTTCATAAATTATGGTAGAGTGGTCTAGCGATCGAAGGTCGAAAACTCGTATGGACCCATCGCTTGAACAACTTGTGAACACATACTTGTCCCCGAGTAGAAACTTGACGTCAAAAACCTCGCTGTCATGGGCAATCAGTTGTGTCTTCGCAACACCTGAACCTCTGGAAATATCCCATAGTGTACAAGTTGTGTCTACGGAGCATGTTATTATATGTCTAGGGTCGACATAGTTCCAGTCGAATGAAGTTAGAGGCGGGAGTTGATTAAAGTTTTTTGTTTTGGAGTTGGTCAAAGACATCTTTTCTATCAGCTTAGAGCTCGAGCTAGGATTATTCTGATGCACTGTATCCTCCAAACTTCCTGTTGAGTTGGTATCGGTAACTTCATAGATCCGAAGGCACTCTGAGGTAGTAGCTATTCGTTCAGTATTGGAATACCCTAAGGACATTGAGGGATCCCATTGCACTCTAGTAATCGGATAGCTGACAGTAGCCTCATGAGCTTGCATGAAATTCCATCCATCAGTTAGTTGATCAATGTCCTTTCCACCATCACTCGCATATTCCGGCAAACCATAAACAATTTTGATTTTATTAGTCGAGTCTTCTCGAAATGAGCTCAACACAACTTTCGCAACATTCGAATCAGACGTGGTGGACCAGTCCAACCCGTACACTGGATACCTCGAATCGATCGAGGATGGGCTTGATACCGTCTGTATACCTGGTGGTTGTTGTGACAATGGATTATGCTGCATAAGACGTTGCGAATCTCGCATAGATAGACCTGTCTCAGTTAGTATGATGAATGGTTCCACCAAACTTTTGTCAAATACTCACTTGGTGTATGCTGGGAGTAAGGTCTGTCGACCGCTATAGAAGACCTTTTGGCTAACTTGTTAATCCTTATATCCATTTTGTACGATTTTGAGCGCTAGAGACACGATAATCTATTTTGCTTACGACGCCAGTCGACAAGCAGATGACGTTTAACCCAATAAATTCTCCACCAGTCTTCTGGAAAAAAAAAACCAACTTGATTCAGCTAAGTGTCCTAACTCAGTGCTAAGTTCTCGATCATTAAGGTTGAGAGATGGTGAGCCACGAGACAGGCTTTTTAGTACATTCTTGACACCAATTTGCTCTCGTAATCAGCTCTGACTATCATGATGGAAAAATGTGACAATGTTTTGGTGGCGGAAAAGTGTCTTTTACTTCGCCACTTTTCGAACAAGCCACAAGACCTGATGAAGGCAGGTGATGAAATCGAAAGTGGCAATTTTACTAGGTGTTTGTTTGTAAGAATGAATTAAAAAAAAGGTTCATATTAAAGGAGACCAAATGAAATCCTTAAGCCTCTTATGCCGATACATACCCCAGGCATTTATGCAAAATGTAAGGGAAAACCAGAAATAAACAATTGATATCTAACAGTGGTAAAATCGATCAGTTAGAAGTCCTTGATCTAGACTTTTCGAAAAGAAAAGTCAACCAAAGACACAGATCTGAGAAGGTACACCATCACCCAGACATGAAAGGAAATCCCATACACGTCTCGATAAATCATTATCAGTAACAAATTTCTTAGTGCTAAATTTCTTAGAAGACAAGAGCAGCAACAAGGGCAGCAGCTCCCAAAAGACCAGTGGAAGCGTAACCCTTGGCAGCAGCACCTTCAAGAGCAGAAGCAGTTGCGGTAGAGGAAGCGGCAGTAGTAGATGTGGACTCGGCACCAGAGGCTTTGCTGGTAGCCTCGGTAGCAGAGGTAGCCTCAGCAGTAGATGTGGACTCGGCACCAGAGGCTTTGCTGGTAGCCTCGGTAGCAGAGGTAGCCTCAGCAGTAGATGTGGACTCGGCACCAGAGGCTTTGCTGGTAGCCTCGGTAGCAGAGGTAGCCTCAGCAGTAGATGTGGACTCGGCACCAGAGGCTTTGCTGGTAGCCTCGGTAGCAGAGGTAGCCTCAGCAGTCGAAGTAGCCTCGGCAGCGTTACCAGAGGTGGCAGCAACAGTCGAAGTGGCTTCAGCACCTTCAATCTCAGTCTTTGTGGTCTTGACTGTAGAGGTAGCACCGTTAGCCAAGGTGGTGGTCTCATCAACAGTGATGGTGATGGTCTCAGCAGCAGCGGTGCCGGTGGATGAAGCCTCAGCCTTGGTGTAAGCAGCCGAAGTGACGTAAGTGGTGACAGTGGTTCCCTCAGTGACGGTGGTTGTGTATTCAATGGTTGTGTATTCAGTACCGGTAGCAGTAACTGGAACAGTGGTGGTGACGGTGACAACCTCGGTGGACTCGCTCAATGGGCAGTAAGTGGTGTAAACGGTAGTTTCGTCAGTGACGGTGGTGATACCGGTGACGATAGTTGTCTCCTCACCAACACAGGCCTCTTCGGTACAGGTGACGGTGATGGTGGTGGTTTCTGGAACAACAACAGTTGACTCAACGTATGTGGTGGTGGTGACAGCTGGAACGTAGGTTTCAGTGGAGCTCAATGGGCAGTAAGTAGTGTAAACAGTGGTCTCATCAGTGACGGTGGTGATACCGGTGACAACAGTGGAGGCCTCACCAACACAAACCTCTTCGGTACAGGTGACGGTGATTGTGACACTAGAAGCAGCAGTCTCAGTGATAACAATAGAAGATGGGCCAGAGGTAGACGAGGTGGCAGAACCAGCACCTGAGGACTCAGAAGAACCTGAGACAGCAGAAGAGCTAGTAGCAGATGAAGATGCAGTAGATGAGGATGAGGATGACGAAGACGACGAGCTGATGGTAACTGTAGCGGACAAGTAGTAGACTTGGTTAGCTCTCTTAGAAGACAAAAGATCAAGGGTCAAAGCAAACTGTCCGAAATAAGAACCAGGAACGTTGATAATGTCAGCGTAGATTCTGAGAATCACTTCTTGGGTACCATCAGAGGCACCGAAGGAGATGTCGACCTCAGATTCGGAAGAGTCGTTTGTGAAGTCTTCTTCAACACCACCGACGAGGAGGACAAAGAGACTTGGGTCCCATGGGAAGCTCTCGTTCAAAGACAACAAGTTGAGCGAGTTGAAAGGCAATCCAACTGGAACATGGACATCGTATCTTGGACGGCCACCATCGTTGATAGGGAGAACGTACGGAGTGACAGAAGAGGATGGAGATGTCGAAGATGAGGAGTTTGTGTAACTGGCAGCGGAAGCCATGCCTGCGAAAGCAGCCAGGCTAGCAGCAACCGAAACCAGAGAGAACTTCATTTCTGGTCAATAGGGATTGTATAACAGCTAACGAGTGATTGAATACAACACTATATTGGCCTCTAGTGATCAGTAAGAAGAAGAAGAAAACGAAAAGGAAAAGAAACCAGTAACGCTCAAAACTCGCCACCTATGAAATTCTGTCTTGCAGTTTGTATTTATAGAGTGGCCTAGAAATTTTGTGAAAGGAGGTTCTTTTGTAAAATTACAAAGGTGCTTCAACGCATTCCCACTTGGGAAGACACCCAAAAAATTTCTTTTCCACGTAGTGGCTCAACTATTATGCAGACTCGGGAGTTTTATTCACGTTTTCGACCACCAACAATCATTTGATGTCGAAATCTGCAGAGCAGCAATAGGAAGAAAAATTTTGACCGAGCGCTTCGACCGCTTTCGGAACCTCTGCAAGCACGCTGCAATTGCGTGGCCAAGCTAAATTTGAGGTGGATGGTATCAAATCGTTGCCGAATTGGGACCGTGGTCCCCCCTGTGAGAGTATCTGATCTTCCCCTGCTCCCGATTAACTATATCAACGTGCATACCAGAAATATAGTATTACAGGGGAACCTTTGAGATCCGCGTTTGACGGATAAGGTTGTATAGGTGGCCCCATGGGTCGAGGTTCGAGCGTGTTGGTTAGCAACGACAGCACCAAGGGTGTCCGTGACTGCCTGGTGTCTGCGTTCTGCCCAGAACTCCGAACAATACTTCCATTCCATCTGCTCGAACAATGACAAAAGAGCTGTAGTGCTTTTATTACTGCTCAACTGAATGCTACAGGTAGAAAAAATTTCAGTGCCTCCACCAGCTACCACAGGAGACGAAGATGCGTCGTAAAAGAATTGCTCGGCGGAGTCCTATTGTCACAGCTTCTTCGTCAGATTTCACCTATTATTTTGGCACATATAGAAGCGTGAAATCGGGACTAGAGCACTGTGCTTTTCTTGATCCATGGAAACGGCTGAAAATTTGCCCTTTGCACTGATGCTACAGCGATGAAAAAGGAAACCTAATGTCCCGAATTGCTACATTTCAGGGCAAGCATAACTAGACCTGCACTGCTAGGAGACACGTCCTTTGGGTGTTGCAGTTTGTGAGCTCTACGTGTGGATGATACATATGTTTGCTGTAGAAATAGGCTAGAATCGAGCAAACGGAGAACAAATCGGGACGACTCACATCGGAAAACTGGTCACTGCATGCCAGAAAACAGAAGCAACCTTACCCTTCTTTGACTGTCGTTCAACATCCTCCCAAACTCGCAATCAAGCTCCTTCTCGCTTAGGGCTAGAGTTTCGCGAGGAATTTTATTTTTGCACTATACGGACATTACGTGCAGAAAGACGCGCAGGGCTTTCTTGCTTTTTTTTCTCCGACCCAACTTTGTAATTCCAGAAGAAGGTTTGGGTGCAGCAACTTTGAAATCTTTCTGGGGCACCTTCTCAAAGCTTACTTCAAAATAAGGTACACATTCGCATAGCTTCAGAAGTGCGTAACTAGGCAGATCCACCTCGACGATGAGTTTCCACCAGAATTGCAATTCTACATCCATCGATCGAAATGTTTTTGATATCTCATCTCCCATGTAAAACTGCTAAAGAGTGCAGAAACAGTTTTCGGCTCACCGATAACTGCACCGATAACTGTTTTATTATCGTGAATAGTTTTGATGCTGGATGTCCAAAAACTATTTTTTTTCTCAAATAATATTTAATTAGAAAAATAAAAACATACATCCTTGCACTCAGCCACAGCTACAGCACCAAAGAGCATTGTACAACCCTTAGCTTTTCGGCTTTCCTTGCGAGAATGAAGACAGTCGACCATCGAGACGGACACTCCAGTTTCTTCTGAATTTCACTAATACGTGATCAGTACTCCCAATGGTTTGTTTTACATGAGAATTTCATATTTAACATTGCATCTCGGTTGTTTCGCAGGACCCTAGAATTTATAGCCTCACTACCAAATGCGCCGCATAGCCGACCTAATTGAGAAACCATCAAAACGAAATCGGATACATCCCGATGTTCAGATGTCTCCCTCTATTGTTCTCTGGAATTCTAGGTGAGCGCGTCAGAGCCTAGATTCGTTTATACGATTGTACAATTCTACCATTTCATGGGCAAAGATAATCATTATCGGCCACTAGATTCATAGACAGCACCATCTCTTGGAAATAGCAATCGTCTTTCTCAAGTGTTTCCAAAATCTCAGGTCGTTCTCCAGCCGTTCATGCAACCTCGCCCTCCATATGGTGTGAGCTGCAAACAAACCTTATTTCTTGACTCTGTTTCCGTTTTTGAGTGTTGTGTTGCCGAAATCCTCAACCCAAACATGAATGTAGCCCCATCAAGTTGCAAACACTCTAAAATATGCTCGAGCTGGCCTTCGCTAGCAGCAATCCAGAATATTCAGTTAGCATGGGTTCCATTTCTGGATACCAGTAGCCCATTCTACACTTCATTTGGAGCAATCAAAGGCCAACCGCCGTGTGGCCCTCTCATTTGGAATAGATTGCACCCAGAAAGGTAATTAATATTTTTCTAATGCACATCAAGAAAATATCATGGTGGAGCAAACAGACCAATAATTTTTTACCTTGGCTACATGCAGCTTGGCAAGAGGCAACTTGTTAGTTCAACCTGTCCACCACGATGGAAGAAGTGTTGGGTATTGTCTGACGCCATCGGCGAAAAGTGTTCACAATAGAGTGGCTTCTGAGTCACTTGCACTCCACAACTCTCTCATGCGTGCAAATCCGGAGACATGATCTGGGAAATCAGAAAAATGTATGGATGTAGCTTCATTCCCGAAAAAAGTACGGCTTGAACGATTCGGGTAGTAAAACGCAAAGTGCCCATTTTTACCAACCATGCCTGTATCGAATGTCCGAAAATGCTAATCCTTGTCACTGACTCGGAATGTGGGCATCTTACTCTTGGCGATTTGCGGCCATCAAAGTTATCTTTTTGCGAGGGGGGCTGCCTGCTTCTTAAAAACACCTCGGGGCATCTGTTCACGTTTGCCACGAATCGATCAAATGCAGAATCCGCTCTTGCTTTCTCATAAAATGAGTACATGAAGAATGATACTCAATCGTGGAAAAGAGTCGTTGTTTATGAACATGTAAGATAAACCATTCCCTTTGACAGCTCCTACCCCGTCTTGTGAAGAAAATAAATGTAGGGTAGCGAAGAGGGAGAAAATGGTTCTGCCAATTTATGTTGAGGGTTTGTTCCAAAAATAAATTATGAATGGAACTAACACTGACTGGCAGTTCCAGCGTGGAACTGCAAAGGAAGGCACCCTACTCCCAGTATAGAGGCTAAAGACAACTCCAGTTGGTACATAACTCACAATATGGGAATAAAGAAGTTTTTTAAGCCTAAGGAAGACTTGACGAAAGAAGACGTGGACGATGTTTTACAAGATAACGGTATTGTTCGAAAGGCTGATGATACTTCCCACAAGAGGAAGTTCAAGTTTGGTGAATTTTCCAAGTACGCCCAAGGCCAGTCTTTTGCTCAGGATCCCTTGAGACCTCGCATAGAAGGTTTCAGCAATAATGAAGCTGAGAATAGTGCTCAAGTCCATTCCTCGGAATCATCCAATGATCCCTACAACCCAGCAACGCAATCAACAGTTTCCGGTGTTAGCGCATCTTCTAACCAGCAGTTGACATCAAGCAATACTGGATCTTTACAGGTGGAGCAACAGAAACAAACCAATCTTGGCAGACAGTTTACTTCCAATGGTTCTTCTCAAAATCATACTGGTGGCGCTCCTCCATATCATACATACGACCCCTATGCACCAGATAACGACACATATTCGGCTCATCCTGAGCGGCTACAACAGCAACAATTAGAAAGACCTGACTCACAAACATATGATGTATACGCCAATCAAGCTGAGACCATACAGGAAGAATTAGATTTCAACAGCTATCCGGGAGAGGCCTCTAAAACGACAGCATATGATCCTTATCTTGATTCGCAAACGCAAGTTCATCACCAGGAACTTGATGAAGTTGATGAGGAAGACGAAGAGGTCAACAGGATAAGACGTCAAACCAAGGATGTGCGGGAGGCTACTGTCAAATCTACTCACAATATTCTCGGGCACTTGAGACAAGCTGATGACACAGCCACCAACACACTGGGAGTTTTAGGATCGCAAAGAGAAAGAATGTATGAGATTGAGAACAATTTAAATCAAATGGGAACCCAGCAACGGTATGTAGATGAACATGTGAAAGATCTGGAGCATTACAATCGAGGCTTGTTCCACATAAAAGCCAGCAATCCATTCACTAGAAAATCGAGAATGAGAAAAGCTGAGGAGAAGTTTTTGGCTGATAAGGCAGCTGATAGAGAAAGGGATTCGGACTTGAGCTCAAACTTGTACAATGCACAAAACACAATAGCGGATCAGTTCAGAAACCACAAAGATCCGGCTGTTCAATCTGAGTTGAGAGAGAAGTACGAGTACGAGAGGAGAATGAAAGAAGCATCCAAGTTTCTCGGTGAAGAAAGGGATGAAGAGGACGAAAGAATGGAGGTCGAATATAGCAAAAACATGGACGAGGCCCAGAAGCTGGCCAGCAATCTCAAAAAGAAAGCTAATATTATGTCTAGCGAGCTTTTAGTGCAAAACAAAAACCTGAAAGAAATCAGTGAGAAGGTGAATAAAGTTGACGATAAGTTGGTTCTGACTACAAGGAAAATAAGGGGTATTTAATTGACGAAATAGGTTTGTACAAGTGTTGATTTATTGGATCATGCCTAAGTCGTGAACTCTGAACATTTACAGTTGCTCCGTTATCGGTCGCTTCTGATTATGTAATCGCTTTTTTTTCCCAGCAGAAAAGGTATTGTGGCGAATTTGAAATGAGAGCTCATTTAAATATTCGTATAAGAGTCTACATCACATTTGTTTCAACCGATACCCCATCCAGGTTTGGTTTCGTTGTTCAGCCTTCTTAAGTTGGTGATTGATTCATAAAGTCTCCGAAAGCTTCTGTTATACAAAATGGTAGCGAGTAAGGTGAGACAGATCATCTCTGCGACACGGCGGGCAGCCCGTAACCTCCGGGAAACATTCGACGAAGTTACAGAGCAGCTGATTGCCAACCAACGCCAGAGGCAGTTGGAAGTACAACTTGAAAAGGTTCCTGTAAGACGAGGACAATCACAACACCCATTTTTGAATCGTGGTGGAGTTGCCAAACGGCAATTCTCAACTATTGCAAGAAGAAATTATTCGACAAGGCCTTCGGTTACTATCAATCATCTAAAAAAACCAACAGTCACCTCTTTTACCAAAACAGTTCTCTATCAGGTTCAGCCTTTCCGGATGTCAACAAGAGTGGATTCACAAGTTTTCATTAGCAGCGGTGTGGCGCCTGGTTCTTTGTATAAGCACTTTGTCCACCACAACTCAAGAATGTTTTCGACATACGGGAGAACTGCAACTTCACAGGCTGCTCATAATCTGACACAAGGTTTGAGAGCTACTTTTCTCAGAGGTCAGCAGTTATCTTCCAAAATCATGATCAAAGACCACACAGGCTCGATCAATGCCAACAGATTTTTTGTCGATCAGGACATGAGACTCGCAAGCATGAACTCGGAATTTGTTCCTCCAATTTCAGATGGTTGCGTTGTTGAGTTCAATTTGACATCAAAGTTGAGACAGGAGGAGTTACTCCCTCAAAAATTTATTCTTGATGATGAAATTCTAGTGGATTTCGAGAAATTCTATATCAACAGAGAATTCGAATACCGAATGATGATTTTGAGTGACATCAAGTCTCTGAAAGATAGAATTGGCACACCTAGCATTGAGAACATCGAGAGAAATGGTAACACCATTGTACGATGTCACTTTCCAAACTGTGAACCCTCCAAGATGGAAATGCTACTATCCGAGTCAGGAATAACCACAGGTATTGTGAAGAGCTCTGGGGCATCATCTTTCAGTTCAGAATCGAGTGTTTCTTCGTATCCTTCAAGCAACAGTTCTTACTCATCTTATGTGAATCTAGGTTCTGAACAATCTGTCACTGAGCCTGTTTTATCTAGTGGGGACTCCCTAGTATCAGGAGAGAACAACAGTTACTTCTACTCCGAGCAGCATGTACTTTCCTCTGTTGATCTTTTGGATTTGCTTGACCCAGAAGTCGTAAACACTGGAAATTACAATGATTTCAACATGGTGATTGTGGATAATTCGAACTAAGTTTTCAATGCCAACAAATTCTGTTTTCTACATCAGATTCCTCATTTTTGTTTATGTATTTATGATTTTTATGGCTGGTTTACAAGTATAAGGTGCAAGGTATACGAATATTTGAACTTATTATAGTAATAGCCTATAGGAAAGAGCTTCTAATGTATTTACAAAAACATCCACATCAAAAAAAAGTTGTTCGTGTATCTATTGATAAATAATATGTGTTCCAATTGTTACAAGTGTTATTAGGTAGCAAAAACAGGCCTTGCACAATCAGCTACTCGATAACTTGTGAAAGTGAAGATTGTCTGCATATACCGCTATTTTGAAATACTGAACTCAAGGATTACCTACCATGACGGAGGGCATTCAACCGGATTTCTTAACCCAATCGCAAGAGGATAAGGTGGTTTTACAGGAAACACACCCTTCTATTTCCGAAGACAATTCCCACAGCGTGGAAGACGTTGCCCAAGTCGAACACAAATCCGCATCAGAGGATTCTTTAAGCTTCCACGATCCTGAACCTTTGGAAAATCAGGAATTGTCACATTCAGAAGAAAGTGAGACACAAAACGAAAACACCGTTCAGAAGGCTCTGGAAAATCAAGAGGACGACCAATTAAACTTGCCTGAAATAGCGGGCGCTAGTGAAAGCCTATCAATAGAGCTACCAGATGTTCACAAAGAGTTCCAAAAAGAGTTGATAGCAATCGAAGATACAGAAGATGCGAAGGACAATATCACAGGTGAAAAGCAAGAGATAGCCTTAGTCTCGAACGGCCAAAAAGTGAAGATACAAGATGAGGATCAAAGCTTGGAAACTGCTGATCAAAAAGCATACGTCTCTTCAGGATACAGTTTGGAGTCCACGGTCAACAATGGCAGCCCAGAAGAGAAAAAAGCATCAGCTCCGGAGCTTCCACCACGGGAAGAAGAACCTGTCTTGATCAATGCAGAGGATATCCCGGTCCACAGTGAGACTGAAATTCAGTTGATGCAAGACTTGTACCCACAGAGTCCTGTTTCAAAGCAAGTCAGGTCTTTTAAGAAATGGTTCACGTTCAACTTGAAATCGGCTTCCAACTCTACCGACAGTTTCAATGATCTAATTGAAAACTTGAGTACGCCATTGAGTTACAGCTTAGCGTTTTCCAAATACCGTGAAAACTTGGAAGATCTGCAGTCAAAGTCATTGAAAGATCAAGAATTGATTAACACAGGGGCAAACAGAATCAGGAAAACGTTCAATGAAATCAAAACGGGAATAGAATACACGAACGATAACGAGTTGATACAAGGCATAAACTGGGAGTTTTGGTCTCAAGTAGTGAACGATTATAGCTCAATTGTGGAAAAGAGATCCGACGAGTTATTGACACATATTACAAATGGTATACCAAGAGAATTAAGAGGAATGGTTTGGCAAGTCATTTGCAACTCCAAGTCTCCCGAGCTGGAAGACGTTTTCAGAAATTTGAAAGGTCTAGACAGTGATTATGAGAAACTTATAAAACGGGACTTAGCTAGAACTAGTTTTGTTACCAACAGTGCTGTGAAGACTAAGATTGATGATTTATTTGAAATAATCAAAGCTTACAGTCTTTTTGACAAAGAAGTCGGGTACACTCAAGGCATGGCTTTCATTACGGTTCCACTTCTGATGAACATGGAGGCAAGTGAAGCGTTCTGTATGCTAGTGAAACTGATGAATAACTATGGTTTCAAAGAGCTTTTTATCCCCAGTATGCCGGGCCTTCATTTGAAGTTGTATCAATTTGACAGGTTGTTAGAGGAACTGTTGCCGGACCTATCCTCTCATCTGAAAAGACAGGGAGTCAAATCTTCGATGTACGCGACACAATGGTTCTTGACTTTATTTGGTTACAAGTTTCCTCTTGAGATGGTGTTAAGAATTTTTGATATTGTTATTGCAGAGGGACTTGAATCTGTTTTGAAGCTGGCGGTGAATCTGATGATGAAAAACCAGCAACATCTGTTGACATTGACATTTGATAATTTGCTTCCTTTTTTGAAAGAAAAGTTGTTCTTTCACTATGTTGACAATTCGGGAACTACAGAAGACCTTGGAGAAACTCTTATTTCCAGAAACTTGAAAAACAGTTACTCCAACAGAGAAATTTCAATTGATACTTACAAGCTCGAAGAGTTTGTTGCCGATTCTATGGCAATTTGTATTCTGCCTGCAACTCTGATGAGGTATGAGGCAGAATATGAAGAAATACATAGGCTAGAAGGAGAATTGGAGACAGAGATTGAGGAATTAAAAACGAAAAATGGCCAATTAATCAGGGAGATTAGAAATATTGAGGCGGCCTATGCTACCTTGAACAGGGAGCATGTTGAAATTGCGAACGAAATGGTTCAGGGGAAGGTGGCCATTGCTAATCTTCAAGATGAAAACCGTCAGTTGAACAGTCAAATCGAAGAGCTGACAAAAAGACTCAACCTTCTAGAGCAGCAATCTGACACTACTATTGACTTTACGGGTGAGATATCCAACAATATGGATATGGAGATTCAGAAGACCATGGAAAGGAACTTGGAAGTGATGGAGGAAAATCGGGTTCTCGAGGAGCAGCTCAGTATACTGGAGAAACAATATAACGAGGTGAAGAAAGAAGTGAGCGAAATGAAGCTAACAGGTAAGTGGCTTAAAAAGGGAGCATTTTGGTGAATTCCGATTACATACTGCATTTGGACCATAACGAGGCGTGTGAATGAAGATTGCGAGCTCTGACGATTCATCGAACATAAGTAAATGGTAGCCATCGTGTCTGATGAGATTGATTTATTATGTCAATTTTTACGGGTAACGATTTTTTCGAATTTTGGCTGGGTGAGAGTGGGACTTAAAAAAATCTTTCACGAAATTGAATCAATAATATTCAGACAAATATGGATGAAGGCCATTAGTTCTAGTGTTTGGAGCATCGATCATTGTTAGCTCAGTGGTATCTTTCCAGTAGTTGACTCAAAAAGATGTTCTGGCATAGTAAGGTGTTTCCTATTTCGTCTACTTCATGGCAGATAAAGAGATTGTTCTCGAACTCGATTACAAGGAATGCTAGAAGCTACAAACCAGTGGTCACAAGACAACTCAAACAGAGACCGGTTCTCGAAGTGGGTGACGTCAAGCCAAGAACGGTAGTTATACCATCAGAACAACCCAAATACCCAGATTATCCTTATGGGGAATCCAGGATCTTCAAGAGAAGCAACAGAGGATTGTACGGTGGCCAGTTCATATCCTTTGGTAATCAAATATCCGAAATGAAAAACAAGTCAAGAAGAATTTGGCTTCCGAACGTTGTGAGAAAGAAGCTGTGGTCGGAATCATTGAACAGATTGCTTCCATTAAGGCTCACAACAAGAATTCTCAAAACTATCACCAAAGAAGGTGGTCTAGACAACTATCTTACGAAAGAAAAAGCTGCAAGAGTCAAGGAACTGGGTCCATTGGGCTGGAGATTAAGATACGATGTGCTGAAGGCGAGACAAAATGCAGAAAAGCAACCTACAAAGAACTACGAGACTTTCACTTCCGCCGAAGGCCAGCAGTTTAGAGTGTACTTTGAGGGCCAATTCAAAGGGGAAACCGTCAAGGTGATCACCGGGAGAAGAAAGCTTTTACAGAAGCTTTTCCCACTGGTCAAATATCAAACACCGGGCAATCTGAGGTTTGCAGCATTCAACAACAGGCGCAAAGATGCTTCATTTGCCGAGATACTCAAGGAATTTGAGCAATTTGACGTGGAAATGAGCGACGTTCTTCTGCATTGAATCAATTTCTTCATCTTGTTGGCTTTGGCTGACTCATCTTGTATATACTTGCGTTTCCTTCTGTTTTCTTAGGTGTCCCATATTCCAATGATAGAATATCAATGCATGTACATTACTCTAGTACTGTTTAGGGAGAGTACTAACTGTATGAGGAAGAGCTCTGAGAGGTGCGAAAACCAGGACTGGAACATCTTTACACCGTGTTGCTGAACGTATTCCGCAGTCACACACCACCTTCTGGAAAAGGAACATTTGTCTCCCACTAACGCGGGTAGTTTTTCATCAGCCATTTCAATTTTGGCAGATCTTATTTGGGGCTACCCTACTCGAACACAGTGCGTGGAGAAAATTTTCACTCTAGCGGAAAATTCAGAGAGGAACTCTGCTGGGAGCACAGCTATTGCAGGTTAATCATAAAAGTTGTTCTCCAAGTGTTTCTATAGGTTTAGACTCTAAAGAACAACGAGAAATATATTCAAAATGGCTAAGTCAGGTATGTTGAAACTGTTAAACTAGCTAGTTTTTGGTGTTTGAACACAAATGCAACGAATAAAGCAGAAGCAAAGAGGAATCATCAGTCTCTTTGACGATGTCAAGAAAACTCCAACATTCTCCAGCGTCTACATAACAACAGATTGTGCACAACTGTCCCAACCAAGGAAATCCATAGCATTCATTGGCTATCATTCCTAAGTTGAACGTTGGTTCCGTGAAGGTTTTGACTACCCTTTATCCTTAATTAAATGTATCAAATAGATTCTCACAGACTAGGGAAACTGTATGTGATGCACTGAATTGTGGTACTGTGGATCGTTCACCTTCTTCTTTCAGTTTGAAATTCGTTTTGCCATTGCTAGCTGTTCTTTTTGTCGCAATAAGTTACTAACTCTTCTCTAACAGGTATTGCCGTCGGTTTGAACAAGGGTCACAAGGTTGAATCCAAGAGCGTTGCTCCTAAAATCTCTTACAGAAAAGGTGCTCTCTCCAAGAGAACTGCTTTCGTCAGATCTCTGGTGAGAGAAGTCGCTGGTCTTGCTCCATACGAAAGAAGAGTCATCGAGTTGATTAGAAACGCTGGTGAAAAGAGAGCTAAGAAGCTTGCAAAGAAGAGACTCGGTACTCAAAAGAGAGCTAAGGCTAAGGTCGAAGAAATGTCCCAGATCATTGCTGAATCCAGAAGACACTAAATATCGAGGAGAATCGAGGTTCAAAACAATGATCTGCTTTCATAGATGAGAAAAGCTGAAGTGCTGTGTTATTGGGTTTATAGCACTTTTAACATAATCTTTCATACTATATGGGGTGCCATGGTTTGCAATCGTCATTTTGTTCAGCACGTCTATAGCTCTAGGCTTACTCGCAGCGATACGTAGTGGTGTAAAGATGTTTCGGTCAAAAGTGGCGAAACGAGATCAATTCGGGCGAGCTAGCTTTAGCTGAAATGAGAATGAGGTATTTCGCCGTAACAGTTCAGAACATTGGAACTGCCCTTGCTCATGATCGAGACATAACGACTGAACAAAAAGCTGTCGCTTTTGCCACTATACTTTCCGATTTGAAGTGATATATACCATGATTCGAATACTGCGGCGAGCCTTTTTGGCAGCTCCGAAAATAGAGAAGATTAGACTGTACTCAGAAGCAGGAGTTCCTCCGTCATATTTTAGAAATCCCTCTGATCCACCAAAAACTCTAGATCAACTGAGGTATCCACAAGTGCAACGACCTCAACAAACTTATTCTAATCATCAACAACATCAGTCTTATGACTATGCTGCTCGCGGAGGGGCAGCTTCGATAAATGCCGGTTATCAGCCAAAAGCCAATTCTCCAGTCGCTGATTCTTTGAACGACAAATATGGATCGTCTAAGTTCAAAAATCTGGGAATTGGATTCGGCATAGGTTTTGCATCACTGACCTTGAGTGTGACTCTTGGTGTATTGCTGTTTGAGCTTTTGGAGAAGTTGCAGGACTACGAGAAGCAGCTGAATCTCCTTCGCAAGAACCAAAAGGAAATGCTTGTTCAGATGCAAAATTACAAAAAGAAGATCACGATGGCGTCCATCGAAAACTCAAAAAAGCATCTAATGATAGAGGGCAAAATGCAGGTGCATGTTGCTCTTCTTAGAGAGCAGCTTCTTGAGAGCGGAGCTGATCCCGTGACAATTGAGGAAGCAATCGCAAAGTTCGAACAAAACGTGAAAATGGAAACTACTGCAACTACGATAAATCTTTGGGTTCCTGGTGAGTCTCGTTTGAAGTCTCTCATCCCAGATGCGCATGAATACTCAACAAAGAAGTGAAGGCTTTTCGGATAAACTTTAATTTACATAGACGTACTCATAGAACATTCACATAGCAATTCGCAAGGTGGTGTACATTCAAACAAGTTTCACTTTATATAAAACAAGCCGTCTTGATTCAGCTTACAAAAAGTGCGCTTATCAAATTTACCTGAGGTGAGAACCTCTTGTCGCTATAAAAAGAAAAAAATTTCGAACTTGACGTTGAAACCTTCTTTGTTTCTTCCTTTCGATATAAATGTCTTATAACCTTATAGGCGCCCATTAGAGTCACAGGCAATATCTTGCAATATATTGTCAGTGCTCGGGTCAGCCTTAGATCTACTCGGAGAAGCTTCTGCTTTTCCTGTTTTTCTCGGCCTTTAAATGTCGTGCCAAAGATTGTCCATATCGTGGTTACGCGGTCCTTAACTCACATTTCGAATGTCTTGACCTGTAGAGCAAATACTCATTTGCGACAGTATGATCATGTTGTTCCTTGTAGAGAGTTCAGGGGCCCATGCTGTCCCGATCAAACAAGATTAGCATCCATTTTCTCTTTCCTTCGCTGTTCCACCTTGAATTTCAGAAGCCGTGGTATTGGACAGCAAGGTGTTCGGGACTCTTCTCCTTTTTCAGCATAGAATTTTGTACAACAATCATAGAGCTCATCTATGATTTTGGTACACTTTGCTTCATTATAGTTGTTCGCATGTAGACAATCTGTGTGTGTTAGAAAGAAATCTTCGAATCAGAAAAAGTCACTTTGAACAACTCACCTTGAATCGCACAGGCCTGGGGCTTACAAGGATCTGAATTTCGGTTACCCATGTTTCTTCTGGCTCAGTGACTCCGTAACAATCAAGTGGCAGAATCGTTCTTGGCTCGTCCTCGGTCATAGACAGCCTAGCAGAGCGTTGCTGCTGTCTGCGAGACGGAACACAAAAATAGAGGTCGTGTATCAATATCAAATCAGGGATCACCCATCGATCCTCAAAAATAGGACCTGTGTAATTTATCCTTGTTTTAAATGTGGTTGATGGCGAGAAAAGCCCTCCAGCGGAAATATTCCAGTGAAGTTATACAAAAGATGACACTTCTGAGAAATATCAAAGGACTCAAACAAAGTCAAGACATGGAAGCTGAGAAAGAGACTACAAGGTCCTTCTCGGGGGAAACAGAGGGGATCTCTAGCTTAGGGACTCCAGAGTCCACACAATCGTCCATCATAAAACCACAGATTTTGGATTCTGATCTGCGATTCTTCTCTATGAAAATGTTCAGCAAGGCCAAACATGACATCACTACAGTCAATCTCGACTCAATTGCCCTCCCTGGGTCAAATGTCAGCCTTCTGGCTCACGCAGACACCTGGGGGCTCTTACATTTTAAATTTCACAGACAAACTCTGGCATGGTTACACCGTCAATATAGAGCTTTTCAACAAATATCCAACTGGTACAATTACGTATTGCTAATGTTATCGGTGTATTTTTGGTGGTTCATAAATGGATTAGGGATTTTCCCAAACGATCTTGGCAAAAGCCAGGATAGCACTGCATCACTTATATCTCAATACCCCAATATGATAGGATCACAGAAAGAGAGGCCAGGATGGCTAACAAATGCTAGATTTCTACCTGTCAGGATCGGAAACCACGCTTTAAGGAAATCACTAGCTGCAACGATTCCAAAAAGTAAGCTGATTGTTAAACAGGCAGTCGGAAACAAACCGATTCCCGAAAACTTGTTTGCCATTTACGAGCTCAACCCATTGGTTGTCCCCCCTGCTCCTGAAATCCCTGCGCCTTATCTGACAGCAGAAAAGAAAATTGTCATACCTGACAAAAAGGAGGTTTCCAAGGTTCTGTCAAAAAAGGCAGAATGGGCAGCTGCTCACCACACGCATAAAGCTTTTGAGATTATCAGGGTCTGTGCCGAATCAGCAAGATTGATAAGCTGGGCAGTTTATGCAGGTATTGGATCTTTGACCATTTATGAGAAATCAGGAAATCCTTGGAAAGATCTGGCTCGTTTGAGCTCCATGGTCCAGTCTGAAATTGTCTCGCTGAATGGCGGGAAACCCGACCAAAGGACGTGGATCAAATTGGTGAATCTAACTCAAAACGAAAGCGTGACAGTTGATGATGGAAACATCAAAATTGGTGCTGGTGGCGACCTTACAAGTCAAGATATTGGACTGGAAACATTGGAGCCCACTCCAATTAGTGCTGAGCTTGGCTTGGCTTCAGCTCGAGAGGAGCAGGGTGTGATGGAGGTTCATGGACACATCACAGTGACTCTTGTGTCTGAAAGCGATGGTATGGCAAGATTCGTCAAGATGACAAAAAGTTATCTGAATCTTGAAGGAAAACATAACAACAATAATGCTCTGTCTTTGGAAGCTGTGGTTGATAGAGAGCTGAGCCGCATTGATTCCCCTGATTTGATAATAAAGTTTGCACGCGAGAGATCTTTTCTGGACTCTTTGGGAGGGGCTCCAATCTATGATTTCCGGAACCAGCCTCTGTTTGTTTCACGGCATGGTCAAACAGACTTTCCTTTCTTTCTGAGCTGCCTGCAAATGTATGCTGATCAGAACAAAACTTAATGCACCAATTCCACTATTATTTTTTCCTTCTTGCTATCATTTTCTTTTTTCATAAATTTCTGGCAATCAAATTCGCTGTCAATCAGTGTTATCTTGTAGGAGCGAAATTGAAACTTAATGAGATTTGCCTTCTATATTGTAAATGCTTTGAATTGATTTCTCTTTTTACAGTCATCGCAAGTTTTGTCATCGTGCTGACTAATTCTTGAATCCATAACTTCATTCATTCGATAGAAGTCTTTGATTGCCGTTATTAGCTGAAACTCCACTGTTCTTCCCGAAATGGCCGTTGATAAGGCATCTGAAGATAGAACTGATCAGTCTCTTGAGAACAAATTCGACTTCGTTCACTCAATTGGAGATCCAGATGAAGATTTTCCAATCCGGGAAGTCGAACTTGAAAGGCCTGCTGTTTTGGATAGTAATGGGCCTATTTTCTCGAAGCCTTTTCTCGTTATTGGAAGATCATCTTCAAACTTCTGGAAGTCGCAAAGAAAAGAGTCACCAAACTCTTTATTTTTCAAAGACCCGGCTCTGAGTGCCAACCATATTTCGATATATCTGTTTCCAACCTCTGAAGATGAAAATAGCCAGATGAAACTCTTGATCCGTGATTGTTCGGAACACGGTGTGTTATTACAAAAGGCGGATGAGGAAAAATGTGAGGAAATCAAGACACGTGAGTTTGTATGCATGGAGCATGGTGACATCATTGGCTTGATAATCACCAACCGCAATTCTTCTGTTCCAGATACTGGTCATAACATTTTTAAGGATTCAAAATATCAGTTTCAAGTTGCAACCAACGAAATGGATCAACTGGCGTTGATCAAACTGAACAAGGCGATTTTCTCCTCTGCAACAACTGCTTCTAGCACTTTGAATATGGGTGGAATACATGAAGATCATTTGAAGCTATCGGATCTCTTGCCTCTTCAGAACAATTCTGAATCGGCTGTAAGCCCATCTGTTTATGGTGAGCATGAAAATACAATCTCTTTCTTGAGATCACTCCGCCCATCGCACACTCACAACATTGACAACATTCTACAGGAACTTCTTTCAGAATACAAAAGTGAGCGTAAAAGTCAACTCGGAGGATATCTTGGTGTTGAAGATCCTACGACTGTGCACAATGTCCTCAACGTCTCCACTTTCTCAAAAGTCATAGACACAAAGAATTCGAAAGAGTTGGAACGAGACAATTTTGTCAAGCTGGAAGAACCTTTGAGTGCCTCAATTGGAGACAATTCTTATTCTGATTTTAACAAAAATATGGAACATAGCTCGGAGGAAAACCTGGAAGACGACTGTGAAGGCTCCCTCGAGAGTGATTCGGAATACGACTCAGAAAACTATCCTGAATTGTCATCCGAGGATGAAATTGTTGTGATTCAGTCTGAAAGTGATGACTCCGGTCCTGAGGAGGAGTTAATGGTTAAAACTGTGAACTCATTGAAGAGAGAAAGACTCGATGTCTTAGAAGATCCTACTGAAGGGCAACGGAAGAAGCAAAGAATGGATATTGCTTCCGAAGCACTCAGCCTGCAGTCTGTTTCCGGTGACCAAGATCAAAGTTCACCCCTCTCACTTTTGGACACAAAAAGGTCTTTTGCAGCAGGTCTTGCATTAGGCTCGGTTGCGACTTTTGGAGTACTATCAGTTCTGGGGTCTTATCTCCAATGAGCAGTAGAATGAGGGAACTTTTTTACATTTCCGTCTGAAGCAGTAACTCACTTTTTTTTGATACCCTTATGTGATGAGTTTTCAGTGTTTTGCAATTTTTGAAAGAGGCTTTTATCTTTGTTTTTCATTTGGTTAAAGGTGGATTGGTTGTGTTTTTGTCTATTACGTTATATCATTTAATATCTAGCAACATTAATGTTTTTCTGTCAGACATCATGACTGTTGTTGTGGATAATCAAAGTCCAATCAGATCTGAGTATGATTATGAGTTCGCTAATCGAAAGTATGCTCACTCCAATAGCAATACCGAGCCACAGTCCAACGACTTGTAGTTCAAAGTAAAAAGCAAGAACCAGCTCAAAAGGAATGCCTACCACGTAATAGGTAAGAATACTAAGAATTGAACCAACTTTCTGTCTACCTTGACCTCTTAGCAAAGCTGCACAAATCACATTGATGCAGTCCAGAAATTGATTAAAGCCAACAACCACAAACAGCATTGCAGTCTTATCAAGAAGTTTCTTGTCGTTAGTGAAAAGTTTTGCCAAGTCGTATCTGAAAAAAAACATCCACGAGAAGTTGCAAACACCAAGTATTACGCTAGTCCAGAGAGCGACTCTGGTGAACACTGCATAATTCTGGGATTTAGCACCAATTATATTTGCAACTCTGGTGGAACAACATATTCCAATCGCAAATGGTATTTGGAAAGCGAACGAAGCGACTGTGCTGACAATTGATTGTGCTGAAAGCTCTGTGGAGTCGAATTTTGTCGATAGGAAAGTTGCTATTTGAAAAGCAAAAGCTTCGGACAAAACCATTAATACACCTGGAATTCCAAGTCTAAAAATTTGACTCCAATTTTCCAGCAACGACAACAAGGTGATCTCAGGGTTCCAGCACTGATACCCATCAATGAAGTATATGTAAAGAACCAAAGCTGAAGCAATAATCCAGTACGTGATGACAAAGGAAATTGCAGGAGAAAGAAATCCCACTGTTTGTAACAGCAGCGTGTTGAATCCAACGCTCAGCGGAATGGCCAGAGAAATGATTCTTGTTGGTATGCTAAACTTGTTCTGGGACTGAAGGTATCTTTTGGAGCACTCAAAAATGATAATTGCAGGAGCGACCAATGGCATCAGTCTCAGATACGCTGAGCAAAGCTCAGCTATTTCCTCATCAATATCCAGTTTATTCAGCAAAGTATCTGAAAACGTCCAGAAGACCATCGACGGTATAAGAGTCACCGTGAGTATCACAATACATCTCTGGTAATATAGCCCAACTTTCTGGAAGTTCCCAGCACCAAATGCAGTTGAGCAAAGTGTGTCCATAGAGGTGGAGAATCCATTCACTACAACTGGACCAGTAATGTAAAAAGTTGAGATGGAAAGTGAACAAGCAGACATAGACTTCTCGCCCAGCTTGCTCGCATAAAACACAGGAATCATGATTTGGAAAAAATATTGGAATAGGAAAGTCACCAGTACTGGAACTGAATTCTTCACTATGTATCTAACCTCATCTCCAATCGAGGAGATTTCTGTTTCGGATTTGATGACATCTAGACTCGGAAAATCTGAAGATGAGTAAGACTCATTTCCATCTCCATAGGCAAGCAGGCCTGTTTCTTCACTCACCACCTTCGGTTGAGTCTTCATCGGTGAGCCAGTGGCCATTCTGCTCCTTTCGTGGTGTTTCACCAGTGTTTATTCCCAGCTGTTGCTAATTCTCACGCTTTTATCTCGAGTTTGTCAACATCTTGTGCTTCGCTTTTGTTTCTCGATAGCGTCCCCCCTGAAAAATTTCAACCCGCTAAGTGAACCGCCAGCAGCTTATCAAATTACCATTTTGGGAAACATCCCTGGAAATCTGATAATATTATCAAAAAGCTTTCTTTTTGGTGCGAAACATCCATCTTCGAAAAACCAACTGCTGGACCAGGACTCAGTGTCTGCTATATAGAGCAAACAACTCACGTTCTCCAGAATGATATTTCCCAGTACTGTTTGTTTGTTCCTTGTTGCAAACATTGGCCACCATTGTTGCCTGGCTTCGAGAGTTGGGAATGGTCAAAGCCAACTATTGCAATTCAGTGAAAAAGATCACTATGGAGTCGAACAACTTGCCGTGCAAAAGAGAATGGACGATTACGAAGAAACAAAATACAAATTTCTGGAGTCGTACTTTGGAGTCGATGAGGAAACAAATTCCCTTGTTTCACCCCCACATGTGGAACTACCCGAGCATTTGCAAAAATTGGTTTCAACTAAAATGAATTATCCGAACCCAGATGATACATCGGACTTGTATCCAGGTCTCATGGACAGATATCACGGTAACGCATTGACTGGATTTCTTACCTTTGCTCACACAGAACTTGAACAACGCTGCTTTGACTCAAACTCTGTGGGTGAAATTGAATTCGATATTGCTATATGTGGTGCTACCTTCGATACCGGTGTTTCATACAGACCTGGAGCCAGATTTGCCCCGGATGCTATTAGGCAGGCTACAAGAAGATTGGGAGCTACATATTCGCCCTATAGAGCTGGTTTCAATGTCTTGGATAACTGGGCAAAAATAGTCGATTGTGGAAATGCTCCTATGACTCCTATTGACAATAGAATGGCAATTGATCAATTATACAGGGCACAAAGAGCAACCCTGAGTCATAAAGTAACCTCAAAGAATCCGGGAAAATTCCCCAGAATAATAACTCTTGGTGGAGACCATACAGTCACTTTTTCTGGAATTAGGGCAGCCTACGAAAAATATGGAAAGCTCAGTGTTATTCATTTTGACTCTCACCTAGATACAGTTGACCCATACCGTATGAATTTGAACGTCACCGAGTATGCTGCTTTGAATCATGGAACTTTTCTTTACTGGGCAAGCAGAAAAGGTTATTTGACTGACACCAATATACATGCTGGCTTGCGGGGCTGGTATGAAGAGCCAGATGATCCGAAGAGAGATTTTGAACAATCCAAGTTTGTCAAGATACTTGCCAGGGATATCGACGAAATTGGGGTTAAAGGAATCATCAAAAAGATAAAAGAACGGGTAAAAGATACCCCAGTTTATATCACTTTTGATATTGACGTTCTAGATCCTGCCGGTGGTGGTCTTGCAACTGGAACCGTCGAGCCTGGCGGTTGGACTTCGAGAGAAGTTTTAGAAATACTAGACGGCTTGGAACGAATAAACATCGTTGGTGCTGATATAACTGAAGTATCGCCACCTTTTGACGTTGGAGAGGTTACTACTCAAACGGCAGGGGAGATTGTGCGATCGCTTCTTGCCCTCATGGTCATCCATCCTGCCACTTAGTTTTTTTTTGCCATCAAATGACAATAGAAGGATTAACTAGTGTGATCCAATTATAGCCAAAATGACAGGCGTTCTTTCTGCAGGAGACCACACAAAACCAAGATATATTTCCTGTTCAATTCTTATGGAACATAATGTTTTACTGATCAGTTGAACACAATCAAAAGACTGTTTTTAATTTTGTCAATTCAAGTTTTAAAATCTTTCAATCGAAAAAGGTTGATGGAATATAAAATTGAAGGATAATATTTTGGGAAGTGAAACCAATCAATTTCATCAATCATAAATCGCATGGAAAGTTGTTAAAATTCTTTCACAATGGGATAAGCTTCTCAAACTGATGCTGATTTGAAGTTGGTCAGCTTCTTTGTAAATATGGGTAGCTGGCAAAAATTCATCAATCGCAGCAACAGTTATGTCGCATCGCAGCAGTATAATTGTAGCGGACTTAACACCCTTACACTTCTGAAATTTGTAGAAGTGCATCACAAGCTCAAGATTTTCGATTTTCCCTCCTGTGCAAAAGATTTGATAGTTGTATGACCATTAACTGAGTGTTTGAGGCATTGTTCTTGGTGATTGGGACATGAAACTGAGAGCATGTCGCAAACCAAAAATAGTTCATTTTCTGGAAGACTAGGTTCACGATCGCCCAGGAAAAGACCGCCTTCACGAGATGACGAGTTTTATATTAAACTACGTTCTCCTGCCAAAAGGTCGATGGCCGAGCTCAACAAAGCAGCAGCAGAGAAAGCCATGAATATCAAATTTCAAAAACTAGTCAAAGAAAAAGAATTGTATGAAAGGGATAATACCAATGGGTTGCTGGACCGTGAAGAAAGTGTTCTAGCTGATAGAATCATTGAGGAAAGCAAAAGAGACGGTCTAGGTGAACTTCACCTGGAATCAGAAGACAGCATAGAAGATGATGAATTTGAAGAAGAAAATGATGACGAAGACTTTGTTGGCGAAGATGGGGATACTTCGATACAACCGGCACTTGACAGCTCTGAGAGTTCTGATACTTCTGAAGACTTGGAAGAGGAAGATTTTCAAAAAAATACCAAAAAGAGAGCAAACGGAACAAAAAATCCTTTTCGAACCGAAGGCGGAGAAAAAAAAAGACCTGGTGGCCCTCGCAAATCAACCAACTCAGCAAATTCCTTTGACGGAGGAATTGTCAAAAAGGGACGTACGTCGAGAGATAAAAGTGTTGAGATTGATTCATTGGACTTGGAGCCATTGTTAGAAGAAGAAATTCGACCCATAAGTTCTTCGACTATCAAGCTAATGAATGTCCCCAATATACAAAGAGAAGAAGATCTGCTACTGAATTTTGCAGACGAAGAGAAGTCTTTATTTTACGATGGGCACGAAGGGTATTTTGAACAGCAGAAGCTCAAAAACAAGAAACCGGCTAGCAACTCAATGGCAATGGCACCTGAAATTACTTATGATGAGTACCATCGCTATAACAAGCTTTTGGAACTAGTATGTGATGAGCAAATTGAAAATTTGAATAACTACTACAGACTACAGTTCACCCAATGGCTTTTCGAGTTACAAGAGGAATTCGGACTTGCATTTTATGGAGTGGGATCGAAGAGGAACTTGGTGCTGGAATTTGTGCAAAAGGTCCTCACGAGGAAGCTATCGAAAACCAAATTCATTGTCGTAAACGGCTATAATCCAGACTTCAAAATAAAACAGCTAATTTCCTCAATCGGTGAAATACTATTCGGAATGAAAACGAACATCTCCACGCATATCCATGAATCAGTGAGGAATCTGGCAACAAGATTCAACAAGTCAGCCTCCAAAAAGTGTGTGCTACTCATCAACAATATAGATGGAGAAGCTCTAAGATCGGACAAAGTCCAACAGATTTTGAGTGAACTGGGCCACATACCACAAATTTCATTCATTTGCACCATGGATAATCTCAACACCCCTCTTTTCTGGAATTCAAGCATGCTTGCAAATTTCAACTTCATATGGCACAACCTAACCACTTTCAAACCTTACACGATTGAAAGCTCTTTCAAAGATCCCTTGAGTGCTGGAAGATCCAGCAACTATGTTGGATCCAAAGGTGTTGGATACGTTTTGAGCTCTCTCACTTCGAACGCTAAAAACTTATACAGACAAATGCTACTTCAACAGCTGGAGAATATAGACTCTAACGTCAAAACTACCGAAGACATGGAAAAAAGAGGCTTAATCAAGGGAACTGCGAAACAAAGTTTGAAGTTGAAAGATTTCTATCAATTATGTTTATCAGAGTTCATAACCTCGAACGAAGTTTCATTTCGTACACTTCTCGGAGAATTCGTTGAACACAAGATGTGCAAACTCACTAGAGACGTTTCTGGTGCTGAAATCATTTATATTCCATCTACTGTGGCTGAGATGGAAAAGTTGCTCGAGGAACATTTTTTGGACTAGCCAGAATATGACAAGATTTGTAACATCTTAATATGTGAATAAAGTGTTAAAATGCACATGGAATGACAATTTTGCATTAAAAAGAGCCAGTTATTCTCCTAAGAATGTTTTTTGAACTGGAACTTAGACCGACAAAGCGGACAGGTGGAAGAGCCAGAGCTTTTGAACCACCTATACAAACAAGCGGAATGAAAGTTATGTTTGCAGGTTGAACAGATTTTGTTTGGAGTCGAATGATCGATGACATGTAAGACGGAGTAACATATAGCACAATCATCATAGTTTTCAAAGTTCAGTCTGACATTATTTTTGAAATGTTGTATCGCCTCCAATATTGTTCCATTTTGAAAGTTGATAACATATTGACAAGAAAGCATCCATGATTTCCACTTCTTTTCATCGACACCCATCCTTGTGGAGCTTTGAACAGATATTTGAGATAAAGGATAATTCGTTGGCAATATGATCGACATCTCCAATTTTTGCTCATCAATCTCATACAGACATTTGACTTCATTGATGTTCTTGTTCAACCGGATACTAAATGAATCATCTTCGACAGAGATTTTGCCATCCAGACTTGATAAGATCTCTTCAATCAAAACTGGACTTATATATTTGACAACGAATTTTTCAAAATCCAATTTCAGTTGCCTGTCTCTAATTGAGTTGAACCAATGTTGCACGGTGCTTCCCCCAAAATATTTGCACGAAAGGTATAGTAGGTTGATCAGTAGCTTCCTATTTTCTTCTAACTCTCCATGGTAACTATCACTATAAGGATCGTAGCTCTTGATGTAATCTCGAGATTGGTCACCTAACTTGAATTTGCTGAGGTCCAATTGATTGACAACGATCTCCAGAAGCCCAAAAACTGTTTTTTCGTCTATCTGGTTTATGTAGTCTTGTCTGATTTTCTGCGATATGTTTCTGAAGTAAGCAAACATAATGTACCAACTCCACAGATATTTTTTTATCAGGAATGGTTCTTCGTCTTCCAAATCGTCTTGAAAGTTGTTTTGCATCACATTAGTAATAATAATTTCTGGAAGCTTTGCCTCATCTTCATTTTTATTCAAAAGAGTCTCCAGAAGCAAATCTTCTTGGATTCTAGGAACTAAATCACTCAAAATGGTGACAGATAAGCGCTGAATATCTGTCTTCTTCGAATTGATTAAGGTAAGAAGATCGTCAAAGTTCTTTTCAAATTTGATCAGTGGAGCATATTTCTTGAAAATGCGTAACATAAGTTCATTGATAAGTCTTGATGCTTGATTGGATGCACCTGTCTTTGCTTGTTCCAAAAGGATAGCAAGCAAATCGTCGAACAAAGTTTCATTATTATCACTCCATTCTTCGATGTCATCCTTGTAATTGTTTAACAGTATGAAAAGCTTCAGGGAAGAATAAAGGAGATACGAAGGATAGTTTTCCAAAGTAGCAGCATTTAGAGACTCTGAACACAACCGGTATCCCATCGATAGTATCTTTTCAAAAAATTCTGATGGGTAATTTGAATCGCAGACATAATAGACTTTTTTCAGGTATAGCTCAACGAACTCAATCATCGTATTCTTGACAGGATGGAATTTTTCATCATAAGCAGATTCGTTATCCAGCCAGTTTGAAATCACGTTTATCAGCAAAGAGAAACGTTGAGGAGGTAACAATTGAAGGTTTTCTGGCAACAGGGCATCCAAATCAAGATTGATATAGGAGTTGAAAAGAATCAACATCTCTAGTCCTTGCGTATCAACAGACTTTTCAGACCGAATGCTCAACAGATTTTCTGCAGATTGACTTCTTGGCCTGTCAAATTTTGGGTTAGTCAAAAACCTTTGGCCACTCAAAACCAGGATCAATTGTTTGACTACAGGAGTTTTCGTTGTGATGCCCAAACTTTCAATATTCAAAGTTTGACTACTTTCGAATAATTCAGAAAGTAGATTTTTGGCCACTCTTGCAGCGTAAAATCTCACATTATTATTGGCAGTGGACGAAGATATCAATGATGTCAAATAATTCAAAGGAGACAAAGTCTCTTCCAGGAAAGAGTCAATGAGCGTCGTCAGTTCAACACTGGCCATGTTCGAAAAAAGCTTCATTTTGATCTCCGAATGGAAAGATATCAACTGACTTTCCCAGCTGTTTTCGGAGTCAGCTAAAAAATTGAAATCTGAGCCAACCTCACCAACGATTGCCAGCTCAAACAACAGCTTGTTAGAGGAGTCAGGGAAAATAGCGGGAAACTTTTCTAGCAGCCCAAAATAGAATTGAGCTAGTGAAAACAAATTAGTCAAAGCCCTTTTATTTTTCATGAGATTTGAGTTCCCATTTTTCAGAAAATAAAAGATTCCATTACCCAGTGGGTTTGATACTGCTAGAGCTGAGTCTGGATCTGGTGTGATCGAAGATGAAATTGTTTCGGTGAAATTCTCTGGGAAAACCTTCAACACCAAATCTTTGGGCCAGCGTTCCAACTTGTCGAAAACATGATCAGTAGGTATGCCTTCAATGACAGCTTTTTTCAAAGCCGAAAGATAACTAGATTGAAACTTGGGATTTTGCAAATTCTGCTCCAGCTTTGCAGAAAGTGACGAAGAATGTGTATCCGATGAAGCCAACCATAAATGCTGCAAAAACCTCGTATTGGCTATGCTAAAGTCAACAAAAATGTCGTTCTCATAGTGCATATCGCACTTTTCAATAAATTTGTGTAGAGATGAAGGAGTAGATGCAGCGTGAAACAGGTTTTCCAAAACCTCTGGAGTCAGAAACTTGAACAACAAAGCTTCATTTTGCCCATCAACAAGATCCAGTTGACCAAGAGACTTTGCAATGTCAGATTTTTCATGAACATACTGGCTTAATTTTTCACATTTGGTGATATCGAAAGCCGGTAGCCTGGATAGCTTAGACAACAAAAAGTCTTTCTGCTCAGGGACATTTAATTTAGCAAAGATTGAATCGATGACCCTGTATCTGTCTTCGGTGGAGTGTGACTTGACAAAGTCAATTAGCACATTCACTGGTTGCTCTATGAAACCTGGCTTAATATGAGCATCTATATGTTCAATGAAGAGCCCCAATGCTTCATCGATGTTCGTGTTATTGCTTTTAACAAACACATCTATAACCAAAAAAGCAAGCACAGGAGGCTCTTCATTTCTTGATTGATCAGACAGCGACCGAATCGCATTGTTGAGTAAATCTTTTAAGAGCCCATTTTCTGACACTGATGATAGTTCGAAATAATTTTCGACAAAATTAGCTGTATTTGTAACGGAAAAATTGAAATTAGGGTATTGAATTTGATTGGAGGGCAGAGCGCTGACAATTCCCGAGCCGATATCAGATATTGGATCGAGATTGTCGTTGGAAAACAGCGAGAAGTTTTTCAATAATGGGAACATTGTTGGAGCTAGTTTCCTTGGCTTGTCCAACAAATATAGTAAAAGTTTCATGACGTTGTGTAATAGAGGAGTCGCATCGGAAGCTGGTAATGACTTAAACATTTTTGAAAAGAAATTAATGTAACATTTTAGAGATGCTTCGATAAAAGCTTGTAACTTTTCATTTTTCACATCACTTTCTAAAATAGCACAGTATGGGGCCGATGAATCCTGGTTTTCAAAAGAAAGAACCTCTGCAGGTAAATACTCAAACAGTTCACTAAGAACAGCATAATATGATACATTTGAGCCAAGAGAACCAATTTCCAATATGCTCTGTAGTTTTTCATCCGACTTTTTGACTGAGGTCCAAATAGATGGATCATATTTGGTAATTGCAACTGTGGTCTCCAAAAGAGACACAATTATTCCCGAGTACAAGATCGGATTGATTTTCTTGCTAATAGCAAGGCCTTTGATTGCAAATACCGCTAATTTCTTGAACACCTTAGAGTCTATCAGATATGATCCGTTGTCTAAAGCTAATGTTTTCAGCAATAAATAAATTGATTTTTTCAATTGGAAAATTTTGGAGCTAAACAAGTCATGAACAGTGTTAGAGTTGAGGATTTCATTCAGCAAAGCTAATGAGTCTTCTGTCAAATCTATACTCCTGCTGGTTGCTTTCTCCAAAAGTTGTGTTAACATTTGTATTGAACTCAGAATGACTCTTTGATATTTAGCTTCGCTCTCATCTTTACCAACAAATCTTTCATCGGAAAGAGTTTCACTGGAATCGAACATGGTAAGTTGATAACAGTAATTCAAAATCTGATGGCTGAAAACTTTCCATAGATTCTGAATTTTTTCGTCATTGTTTCCAAAAGAAGTCCTGATTGAGTTGATGGCAGCACTAGCAGCGGTACGGTCAGAATCAAAGCATCCGTTTAGCCAAATTCCCACAGTGTCTCTAAGATATTTAGCATATTTTTTACCTAATATGCTAGTGAACCTTGACTGTATTTGATGTGTTGTGAGTCTCACTTTTTTGGAGTTATCAATTGACAATTTGGCATACAACTGACACCAAGAAATGATCACAAGATCATTGTCTATTTCGGAAGGATCTCTGTCAATTAAAGCTAGAAGTTCGACAGCTGCCTTTTCCTTAGTGGTCTCGTCTCTTTTCAGCAATGCCTTAAAAACAAGTTTCAATCCGGACGAACAATTCAAGATGTTGGAATCGGGGATTCCAGTGATGTAGTTGAGAGAAACTTCAAATCCATTGGTACCTAGACCAGTAGATGCCCCAGTTCCAAATCTAGTACCGAAGCCGCGCTCGGTGGTTTGCGAAAAACCAAAGCCTCCACTAGTCATTTGGAATCCAAATAACTTCAGTCTCTTTTCTTGGATCGAGAAGATTAAAGCTTATTGAAAGAATCTTTGAGGATCAAGCAGTTTAAAATCTAAAAGGTGAAAAATTGAAGATGTTTCTTGCCATGCGTCGACAAAAATTCTCTCCGTCGACGGGTCCAAATCTAACTATCCATGTGGCGCAGAAATATAATTAGCCACACAAATTACCTGCCCGCTGCTCTCCAGAGTTCAAATCTCGGCCCAAAAAGGGGAATTGTAAACATCGAGGTTTCTGATGTTTTTGTTTTGAGACAAAAGCTCAAAAGCTGTTTTATCATAGAATAGAAAAGATAGAGACCAGTTTTTTGAGTAATAGAGTGCCAAAGACATTTGAAAGCTTTAGCATTCACTCTCTTGCTTTCCCCCAGCACTGATTTTCCAAAAGTTCAAAAGCCTTTGGGCTCATTAATTGCATAGATCAACCTTCATCCTGCTACTGGGGTCACAAGACACACTGATTTTCTTCCAGCAATATGTCTCGAAGACTGCAAGTGGATGCCATAGAATTTCTCAAAGGCAGAGTTTATCTTGGAAGCTATGACTCCCACCCGGAAAATACTGAGGAGCTGGTATTTTTCACAATCGAGGAGGCATTGCCATACAACGCTTTCCATCTGGATTTTGGGCCTCTGCACATTGGCCATCTATACAGATTTGCCGTCACCCTGCACAATATTCTAAATGATCCTGGAAACAAATCCAAAGCTGTTGTGTTTTACTCTTCAAAAGGAAGCAAGGAAAGAACAAATGCAGCTTGTTTACTTTGTTGTTATATGGTTTTAGTCCAGAACTGGTCCCCACACCAGGTCCTACAACCGATCGCGCAACAAGACTCTCCTTTTGCCGCATTCAGAGACGCTGGATACTCCCATGCTGATTTTGAGTTGACTATCCAAGACATCGTCTATGGGATTTGGAGAGCAAAAGAAAGAGGAATGATTGATATCACTACTTTCAACCTTGAAGAATACGAACAGTACGAGAGAGTTGATCAGGGAGATTTTAACGTTGTGTCAAAGGATTTCATTGCACTTGCATCGCCAAAACAATCTAGACCTGGAGCTCCACTAAACGAACCGTTCAGAAAAGTTCTGGATTATTTCGTCGCTAACGATGTTCAACTCGTGGTGAGACTGAACTCCCACTTGTACGACAAAAACGAATTCGAAAAAAGAGGAATCAAGCATATTGACATGATTTTTGATGATGGTACATGTCCTACAATGGATTACGTGCAAAAATTTGTAGGTGCAGCCGAAACAATAATCGCCCGTGGTGGAAAGATAGCGGTTCACTGCAAAGCAGGATTGGGGAGAACAGGCTGTTTAATCGGTGCTCATTTGATTTATACCCATGGATTCACAGCAAATGAATGCATTGGATATATGAGGATGATCAGACCAGGTATGGTGGTTGGTCCACAACAACATTGGCTTTATCTTCAGCAGAATCAATTCAGAGACTGGAGACATACCATGGTCATCGACGATGAGCCTGATGAATTCATTGGAGGACTTTATCCACTGGTTCCTTACAGTAGCTATCAAGGCCGTGAAACCTCAAATGGTTATAAACAGATAGCAACTCCAATCAGAAGAAGAAAAGTTTCAGGTCAGCTTAAGAGTGCACATAAAGCTGTTCCATTGGAAAGTCCTGGACAACCAAGGAAATACAGAACCTCTGCCAAAGAAAATCAACCATACATTAATTCAGATGATGAGGCAACTTATGACTCGATTGCTAATCAGCAGCAGCAACTTTCCAGTCCGAAGAGAAAAACAACTAGACAGTACGAGGAGCAGGAGGACGTTTTTTATGACCAAAATCAAGAGGAAGAAAGTCATAATTTTGTAGAGGCACAGAACCACACTATGGCGTCACAGCAGAGAAAGACAGGATCCCAAGGATCTCCATATTTCCGCCGTGTTTCCACCACAACTACAACCACCACTACAATTTCCTCATCGCCACCACACTCAGCTACCAATGACTCTGGGGCCCTGAAGATGCCAAAACAGAGAAATTCAATGGGCTCAAGAGATGCCAAGGCAAGATTGAGTGGTTCCAGAATGTCGAGCTCCAACGACAAGGTGATAGGGACTGCTGGAGTCAGAAAAGTTTCTTCCTCCAGAAGAGTGGCTTCTGGTGTCTAGTGGAGGTGACACAGTGATTAGTTTCTCAAACATTCTTACCTTTCTTCTTTTCAATCATTACCGATTTCTGCCTTTACGATTGCTGGTGGGTTTTTCAAGTATAATATACGAAATAAACATTTCATTGCTCGAGGTGAAGTCGGAGAGTTGCAACTCGATTAAATCTGTATGTAGAGACTTGGTAACCACTATGCATCCGTACACCTTAAATTTATGTTTTCACTCGCGTTTCTAGCGAAAAGTAAACAATTACAGATCTGATCTTAGGAATTTAAACTTAGGACCTATCAGATTGAATCGTTGTGATCCATAAAGGAGACAATTCTGAGATCTCGTCAGGGAGAACAGAGGCTTGAATTATGTCCAAACGATTTTTAGCACGGAATCGTCCCTTAATTGAGCTGGACGAAAACATGGGACTGTCAGAAGAGATCACTACTTCCGTGAGGAGGAGGTCTCTCATTCCGAGAAAAACAACACCAATCGAAAACTCAAGAAAGTTAAATAGCTACGAGGTTAAGAAAAGTATGCTGCCGGTACCAAGCTCCACAAGGGCCACCAGACTTATCTCTGACTCGGTTCACGAATCGGTATCAGAGTTTCGCTCAGAGAATAATACCCCTGAAGAGTACATCGAAATCTTGGAAGCTTATGTGGACCAGGACATTATACTAGAGAAGCAGCAGACCACAGAGCTGATACAAAAAGTGAACGTGATTCTGGGACAAATCAGCGACTTGAATGAAGAAAAGGCTCAGCTCATAAGGGAGAAAAAAAAGCTGGTCAACACTTTGGATGATTTGAAACAAAGCTATGAGAACCTAGACAAAATTGTGCTGATAAAAAACAAGAATATTGAGAACGAAATCAAACAACACAACAAAATGGTACTGCTCAAAAAGAAAGAGCTGGATGATTTACACAGGAACAAGTTAAAAGAAGTAGAAAATGAACTCAAACAAGTGGTTGAAAACTCTTTGAAAGACGATGAAGAAGACGACGAAAAGGAGAGAATGTTGAGTAAGATGCGCAAGCAAGTTGAAGAATTGGAGAATTCAATTGAGAGAGAGAAAATCGAAAATGAGAGAGAGCTTCGACGAAAGAAGGAGGAAGTACAGAAGCAGACTGACGACCAAATGACAAAGCTGGACACTTTGAACAGTTCATTAAATGACCGAAAGAGACAATGTACCACCAAAAAAGAAATATTGCTACAAAAGTCACAAAAGTTGGAAGACGACCTTGCGCATATAGATACTGTCATCAAGAAAAAGCAAGTTGAGTTGGAAAACTTGGACTGTCATGGAGAATCAATTGAAGACCAAATTTCTGGTTTCAATTCCAAGAAAGCTAGACTACAAAGTGATATAGAGCGTGCCGAAGAGGAATTGAAAAGCCTTCAGAAAAATGAACATGCGCAGTTCAAATTGGAGTCTGATGAAATACATAAACGGTTAATGTTGGAGAGGTATACAAGAATGAAAATCGAAGATGAGATTTTCGAACTGAAAGATTTGCCTCGAATGTTCGTGACTGGCGAAGTCCCACTTCCTGAATTACAGGCAGAATTCTCTGCAGAGTCGGAGTTGAAAGAGCGTTTGAAAGTCTTCTCTGAGGCAGCGTTACTTGGAATGGGCTGTTCGGTCTTTGAGTTTAGTGAGAAGAGTTTAATGAACGAGGTTTTAGAGCATCTTGAATCTCGATCGCAATTGGAGAAATTCAGGGAATGGGATTTTAATATTCGGAGAGTATCTTTCAACCTTGAGAAGTTTGTTGATAGTCAGACAGCTCAAGTTGAATATTCAGTGTCGGAAGACAAAGCTAATGCAATTGGAGTGGAATCGAGAAACAACAGCACAAAAAGGAAACAATCAGGGGTGATTGTATTTTTATCGAATGCAAGGCTAGGGGACAACTGGAACACTATCGAGGCTCTGAGTAAGCTCACCAAGACTTTCACAGTCTTGAACTTTGGCGAGGTTCCAACAGAGGAGCAGTTTCAGGCACTCAAGACGTTGAGAGCCATGTTGAATATCAAGGTTACCAGAGCACAAGCTTTCAGGTTTTTGAACAAAGGGGATGAGAATCACTCTTGATTGTTATGCATAGAACTGAATATTATAGATCGAGTTCATAGTTGGTGATAGGAGAATTGAGAAGTAGTAGAGGGAGATGGAAGTGGCACTGATCCGCGCACTCTTGTCAGCCTTCATCCCCTCTGGCTTGTACTTACTAAGAGCGACATGAAATAAATAAATTTTCAGTAACTTTTCACGACCTTTTATAGCTTTTGACAAAATTTTCAGGTCTTAATTGAACAAAGAAAGAAGCACGCTATTAGAAGAAGCTTGCTCAGACAGAAGCAGGGTCTCTTGTGAGGGTATTTCCAGAGAAATACAAGACAGGTTAATATAAGTTATAAACACCTTTTTCAAGATGATGAGACCCATTATGTTGAAGGGACACGATCGTTCCCTAACACAGGTGAAGTTCAACAGAGAAGGCGATCTTTTGTTTTCTGTTTCGAAGGGTAAAGAGGTCTCTGTGTGGTATTCATCCAATGGAGAGAGACTGGGTACATTCTCAGGACATGAAGGTACCATATGGTCGATTGATGTGGATCCAGATACCCGTTACGCGGTGACAGGAAGTGCCGACTTTACTGCTAAACTATGGAGATGTGAGACCGGTGAGTGTATTCACACATGGACGGTGGAATCTCCTGTCAAAAGAGTGGAATTCAGTCCCGATGGAAACAAAGTGCTTCTTGTGACAGATCAGGTTATGGGACAGCTAGGAAAAGTGAAAATTTACGACATAGATCACTCCCAGAACACGCAGTCCACCACGCCTGTGCTTGAGATCGTGAACGAAGAACCCTACCCAACAAGATTCTCTGTGGCAGGATGGTCATATGGTGGCCTCTATTTGATTGCAGGTCGTGCAGACGGTAAGATCAGCAAATACGACGCTACAACGGGCGAGCTTCTCGGGTCTACACACAATCACGAAGCACTCATCACAGATCTTCAGTTCTCTCCCGACAGGACGTATTTCATCACATCATCCAAAGACAAAAGCGCAACTCTCTACGATGTTGACCATCTGGACCTGCTCAAAAAGTACCAGGCTGACGTGCCTATAAATTCTGCTTGCATCACTCCAGTCAAGCAGTTTGTCATATTGGGAGGTGGTCAGGATGCCAGAGAGGTTACCACTACTGCTTCCTCAGAGGGAAAATTCGAGTCCAGATTTTATCACAAGATTTTCGAAGAAGAGATTGGTAGAGTCAAAGGCCATTTCGGTCCTTTGAACTACGTTGCAATCCATCCTAAGGGTACCTGTTATGCGTCGGGAGGAGAAGATGGTTACGTGAGGTTACATCATTTCAACAAATCTTACTTTGATTTCCTCTATGATGTTGAAAAAACCGCACAGGCAACCCAGCAGTACGAAATCGAAGTTTAGTTTAATGTATAGGTGAGATGAACCTCTATTGCTTCTATTATTATTGTAGTATGATATCTATTTTCTGGCTTTTGTCTCTTCTTCTGCCTTTTTTCTTTCTTCAGCTGCCTTTTGCTTGGCTCTGAGGATGTCTGCATCCTGCTCCATCCTTTTTTTTGGATCTCCAGACTTCTTCTGGCCTTTGGAGGCCTCCTGTTGTTTCTTCAGATTTTTGGCTCTTGCCAGATCTCTTTGATTTCCACGGGCCATAGTCTTCTATTTCTCCGCTGACAATACTTTTTCTCGAGATACCCGAAGTACTCGCCGTAGTTGTGGACCACTTCCAAAGAAGTTGTTGAGATTATTGGAAAAGAGTTCAAAAAGCTTACTAGCCAACTCGGGATAAAAAACCGTTGTCGCGGAAAAAGAGTCGAGTCCTCTGGAGACACAAGTGGATAAAAAATGGAATTTCAGGGTCAACAGTTGTTTGTATTTTTGGCTGTCAATTGGTGTGTGGTGACCTGAACTTGACTGTTTCAAAAAGTCGCCATGATAACAGCATTGTTTTTATATAACCAGAAAGGAGAAGTGCTGATTTCAAGACTCTTCAGAGAAGGTGTCAAGAGAAATGTGTGCGAAGCTTTCCGTATTCAAGTCATCTCCAAGTTGTCTGACATCAAATCACCTGTTCTCACTCTGGGATCAACTTCATTTCTACACATAAGACACGGATTGCTCTGGATAGTGGCTGTGACGAGGTCGAATGTTGATGCTGCGCTTATATTGGAGTTCCTATACAAATTTGTCGACTTGGTGAAAAGACTTGTTGGAACGGCCAATCTGAACGAAGAGGACGTGAAGAACAACTTCACCTTAATATACGAGCTTCTCGATGACGTTATAGAGTTCGGATATCCAACGAATATGGACATCAATACCCTCACGCCATATATCTCGTCTCCAATAGCTAAACAGAGCTTTGGTTCTCAGGATGACCTAGAAAACAGCAGTGGTAAGTCGAGCTTCTTATCCAGAGCCAGTACTTTGCGCAGGAAATCGTTGGGAAAATTGTCGCCTGCTCTGAAATCTCCAATGGAGTCTGCCAACTCAAGCACCCCGTGGAGAAACTCAGATATACGGTACAAAAAGAATGAGATTAATGTAGAGGTGAGAGAAGATGTGAACCTGCTGATGTCTGCAAACGGATCGATAACAAGGTCTTTTGTGGAAGGAAAGATCATCATGGATTCAAAGTTGACGGGCATGCCCTTATGCTCATTTGGACTGGGCCATTCAGAGACCCTGGATGACGAGTACAACGAAGGTTCGGATTACAGTTTCAAGTCAAGTGACTGCAACTTTCACCAGTGTGTCAACTTGAAAGATTTTGACGAAGAGAAATTGATCCGTTTCACCCCACCAGATGGCCAGTTCGAGTTGATGAGTTACAGAATGAATATCACCAGACTGCCATTTATCGTTTACGTTTCGCTCGAAACTATAGGAAGCACCAAACTGGTTTACAACTTGGAGGTGATATCAGACTTTCCAAAGTCAACGACAGCTTCGAATGTCGTGATCAAAATACCGACGCCTCCGGGAACTATAAAAAGCCGGATCAACGCAGAACAAGGAAAGTCAAAGATCATGGAAGATCAGAGCATGATCCACTGGCAGCTCAAAAAGGTTTTGGGAGGATCCAAGTTCAAGCTCTCTGCCTCCGTAGAGACTGTTGAACACTCCATGCAGGTTGGAAACAGTGATCTCATCACTTGGTCAAAATCCAAACCACCGGTCTCTCTGGCTTTCCAGATAGAAATGTACGCTGCTAGTGGCAACTTTGTCAAGTACTTGAAGGTGAGAGAGCCAACCAGTAACTACAACACCATAAAGATGGTCAAGTACGTTTCTCGGGCAAAGAGTTATGAGATCAGGATCTGACTGATCTAAACCGTCTCAAATACAGTCCATGTCGTACGATTATATAAGCCAATTAGACGAAAGCACCGCCAGAATTTTACCATATGCTCGGAAGACGAAAAATCCAGGTAATGAACGAACTTGAAAACAGTCCATGAGCCAGGAAATACACCCCATGTGCCTCATCGTGTTCCTGGTAGTGGGATGATATGGAGGTATCCAGTAGAAAGATGTGTGATCAAACGAAAATTTCATTTTTCTTCCTGTCTGAAAGTTACTAAATTGAGCGATCTAGATGTGGAGTTTATCAAAAATAAGGGGGAGCAGAGTTGTGCAAGTATAAGCCCGATAAACGCCAAAATAAGCCCTTTGGTAAGCAGATTTCATGAGCTTGCCACCATTCCCGTGAAGTATGAAAGTTTCAGCGGATGTCTAGGTGATCTTCTATCCAAGAGACATTCGAAAGACAAGTCGGTTTCCGAATCACAGCGCTTTGCTGACTTTGACTCGGATCCTTTGGCCTCTTTACGCCAAGAAGTCATCAGAATGAGTCAAGAAGAAGTTGATGAGGATTTCCTGAAAGCCGATAAGCAACGACGTGAATTAAAACTGTCAGAACACTCCATGATAGATCCGTTGAGCTCCACCGAGTACGTTAATTTTGTGAAAGTGTTGTATTCAGTTCCTAGAACTGTACGAGCTCACAGGGCTTACTATGAAAAGTTATTCCTTACTTATAAGGAGCTTCCTTCGCCTGCTCCACAGTTCTTACGACCAAGGGATTTGGAAACCTTGCTGCAGAAGCTGATGGTTCTATTCAAGTATGGAGTCAATGACCGTGGTTTTGTCGATGATTTCATCAAAGAATTGAATGAATCAAACCTTCCATTGGCTCTGGGAGAATTTTTAGCGTTGTTAAAGAATAGTTACCAACCCATTCACCAAAATATTTACGAACAATCCTACTTGCTTTATCGCAGCAAAAACGACAGACCCAATATCAATTTCTACAACAGATTCTTGAAAATTTCTGTTGAAAAAGACTCAAAATACAATTTCGCCTACACTGTGTTGAAGGATCTGGTATCTTCAGGACTTTCTCCCACGTTCTATACCGTCAAAATACTATTGTTACTAGCTCGGAGATCAGCAAACTTTGTGCTGCTGCTTGAAGTAATTGAGCTTGCCTCTCACAGCATGGTACTCCACAAAGAACTGATGCGAGATATGGTGGTTTCTTTGTTCAGGTTTGAGGAAAAGGAGTTGGCCGAAGCCATATTAGGGACTTACCTACTCCAATGCAATCCTCGCAGTAACGCGAGCTTCAAATTCAAAGAGAGTCTCAATAATATAAGAGTGCTCGAGAAACTGCTACCTGATGATCTCGTTGGCATTATTTATGGGATGAGAGTGACCCCTCGTCTGCTCAGTCTATATATTTCAGGCTTTGGAGAGAAATCGTTGATTGAATTTGCAGAACGGAACAACCGATTGTGGTTGCTCCAGAAAATGCAATTTCAAAAAGTGTAACTTTTATTTATCGCTATTTATTTTAGAACTAGTGAAATAGTATACAATTCAAATGCACCGGGCAGATTACCTGCTCTTGAATGCCGTCATAGCCGTTGTCCATGAGAGATAGCCTGCACTCGAGTCCAAGCTGGATCCAAGCCGTGTAAGGATGTATATTTTTTTGTCGCGAGGAAGTGGAAAGAAACTAAAATGCAAAGTATTCATCATTTCCTGAGGGAAAGAGGAGATGTGGATCAACGGAAAGCATCCATACGCGTGTTCAGAGCAACTTACTGTCTGGCATTAGAGAATTTTGGGTACTTGAAGCTCGGAATACACGTCCTGAGTGAGAAGTAAAGACAAAACTGTTTCTTTGAGCATTGTGAATTGATTTGAGTATTCGAGAGACGTGGATCCTTGTGTCAGATCAGAACAGAAGAATACATAAGAGCAAAACAAGATGTCTGAGCCAATCAAGAAAGGTAACATTGCACAAGCACCGACTCCGCAAAATACCCCTGCTTCGGTGACTGGATCATATCTGAAAAATGTGTCTTTGCCCACGATTCCCTCAACCATAAAGGAGGACGATGAGCTACACAAGAAGCTGTTGGCTAACCCTGCCATTCTGTCTATGATTGAAGGAAAACTCAATAATCTTGTTGGAACAAACTCCGGTTACGTGAAGTCTCTGCCAACGAAAATCAAGAACAGGGTTTATGGTCTCAAGGCGTTACAGCAACTTCAATTCAAACTTGAAGCCGAATTCCAAGCCGAACTTCTGGAGCTCGAGAAGAAATACCATGCACAGCATGTCCCAATTTTGGAGAAGAGAAAGAAGATCATCACGGGTGTTTTGGAACCAAGCACAGAAGAGATAGAGGAGGGCCAAGCTCTTTTGGAGGAGAATGAGGAGGAGGAAGACGAAGAAGAAGCAAATGAGGAGAAGGATTGTACCAAGGAAGTCAAGAATGAGATAAATGACACATTGAAGGATGTCAAAGGTATTCCAAGTTTCTGGCTTACAGCACTGGAGAATCTTGCTCCTGTTGCTGAACTCATTAATGACCGGGATTCCGAGGCTTTGAACCATCTGGTAAATATCAGAATGGAGTATTTGGATACTCCTGGATTCAAGCTCATTTTTGAGTTTGAAGAAAACGAGCTCTTCTCCAACAGCCAACTGACAAAGTCATACTATTACCAGAAAGAATTAGGATACTCTGGCGATTTCATCTATGATCGTGCAGAAGGTAGTGAGATCAAATGGGTTGACAATGAACATAATCTCACTATTGCTGTGGAAAAGAGGAAACAGAGAAATAAGCACACAAAGCAGGTGAGAACAATTGAAAAACTCACGCCTGTTGATTCGTTCTTCAACTTCTTCAGTCCTCCTCAAGCTCCAAAGCTCAAAGATGACCAAGAAGGAGACGATGAAGAAGAAGAGGAGGACGAAGAAGAAGAGGAGGACGAAGAAGAAGAGGAAGAAGGACTCGAAGAAAAACTACAGTTAGACTACGAGATTGGTGAACTCATCAAGGACAAACTGATTCCAAGAGCAATTGACTGGTTTACTGGTGACGCTCTAGAGTACGAGTATGGTCACGACGATGATCTAGATGAGTTTGGTGACGACGAGGATGAGTTTGAAGAAGAAGAAGAAGAAGAAGATGACGATCAGGCTGAAGAAGATGAGGACGATTCAGATGACGATGAAGCAGCAGATGCAGCTGCTTCAAAGACTCAGCCTGCCGAGTGCAAGCAACAGTAGTAGATTTGAATTCTACAAATCAAGATTCTGGACCTCCAAGCAATTGAGGTTTAACCTTGGTTCAAACTTTTCTATTTTTGTCTCTTTTTATAATTTGCTGTCTTTGAGCAGTGTTTTTACTTTTGGTCAAAATCAATTGCTTTTATTTTGTTGATTCAGAGTCGATTCATTGTATATGAGATCTCCAATTAATAGGCAATTGGTAATCCAAAAAGATACAACCTTTGTATGTCGATGGGTATTCTATTGTGTCTATCGAGATTTTTCACAGAAAGTCTCTAGTCGGCTTGACTGTTGGGTTGACTGTTTCTGTTCTCTGACTCATCCAGAGGGAGAGTCAGAAACTGTGGGACCTGGTGAATGTTGGAAAAGTGTTCATCATGGCGATTTGAGGCCTTAACCTCGTTGGAAGAGTCGAAATATCATTCAGCAACGAAATAAAGCCCGTCAACGGATCTGTAGTTACCGGAAGAACAGACTGATCAACCACTCATTTGAAAGGAATACGAAGCACATCTATCGAGTGCAGGAGCATTCATCACGTGCTGATTCTTTTGCTGTATGGATTCTTTTGCTGTATGGATTCTTTTTCTGATGGAAGATCCAAATTTGTAGAAATAGAAGGGAATAGGAACCATTCCTAGAGCAATGAAACCGATCAAGCTGGACCCCCAGTGCACTCCCAGGTTATCAAACAGTTGTTTTGCAAAAAGCGGAAACGAAGCAGCACACACAGACCTCAGGAAAGTAGTTGCTGCAATCGCAGAGGCAGAATACAAGGTGAACGCATCCACGAGATAGTTCAGACACCCTTGGAAAATGTGGATGAATGCACAGCCCATGAGAGCAACACCTATACAGGGACATATCCAGGGAATTTCTTTGTAGGAAGTCCAGCCAAAGAGAAAGATCCCGACAGGCATGAGCCAGGCCACGAACATCATTATTGAGAACCTTTCTTCCGGTAGCGAGTTTTGGTTGGTGAGAGAGAGAACTCTAACGTATCTTTTTGTCGAATAGACGTTTATTGCAACTCCGAATAAGACCCCAATAAATAACGAGATATTGGGCAGCGTTGCGACTGTTCCTGTCCAGCCTTTTGTCTGGCCAAACGCATCGGACATTGTAGTAATCATGAGGTAGAAAATACCGTAAACGTAGCTGCCGTAGAGCGAAATGACGAGAATGATTGGAGTCGCCAACATTGCAAACGGTCTCACGAAGTGGACCGTGAGAATTTCTCTGATAGTCAGCCTCTTTTTATCGTGGGGAGCATGGAGTGCCCAGTTGTGACTGCGCAGGCGCTCGTCTCTGGTTCTACGTTGGATGAGAACCGGCTCGAACGTCTCTTCTATAAAAAAAGACCCACTGCCAGAAGCGTCAGGTCCAGAAGACCAATAAACCATTGAGGAATTCTCCAGGCTTCGGGATTGGAGGTGCTGTGCATCAACAGGGAGCTGATGGTTGGTCCGAAAGCTGCTCCGTTGATGACGACACAAGCGTAGAACGCCAATGCAGTTCCTCTTTGACTGGGTTCCCACACATCAGCAAGAACTCCTCCTGAGGAGACGATTGGGGCCCCAGAGAAAAAGCCCGACAAGAAACGAGTCACCATTATTCCTGCCACGTCGAAGGAGATTGCTGAGGCGAACGAGAACAGTGCAGAGACGAAGAAGGGCAGCAGAACACCCAACTTCCGGCCGTACATCTCGGAACAGGGAGCAAAGATCATGGGACCAAACGCTATTCCCAGGACAAAAAGAGTGGTTCCTAACAGAGCCACTTCACGGGAGACTCCATAGTTCTGTTCCATCAACTCCTGGAAAATCGCCGGAGACATTGTGGTTGAATTGAACTGGGCTGCAAATGTGATTCCTCCATAGAGCATTGTGTGGAGCATCTTTTTGCTGGCGGTCCAGTTGATTGGACGCAGTTGGCTCTTCTGCGCAAAAGACATTGTGTAGTCGTCGCTGATAACGACGTCCTCCTCGTTCAGGAGGTTGGTTTTTGCGTTGTCGGACGAGCCCGGGTCCGAGTTCTGTTTTTCAGCACCTTCATGTTCCATCTCGGTCCATTGAGAGCACAAACTGTCCTTCTAGGCACTTTCCAGTGTCTTGTTTAATTAGCTATCGAAATTCAATTTGAGGTTTCACAAAGTCGGAAATAAAGAGCCAAAAAAAACACTTCTCTCACCAACAAACACAAACACGCACTTCCGATCCGGAACCGATGGATTCTGGCTGTTCTCTTTCGAGATCTGAGTCCGAATGCATCTTTTCACGAATTCTTACGAAAAGGCCAAAACCAGAAGCGGGTCTTTTTTTCCCCACTGATTATGCGGATCTGTTCCATCGTGGAAAAGAAGGAAGGCTGGAAAAGTTGTTTTGTTGGCTGTTGTCAAAATACAAAATTATACCACTTGAATCGTCCAAGAAACTATTTATAAATCTTATCGTAGATAGGACGATCTTTAGGAACAGTAACAAGACCCTGGCCCTCTTTCAGACGGAATTGGACAACAATCAACAGTCTGTAAACCAGAGAGAACAGGAGTCTCAACTCCCAGCTCTTTGGCAACAGTCAGCAGGTTTCCAAGAATGACCTCCAGCTCGATCGGATTGCCCTTCTTCACATCCACCCTCATGGATGGCTCGAACCAATCGCCATCGTCCGAGTGAATAACCTGGTTGATCACGTCCTCAGGCAGCTCGACACCGTCGGCCTTGGCAATGGCAACCACCTCTCTCATGGCTGGAATGGCAACCGAGTCCATTCCTCCAGCCATCTCCAATCTTCCGGTATCCACACCAGTCAGCGCACAAACAGTGTTCAGACAGGCATTGTACACCAGCTTCTTGTATCTGATCCACTTGACATCAGGATGGTAGGTGGTATCAGTATTTTCGTTACCGTAGATCGAGATAAACTTCTTGGCCTTGGCTTCCTGGACCTCCTTGGACAGATTTGGATTCTCAAAGTAACTGATCAGACTCAGGTCTTTCTGTGTCTGGGTGATCACTCCCTGGTGGTTGTGAGATCCGATGTGAGACACTCCAGAAAGAACCACGTTCTGCGGGTATTTGGCAACAAAAGGACGGCCCAGATCGAATCCGTTTTACATGAGAATCACAGTGGTTTTTCCAGGAGTGATCACCGGCTCAGCCAGTTCCTCCACCCTGGCAATGTCTGGCAAATTTTTGGTGGTGATGATCACAAAGTCATAGACGGTGTTTGTGGCACCAGCAGCCTCCACTGTAGGATAGATGTGTTCTGGTTTCCAGCCCTTGATTTGACCGTAATCAACCGAATTGATGTCCCAGCCGTGCTCCTTCACCTTCTCGTAGTCTCTTCTGCCCACAACAGAAAGGTTGGACTTGCCAACATAGCCAACAGCGTAGGCCATAATGGTACCGACACCACCGGTTACGATAAGAAGAACGTTGTATTTGGAGGACATTGTATAATTTCCGTTTCTGTGACTTTGATTTGCAAACTTCCAGAGTGACTATACTAACACTCGAGGATCAATCAAATAGGTGTTTGGCTCCAGCATTTATGCTCCACCACCAACGGCACACCTTTATCTTGTTCAGCTACCCTGGCGGACTTTAGTTCCCAGAAAAGTATAAGGCGCGATAGATCCACACTGTACCGATTGGGAAAGAGCCGAAACACCTGGAGCCATCGTGTTGGGTTCCTGAATGAATACAAACAAAGAACCTTTGAAAAACCGTTGTGACTGCAGAACAACTCGTGAAAAAGTTCAGGTGGGAAACCCCATGTCTTGCAACGTTTCACTTTTATTTGCTGAAGATGCTTCTTTCCACAGAAAACACTCAACCATTCCAGAATGTCTATTTCTCCATACCTACACAACGGTTCTGAGATTCTGTGACCCAGAAACACTCCCAGAATCGCTATCCACCCGACCTGGGCCCCAAAATGCCCGCTTGGCAACGTTCGTTTGACACTATCGCTCGAGTCGTTGCAACCCTTCCCAAGTCCTATCTGCATCGCCACACACAGACCTGGAGCACTGCCGCAAACTGACGTATTCTCCACTGCCCGAGATTGAAAAAAAAACAAGGAAAGGCAAAAAACGTGGCGGTGGGCCAAATGCGTAATTTTCTAAATGAGCATCTCTCCAAACTCACTTCTTTGTTACTGGAGACTTCCTATTTGATACTCAAATAACAAATAACACACAATTTGAACAAGCTGGTATTGCACGTTTAGCAGGGATTTTGGTATCTTTGTTTCAAAAAATTAGGTAAGTGTGCCCGATCTAGACCGGCAGAATAAAGTTGTTTCTGTTGGACTTGTTTTGTTGCGCAACACGCTTGACAGCCGGCTTTCAAAGCTAATTTTATCTGTCATGTCGCATTGATACAACAGCAGATCGCCGAAATCAAAAGGATACAGAAAACTAACATCTTGGCTGCAGTTGTCATTTTTCGGCCGCAATCAAGAATAATTAGTCTACTCCATCAGTCACCTTGCAAAGCTCTTGGATTAGATAATGTTAAAACCGGCGTTGTTGAGAAGCTCGATACGAACGTCAACATCACAATCTTCCATTTACAGAAATCTCTTTGTCCTGGCATCTCTGATACCCAACTTTTGCAATGCTTTGCCGATTGATTCGACATCTCTCATAGCCAGACACCTGGCTAACGTCTCTGAAAGACACGACTCCCTCACTGAGAGCGAGTTCTATGTGTACATGATATCTTCTATTTCTCTGGTTTTGTTAGGAGGAGTCTTTGCAGGATTGACTCTCGGATTGATGGGCCAAGATGAGGTCTATCTGAAGGTGATTGCCGACTCTGGAACGCCAAATGAACAGAGATGTGCTTGTGAAGTTCTGAACTTGATCGGCAGAGGAAAACATTGGGTTCTGGTCACCCTGTTACTTTCGAATGTCATCACAAATGAGACACTTCCGGTGATGCTCGACCGGTGTTTGGGTGGAGGGTTTGCAGCCATTTTCTCAGCCACCGTCTCCATTGTGATTTTCGGTGAAGTCATCCCGCAATCGGTCTGTGTCAGGTACGGATTACAACTGGGTGCCTATTTCTCACCTTTTGTTCTGTTGTTGATGTACTTGATGTATCCTGTTGCTTATCCAATTTCAATGCTTCTGGACTACATCTTAGGACAGGACCATGGTACTTTTTACAAGAAAAATGGACTCAAAACCCTGGTCACCTTACATAAAACAATGGGGGTGGAAAGGTTGAATCAGGATGAAGTTACAATCATTAGTGCTGTTTTGGACCTGAAGGCAAAGGCTGTCTGTGATATCATGACTCCCATCAACAAAGTTTATACTCTGCCTTCCGACAAACTTCTTGACGAAGAAACCGTGGAGGAAATTTTCAATGCTGGTTTCTCCAGAATTCCAATCCACTTACCGGGAGAGCCAACTAATTTCGTTGGTATGCTTCTTGTCAGAATCTTAATAAGTTACGATTCAGAAGATGCGCTACCAGTGTCTTCGTTCCCTTTGGCTACTTTACCGGAGACATCGTTGGAGACATCATGCCTCAACATCTTGAATTACTTTCAGGAAGGTAAATCACATATGGTGGTGGTAAGCACTTCTCCCGGTATGGACACCGGCGCTGTTGGAGTGCTGACGTTGGAAGATGTGATTGAGGAACTTATTGGTGAAGAGATTGTCGATGAAAGTGACGTTTACATTGATTTGAACAAAAACATCAAGAGAAGTAATCCTGGTCCATTATCCAAAAGAAGTGTTACCACTTATTTGCATGGCCTTTACGCATCAAAGCATCAACAATCGAACTCTTTGAGAGCACCAACTCCACCTCCAGCGACTGCTTTCTATCACAAGAGGTCCAGTCTTGACTCCAAGATCTCAGACCTGGATAGTGGACTTGGTTCTTCTGGCAAGTTCTCACACTCCAACACTTCTGTTCCCGTGCAAAGCAACATTACTGTTCCGGCGGCGTCTACAAACCCACCTGCCCATCCTCAATACCAAATCAACTCCACTATAGCCAACGGCATGAAACCTTCGAATTTAGCTGTGAATCCGTTACAGACGTCAAACACCCATGTCAAGATCAAAAAACAGCCACAATTGAACAACTCGGCCAACAAAGATGATAAGGCTACTGAGGATCAGAATCCCGAAAGTGCTTCAAACTATGGCTCTGTTCATGAGACAGAGGCAGAGGCATTTGTTGTTGGTGTTCATGAGAATCTTGAAAGAAGAAACAACAGCAACCAAGAGCTTTCTGGTCCATCGGGTGCGGGAAAAAGCGCCTCTTCTGCGGCCTCTAAAAGGGTGTTACATCCTTCTTCTACATCCAACGCGAATCCTGTGAAGCAGTTCACTCTTCCTTCGGAACGCCAGGGAAGAAATTCTCTTGATCTATCTGATGCCAGACAGAGCACAGATACAAGAAATTCTTCGAGAAACGTGAACTTGATCGGTACCACCGGTGCTGGTGGAACTCCAAGTTCCCAAAGTCCTGTGAGCGAGATGATGAACTCGTCAGCCTCTGTGCGAAGCACCAGTGGACTGATCGAGAACATTGTCAATGTTCGGGGTGTGAATAAGACGGTGATTGAGGAGAGTGCTGTGAATGAGTCTGCGATTTCGCTGGTTGACAGTGATTCGCATGCCTACAAGGCGGGTGATGGCGTGGAGCGTGAGTTCCTGATCAGAAAGGAAGACAACGGCTCCAACGGGGCCACCAAAAAGAGAAGAGACTCTAAGAGATTCTGGGACTGGAGTGGCTAGTGGGAGCCACCAGTGATTTTTTGAGAGAGACCCTACACAGTTCTGGTGCTATGGAAAATTTGTGTTTTCTCTAGTTTTATATCATGAATGTTCATAATAGTTTGTGCATGTTTGTCACTGAAAAGAACAACTACTTATAGTAAAGAGGAGCTGGTGAGCTGCTTGGAAAGACGTGCCCTTATCACCTTCTAATTTTTTACACAGCCCGAGGAATGGTTGCGAAATCCGGCTTGCCTTTTGCTGAATGAAACACAATTCAATTACTCTGTTCTCAGTAAATACACGTATGCTGTTTGAGAAGCGCCAATTGGTGAAGGAATTTGTCTCTTAACGCTGTGGAGTGTTGAGTCAAAGAATCGTTGACAGGAAGACGTCTCAGCAGACATGAAAGCGGGAGATCCGAGGGCCGTAAATGCGGCCTCCGTTCCTTTGTCTTCGCAGCCAGCTGTGGAGATGGAACGTGATCCTTCGATGTCGACAGCCAGATCGTCAGTGCATCAGACGATTCCAAAAGTCATAGTTTCCAGAAACCAGTCGTCTTCTTCTCTGATATCCCACAACAGCAGCAGCAACATTGCTGGTGGAAATAATGTTTTGTCCAAGCTGTTCAAAAGAAACTCGAATCGGTCTATGAACTCGTCATCGTCTATTTCGGGCTCTGTGACACCCAAAACTTCGAATCTGACACCCAAAGCAAGCAACGTCAGCGGTTATTCGTCAACAGAGTCTTCGGACTCGGGCTCTACTCCAAAAAGCAGACTGAAGCTCAAGAGATGCTTCAAGCCGATCCATAAAACCAACCAAAAAGCAAAAGAACAACATGAACAGTTGCACCACATGATAAACAACAAACTTGCCAAACTTAAAATAGGAGGACATTCCTCAGGATTTCACGGTAGAAACAATCACCAGAGACAGGAGCCAGATATAAGGCAAGAAAAGGCACAGACTTCGGAGGCCTTGGACTCGAAAACCAAAGAGGATGAAGAGAACACCTTTCAAGGACTGGTCTCGTCTTATGGAGTTTTGCCAGACAAGAACAAAGAAAAATACCTGCTCGGAGAAGGAGCTGGTGGGTCGGTGCTCATAATAAGAAGGCCCCAGGACAACCAGATATTTGCAGTCAAGCGATTCCGTCCGCAGAATAACAAAGAATCGTTCTACGAATACAAGAAAAAAGTTCAGAAAGAGTATAACCTTGTTGCAGATTTCAGACACGAGAATCTGGTGAGGTTTTACGATCTGTTGAACGAGGGCAGTCTATATGTTCTTGTTATGGAGTACTGTCCGTACGACTTTTTCACGATTGTGATGGGAGGCTTGATGACCAAGTTTGAGACCTTCTGCTATTTCAGACAGATGGTTCAAGGGGTCCAGTTTTTACACTCTCAAGGGGTGGCCCATAGAGATTTGAAACTGGACAATTGTGTTGTGACAAAGGACGGTATTTTAAAGTTGATTGATTTTGGTTCTGCTTTCAGATTCAGACAGCTGGATCCCCTCGAAGACCCTGCTCAAGTCTCGATTATAAAAGCCAAAGGAGTGGTTGGTTCGGATCCGTATCTGGCTCCCGAGTGTCTGGCTCTCGGTGCCTACGATCCTCGTTCGGTGGATGTTTGGTCTCTTGCAATTATATACTGTTGCATGATCCTCCGCAGGTTCCCTTGGAAAATCCCCAGACAGTCAGATCAGACTTTCAAAGCGTTCACTATGGAGTCTTCCGAAACAGTTGACGAACAAAACAGGAAAAAAATAACAGGTCCTAATAGACTACTTAGATTACTGCCGTCCGAATCCACCCAATTGATAGCTAAAATGTTAGAAATCAGACCTCAGGATCGTATTGACATCGACTCTGTGTATTCTGATCCGTTCGTTCAAGGAATTGAGACCTGCCATTTGTTCCTAGTGAACGCAGAATCAGAATCAGAATCCTATCAAGTGGTGCGGGCTAAAAATCACAAACACAGTCTCATCACCGAGGAGGACTTGGAGAAGCTGGAATTGGAACGCAAACGACAGGCAAGTGTCGCTAACAAACTCAGTTAGCATCAAGTCCCAGATGGAAGGTGTCTTGCACAAATGCAATAGGGTTATAAATCATGTTACTATGCGGAAAAAGAGTATTTATTTCACCAGCCTTGTTCATAAATCATAGAAACAGACTCTCCGTTATTGATTCTTCTGACAGCCTCGGAAAATATCCTGGACACGTCCAAGATGGTCATTTGGTCTGCTCCAATCTCGGAAAAGTGTTCGTTCTGGTCCACCGTGTTGGTCACAATCATTCTGTCAATACAGGAATTCTTGAGTTTCATGGAAGCATCTCCACTCATAATACCGTGTGTGATCAGAGCATAAACGTATTTACAGCCTTGATCCTTTAGCAGTTTGGCTGCCCGGGTGATGGTGCTCGAAGTGTCCACCAGATCATCTATCAAAACACACACTTTGTCTTGGACATCACCAACAAGCATGGTGGTGGCCACATATTGGTCTCCAGAAGCAGAGTTTGCGTTCCCAAGCCCCTTGATAGAGGCACTGGATGACACACGCTGGATTGGCACGCTATTAAGACTGGAAGACGAAGCGTTGAGATGCATCATCACCTCGCCAGAGAGTCTTGCAGTCCCCGTGGACGGCTGGGAGTTGTCTGCGACTATTTTTTGACGACGTTCCTTATGAATCAGAGCAAAAGACATCTGCAAAGCATCGGCTACGGCTGCCGACCTCTTTGCTCCACCTGCATCAGGAGAAACAATCACACAGTGTTTATAATCAGGGATATAGTTCACAATGTAATGTTGCAACAGCGGTTTTGAGTATAGGTTGTCCACAGGAATATCGAAAAAGCCCTGAAACTGGGAATCGTGTAGATCCATTGTCATGATATGGTTTGCTCCGGCTGAAGTGAGCAGATTGGCAATAAGAGTTCCTGATTGTGCGATCCACGGCTTGTAACTGCTGAGCTTGGCTATGGCAGCCTCGTTAGTGGCGATCGACTTCGGCTGTGCCTGTGGATGTGGTTGTGGAGAGCCAGAGCTCAACAGGGTGTTGAGGGGAGAAGGAGAGGTCACGCTCGAGGATGACTTCAGATTCGACACTTCTCTGGGAGATGTGTCTGGTATCGACGGTTGGAATCCATTCCTAGAAGGCGGTCTGGGTGAGGAATTGACACTATCCAACAGATGGGCACCTCTTTGGATCTGTGACGGCAAAGAAGGCGCACCTTTCTTGCTCGTTGGTGATTCTGCTTGTCTGGAGTAGAAGAATAGAGGACAAACGGCTGTGATTCTCTTGGCAGAGGCCATTTTGCAGGCAGAAATCATCATCAGCAGTTCGATGAAGTTATCATTAACATGTCCAGAGCCCGATTGGACAATGAAAACGTCCTTTTCTCTCACCGAGTCTCCGAATTGTACAGACGTTTCACCGTTTGCAAACTTTTTCAACTCAACGTGGCCTTTAGTGGTGCCAAGATTACCGCAAATTCTATCCACCAACTCAGGGTTCGAGGAACCTGAGAACACCAGAATATCTCTCATTGTCCAGCGGTAATGTCGGCAACAGCAAAACAATATGTATGTCTCTTCGGGGAAATACTGGTTGTTTAACAGTCAGTTAATTTTTTCCTAGATCTCTGGAAATGGGGTTCACGTGACGCAGACGCGTCGATTTCTCAGATGTTGCGTCGCTGGACCAGGTCGCCGATATCTGGAGGAACAGGAGGAACAGGAGGAACAGGGCGAACAGGGCGAACAGGCGGGTCCATAGTCATGGTAGCGCACGAGAAAACAAACAGTCCAGACGCAAACAAGAATCAGACGTTGACATTGGCCGCCAGATCGCCCAGATGGTTGTCGAAGAGCTGGCATCGGATAGGCATTCCCGTTTGATGGAACGGATTTCTCAACACGTACAAACAGTAGAGTTCGTAGATCTTTTCATAGAGAGAAGTCACTGTGCGTGTTTCCGTGTCGTTGGAAACAAACAGGATGATTTTGAGCCCAGTTGCCGTTTGATTCACCGAGATCTTGAACTTTGCTGTTTCTATCATTCGGAGTCCCGAGCAATTCGAGTTGGCTAGAGCTCTGGACTTTTGATAGTTCTTGGAAGCATCGTGCGGTGTGAGCTTGGATGCCAGAGCGTGCACTCCGTGGAGGGTACTGGCGATCACCAAGTAGTTGTTGGATTTCTGTTTTTGGATTGGAGAATTGCTCACCTTGAAGTCCTTGTGATAGAGCAGAGACCCAGACAATGAAGTTATATACACGGAATAGAGCATTGGGTGACTGATTTTATTCAACAGGATGTGTCATACAGATATTCAAACTGTTTTCCAGAAAGAGTGTTGATGCTAATCGATTTGTATATACCTGGTATTTATCGGTGGTAAAAAGTCCGCGAGCCCTAGTAAAAATCGAGAAATGCCACGGATGGTGCTACAAATAGAAAGGCACTATTAAAATATCATTTCTATTGAGGATCGAAAATCGAAACTAGCTTGATAAAAGAGTCTGACAAAGCTATTGGATCTCAAAACACCCTAAAAATATCAGCATCAATGTTCCAGTGAGTAAAGAAACGTCCCTGAACTGTCAGAGTAGACCTCTACTGTTCTTCTTCTTGTTCTGGTCTCTGTAGACCCTGTAAATCAACAACCCAATATAGCTTATAACAGCAAGAAGAGTCAGATACAAGGTAAACTTGAATGCCTTCCAACAGAAACTGATCATCGTGATCAGACCACCAGTTTCATCTCCGTACTGCTCAACGCTTCGCTGTTTGGCCATTTTTTCGGCCTGTCTGAGTCTATGAGCACCCTTCCGACTTGGATTTCTTCTCTTGTGTCTTGCGCGTCTTCTTGCTCTTCTCGAAGCTGCACTCTTCTGCTCTGGAGAAGGAGCTTGCTGTTCTTCTTCCTGCTGCTGATCCTGCTTTTGATCAAGCTGGTCAATCAAGGAGTCAATCGAAGTCACAGGCTTATTCTGTCCATCTTTGAGTGTGCTCACTTTGATTTTGAACAAGTCGACTATTTCAAAAAGCTCTCCCGTCTCTGCACTTATTCCGAAGTACGGTGCTTCTGGGATTATTGTGCTTCCAAGCTGATCAGTGGTGAAACAGTTTTTCCAGTTGCTGTTTCCAAAAGCATCAAAATCAACCTGCAGATATCCGGACGACCTCAAATATAGAATTCTCATTTTAGAGTATCCAGGTCCTTTATTAACATTGTAGACCCTGTGAAGAGGACAATTTCCTATCTCAGTACTAACACCATCGTCGTGTTTATTGTATCTATTAGGCTGACCGTCATTAGGCTGAATTGAAACCCTTGGAAATGCTCCAATTCCTTTGGATTCTCTTCTGGAAACCCCAGAATTCTTGAAAGTGTCTAGAATAACGGCCAGACCGTTATAATCACTTTGCATGCCAAATAAATCACCCTGTTTCAACGGCTCAGATGTAAGCCAAAAAGCCATTCCATCTCCAATCAAAGAAAGTCTGGTTTGTTCTCCGTGGATCTTGAAATCAACCTCGATCTCAAAGGCATCAGCATCTGCCAACGAGATCGGAAGTTTGGAAAACACATATCCGACGGAATTACTTCTCTCCGAAACAAGACGAATGTGCTCAGAGCTCTTGCTAATCATCATATTTCCTCCATTGTTGTAGTTGAACAAGGACAAGGTGTGTGAGTCCACAAAGGGGGCTTCAAAGTTCAGATATTGCAGCGCACTTCTCTTGATCTCGTTCTCATTGATCAGATCTTCCATGTCTTGATTCATGGAAGCAAGTTCTTCATTTTCAACACTCTCAATACTAGAATCTGCTTGTTTAGGACTTCCACCACCAAGAAATAGACGGTACAAAAGAATCAATAACAGCAGAGCAATACCAGTCTTGGATTTAGGACCAATATTCTTAGCGAATCTCTTCACTCGAGAAGTCCAAGACCTGGACTTCCCGTATCCGTAGCCAATATCCATCTCTTTGCCCCAAAGCAAGCGCTCGATTACTGGTCTTTCTCTCAATACGACTGCTTATTCGTTTAGTGGTTCCTGATCGACTTATTCCAATTTCCACCTTTGACAATATTTTTTCAGGCAGTGCAAAAACGTTGTCGGACATTTCGATATTTAGAGCCCTTGATTCTATTCAATCTCCTACTCTTTTACAACATGATGCGGTTTAGGTCAAAGCAATTCTATTAGTAATCTAGGCTCATGTATGTGGAGCAGCTGTTTCTTACGCTCATTATGCTCACGACGCTAAGATCGTCACCCAAGTCTGCGATTTTTGACTCAGAATTGTGTATCATTACTTCAATGCTATCGGAGGACCCTGAAGAAGAGTCCAGATTGTTGGGAGAATGCTGGTGATGCAGCACGTCGTGTTTGTAGTCCTGATCTCTGTTGTAATTTTGGATCTCCGAAGTAGTAGGCGAGGGAAATATCGATTTGTAGTCGGATAAAAGAGACTCAACCTTGATCTGGGTAGAGTACTCATCCGACCGTTTTTTGCCAAATATCTTTTTCAGCACGTTTTCAGTAATCTTTGTATGCGGACGTGCTGGTCCAGAGGTCTTGCCAGAAGCATCGCCGAATCCACAGTTCGAGCAGTACCCACATTTATCTGGCTTCTTTTTGTGCTCCTGATTTAAGAAAGGGAGATCAATGATATAGTCGGTTTCCGGCTCCATATTTTCGATACCAGAGTTCTCTCTACTTCTGATCTTGTTGAGTTGGACGTGATCAACAGGAACAGAACACACATCCAATCTGGTGCCCAACAATTGCCGCTGTGTCTCTGTTGTGACAACGTCAAAGGAATCGATTCTGGAGTCCACTGACAATGGTCCTGTTTCAGCCAGCTTGGAGCAATGCAAAATATCTTCTCTGAAGTCGAAGAGGTTGCCTCTTTCCCACGGATTCAATGCGAGATACTTGCAGAGAATCTGGAAAACTTCAGTTGAAATCGGCAAGATTTTCATTAACACTTTTGGATCGCTCACAAAAGCCTTGAATGTGGTGTCCTGTAGCGAGGCCTTGAGCCATGGATTTCTGATAGAAATCAGGTTAATTAGAATGATCGCCAACGACCACACATCACCTGCGCTCGTAGGAAACTTAACATTCACTTGCAGTCCCTCTTTTGAAGGCTTGATCAGTCTTTCCAGATGGATGGAATGGGCGTCTTTGGAATCGAATCCATTGCAAAAGTTTTGGATTCGTTCTGGTGACATATAATAACTGGATCCACAACAAACATTAGACTCTATAAGTTCATCTTGCAACGCCAGACCAAAGTCCGCTAATATGAGTTGTGTTCCATTCTCTGTCACCAAGATATTCTCTGGCTTTAGATCGCAATGGTAAACATGTTTGGAGTGGCAATAGTTGATGGCATCGATCAGTTGCACAAATACCGATTTGATGAGAAACGGATCATCTTTGTAGCGTTGTTGATCCACAATGGTGGAAAAGAGGTCTCCATCCGGAAAATAGTCCATGACAACAAATAATGCTGGTTTCATGTCATAGACCTTGTACAGACTGAGTATATTAGGATGTTTGTGCACCTTCAGTTGGAGACTGATCTCCTTCAGGATTTTGCATTTGACACCATGCTTTTCGATCAGCTCCAAGTTGAGCAGATTCGCTATCAGAGTTCCATTGTTGTCGGAGGCGGTGTCGAATAGCTCTTTCTCGAGGTCTAGAAGCAGCTTCTTATTGTTGCTACTGCCCGACTGGTTCTTAAGTATGATCTTGATGGCATACGATTTCCCCGTGTAGAGATGTCTTGCAGAATACACTATGCCGTATGACCCTGATCCAATCTTCTTCTGTAGTTGGTACTTGTTGTTGAGTATTATGTTGCTTAAGTCTTTCATTATCGTTCGTTATTTGGGTGTTGAGAGTCCTCTTATCCGCCGGCACTAGAATTCCCCTGTATTTTATACATTCCAGGTACAACCGAAATGTCTCAGTCACCCATGCGGCTCTAAAAAATACCAAAGCACTGTGCCAGAAACAGTTCCTGCCAAACAGATGCAATTGGTTGCCGACACTGGGAAAAAACGGTCTTCTTTGGGGAAATGTCACTCTTCCCAGGAAGATTTCTGCCATTTGATCGAATAAGCCGTGTGCAACCGGAGTCACTCCGATTTCCCCTAATCAAATCCACAAAAAACACCCCGTACTTCTCCTGGAAATTTCCTGTGATCTGCACCCATCTCCCCATAATCGCCAAAATCTGCTGATTTCCTAAGCAGTCGGCTGATTTTTTTTCGAACATCAGGCAGTGCTTCGCTAAAAGCGGAAAACCCCGGACTGTACGACCGGGTCACGAAGTCTGTCAGGGTCTTGTCAGCTCAAAGAGTGCAGCATTGCTTGCATATTTCGGATTATCCATAGCTGATACGGCCGCCTCAGGGGCTTGAAGAGCCACAATCAGCCCCCATGGCCACGGAGATAACTTTAGAAATTTGCTCTGCTGCGAACCGTATAGTACAGTACGTGCTGTAGAAATGCTATTTCGTTTGCGGTGTAGAGATGTAGATCTCATTCTGTCTTTGGAATGAATAGGAACGCGTTTCCATGAGATGTTTCGAGATGCTCTGGTCATTGATCGTCTGCTCACGTTCATGGCCAGCGATTTCAGGACGCAAAACATCGTCCAGGACGGACTTGTGTTCAAGGAAAATGAGAATTTTCTGAAAAACGCCCTGGTCTCGTTCAAACCATCGGATGTCAATCCAGCTCGACCTGTTTCTGCGCTGGATCGTGATACTCTTTTTCAGATTGTCGAGCTGCGAGATACCAACAGGTCACTTCTGGCCTACATAGAGAGCTTGACAGAGCTCATTGATGCAAATGAGGGCTTCTATGACCGACAAGCAAAGCGCGGCAAGCAGCCAAAACAACGAGTGATCAGAACAGCTGCAGTCAATGGCACTAGTTCTGAGCCCGGCTGGGACGTTCCGGCTGGAGTTCGAAGCGGTGGGCTGTTTCGAATGACACTCCAAGATTTCTCTGGAAATGTATCATATGCATATGAAATCGAGCCTCTGAACTTTCTTCGAGCAAACTTGGATTTGTATCCTATCAAGTTGGGGTCCAAAATACTCATTAAAAAAGGTGCAACCATAGTGTTTGATTCGATTTTTCAACTAACCCCCAAGACATGCAAGTTCTATGGAGGAGAAATCGCTGCTCTTAATTACAAACTCCATGAAAGGGAACTCGCAAAATATAAAAAAGAGCTTGACTACAAAGGTTAAGACTTTCATGTCGCTATAATAGAACATAACATTAATTTTCCAACAAAAGGTCCCATAAGGCTTGTTCGTTGATGAATTCATGATGTATCACACTCACAAGATAATAGTTGTCCACCACATATTCGATCAATTTGTTGGAGTCTGTCCCTTTGGGGTACAAACGTTGCCATTCTCTCCAAATTTTGAAAGCCTCGTCACTCCATGCCTTGAACGACTCCTCTTCAATAATGGTTGGTTGGACAATCTCCCTGTCCGGAAAGACACCCCACGTGACACAATTACTATTCTGATGCGTCATGTTGGACCAGTACTGTCCGCTGTTGTCCGCAACGTAGTAGCTCACAAAATCATTCTTTCCTATCTTAGCAAGCAATGAATCCCAGTCCTTTTTGGAGATGAACATTTCAACGAAAGCTTTCTGATAAACGTAACCGTTTTTAGGACCCCATCCAAAGATCCTGTCGTCAGATTTGCAGCAATTAGTGGCTGGCTGAGAAGAAACTGTGAAGCAATTTAGTTCGTTCAATCTGATAAGTTCTTCTTGAATCAGAGCTGTTTCGGGATTCAATCCCAAATCAGACCAGGGAAGACAGTCGATCTTTCTGCTCAAATAGTTAATGAAAATTTTGGAGATGTCTTTCAACGTCTTTGGATGGCCCCAGAGTTCATAAGCCCTTGTTGAAGTCAGTTTCAGAGAAGGACCGTACCCATCGATCTCTCCATATGCTGGGGATCTGGAATCACCGAATCTACCATTAGGGAAATCATCCCAGGTGGCATCTTTTCCCAAAGTTCCTTCACCAGATGATATGGAAACAATCGTTTTGATTTGTGAAGAAGAGTTTCTATGCTGTCCATTTGTCAACTTATGAGAATGAATAGCATCTTTTGGAGAGTCAACAATAACTTGATTATTCACATGTCTGAACCTTCTGGCATAAGCAGCTCTTTTTGCTGTAGTTGTGGTCTCATCGATGTCCTCGTCGGAGATTCCATCTTCATCTGCCTGATTTTCTTCTTCTTCTCTTCTGAGCAAAACTCTAGACAACACGTCTGAAATATTGATAATCTGTGCAATGGATTTCTCCAAATTCAGCGTATAAAAATGGAATCCTCTCACTCTGTGGTTCGTCTGTGAGTATATGTCGGAAATTATCTCAGACAGAACAGAAACACCAATTTCCTTCACTCTGTTGTCATCAAATTGCGTTTCTTCTGGGAATCGATCCAAGAGAGATTTTGGTATGGAAGCGTGCGACAATTTCGATGCTCTTTGGAATATGCTGTAACCGTTGATAGGCATCAAGCCTGGAATGATCACCAGGTCTTTGTTCTTGATTGCTTCCTGTGACTTCACCAATTTCTCAAATTCAAGGAATTTGCTGGTGTCGTAGAATAGCTGAGTGATCAGAAAGTCTGCCCCAGCATTTACTTTTTCAATCAGATATGGAAGATCAGACAGAGTGTCTTGCTCGCTGTTATCTGAGCCCTCAACATGTCCTTCTGGATACCCAGCAACTCCAATACAGAAATAATCTCCGTGTTTCTCTCTAATATACCTCACGAGATCGACACCGTACTCAAAGTCACATGTTTCTGGGACACTAGTAGAGTCTCTAGGAGGATCACCTCTCAAAGCCAAAATATTTCTGATCCCGTTTTCTTTGGCTTCTGCTAAGGCCTCGTCAATCACAGCTTTTGAGGTATTCGTACAAGTTAGATGCAAACAAGTGGTCAAACCCAGTTCTTTCTGGCAGGTCACAGCTAAATCCAAAGTTTTCTGCGCAGTAGATCCACCAGCACCCCATGTAACAGTCACAAACAAAGGTCCCAATAGAGACATTCTGCTCAATCTGGCATACAAGTTACGCAAACCATTGTCTGTCTTTGGAGGAAAAAACTCCAAAGAAAAGAACGGCTCATCTTCAGGCCAAGCCTTGATCTTATCAGTCAGCTTGATGGACATTTGGAAACCAATTGTATTGGGAAATTCAAATCTTCAACAATTGCTGACTTCTGATCGACGCTATTACTCTTTTTTTCGACTTCCTTTATTCTGTGAACAAACTAAATTTCGAGACTCGGATATTGCGACATCTCAACAGAAAATTCCAGGTCGATCGTCCCAGAGGTTGAATGTTCGCGTCGCTCAATAGATCAATCAACCTTCAAGAAGGCAAGGTTTGTTCTTGTGTCTGCTAAAAGACGAGTTGGTATTCCAGGCAGCTATAAATGTCTGACGGATTGTTTGTCGAAGATGAAATTGATGAAGAGCACGAATTGAGAGAACAGGAAGTCGAACAAGAGCTGACAGAATTGCTCAAAAAAGACGCTGAAGAAGAGCAAGAACGAGCACACGAGACTGCCATAGACAACTATAAAGATAAGGGACAGCTGGATATCAAGCTCACCCTGAGTCTGAGCTACCAACATCGTATTGTTCAAGAATTGATTACGGAGGATGGACTAGTGATTCTGGGAAAAGGACTCGGACTGGACTCGATAGTCGCAAACTTGGTACATGCGCTGAGCTTATCTGTGATTCAAGACAAAAAATCGCTGATTTTGATGGTCAATGCCACGGAGTTTGAAAATTTCAAGATCAGTCAAGAGTTGCGTGAACTTTCATGGCTGGATGACCATAAAGCTACGTTTTTATCTATCAGCAGTGACTCTACTACTCTTGAAAAACGCAGAAAGCTTTACGAACAAGGAGGAATTCTTTCGGTGACTAACCGAATACTAGTCACGGATTTGCTGGGAGAGATAGTAGATGCGAACAAGATAACTGGAATTGTTCTTCTACATGCCGAAAAAGTGAAAGAGTACTCAACAGAACGATTTATCATCAATCTTTATAGAAAGAAAAACAAATGGGGCTTTGTGAAGGCGTTATCTGATGACCCAGAGAAACTCTCGGTAGGCTTTCAACCCCTCTATGCGAAGTTGAAATACCTGAAGCTGGAAAGAGCCATGCTTTGGCCAAGATTTCATGTGGATGTCACACACTCAGTGAGGTCGAGAAAAACAGAAAGCAAAGTCACCGAGGTGAATGTCCTACTCACGAGTAATATGCAAAAGATTCAAACGGGACTCATGGCATGTATCGAAGCATGCATTGGAGAACTTAGAAGACATAATCCAGAACTACTTACAGAGTATTGGTCAATGGAGAACGCTTTGGATAATGATTTTGTGAGATCGATAAGAGCCTCTTTGGACCCTTCATGGCATAGAATCTCCTACACTACCAAACAAGTTTTATACGACTTGAGCACCTTGAGAGGTTTACTATCGGACCTTTTTTCTTTGGATAGTGTTCTTTTTTATCAGGAGCTCTCCAGTATTGTCGAATCAAACAAACCTTCCATCACTAATAACAACAGAGCGATGGCCCCATGGCTGCTGTTGGATGAAGCCATGACTGTGATTTCGTGCGCAAAAAGTCGAGTTTTTGACAAAATAAAAGATTCAGAGGATGATGAGGCAACTTATTTGTTGGAAGAGCTTCCGAAATGGGAGCAATTGGCATTGATATTAGATGACATAAATGAGAGTAAGCAAACATCGGATAAATCAGAGGATGGCCCCATTTTAATTATGTGCTCTTCCCATCAAGTTTGCAATCAACTGAGGACATTTTTACAAAGCTATAAAGAATACAGATATTCTGGCTCAAAGTCCTATAGCGCAAGGAAGATGATGATCAAATTATTAAGAGCGCATCTCACTTGGAAAAAGGTAGCTGGAGTGAGATCATTGAAGATGCAAAAAGAACTGCAGATGCATCCACAACCGGGAGAACAATCACAGCAATCGACTAATGGAGATGGAAATGAGGAGGAGATGTCCATCTCTCGGACATTTATGAGAAAAAAAGTACCCCCAACAAAAAGACGCAGAACGAGAGGTGGATCCACAATGGTTTCATATAATCGAATGTTACAAAAAACTGATGTTAATACTGGCGACAGTGTGGACGAAAGGATTATGGATCTTTTGGAAAGGGAAAGAAGTGAAAACAGTTCAGAAGATGATGATGATGCAGAGCCTGAAGTATTACAGGATGGAGACGAGGGGAAAGGATATGAAACATTTTTGAGACAACTTGAGGAGACGCCAGACCTTGAGGAGGATGAGTCAGCTACACGACAACAGGGGTTACTATATGAGTATATCGAGCGAGCAGATCAGATTTTGATAGAGAAGTTCGATATAAGGTCGAATGATATGCTTCTGGAAGAAATAATGCCCTCATACATCATATTATACGAGCCCGATCTTGCTTTTATTAGGAAAGTAGAGATTCATCAGTCGATCAGACACACAAAACCGGCCAAGTGTTTTTTCATGTATTACGGGAATTCGGTTGAAGAACAGTTGTATCTGAACGGCATCAAGCAGGAAAAAGATGCTTTCACGAGGCTGATCAGAGAGAAGTCGACACTTCCTAAAACTTTCATCACTGATGAAGACGAAACTTCAAAGTTTTTAGCTGATACAAAAGCACAAAGCACAAGAATAGCAGGAGGAAATCCAGTTGCAGTGAGAAACAAGATTATTGTTGATGTGAGAGAATTTCGCTCTCAATTACCTTTTCTTTGTCATTTGGCTGGATTGGATGTCATACCCTGCATGCTGACGGTTGGTGATTACATTTTGTCTCCGAAAATTTGCATTGAGAGAAAGGCAATCCCAGATTTGGTTAGCTCATTAAAGAGTGGCCGTCTTTACCAGCAGTGTGAACAAATGTTTAAATACTATGAACTGCCAACTTTGTTGATTGAGTTTGAAGAGGGAAAATCGTTTTCATTGGAGCCTTTTGCAACATACAGAGAGGGAAGGCCTGCGGGGGGTTCCACTTCCACACTAGCTTCTTCGAGATTTCAGCAGGATTTGCAACTGAAGTTGATGATGCTTTTAATATCATTTCCTTCTCTAAAAACACTGTGGTCTAGCTCTCCCTTCGAAACCGCTCGAATGTTTAGGGAACTCAAGAGCACCCAGGATGAACCAGATATTAATAAGTCTATCAATGCTGGAGTTAATCCTCTTTTTGATTCAAACACCTATTTCAACGATACTGCCATTGAGGTGATTCAGAATATTCCCGGAGTGAGTTCTGTCAACAGCCACCTGATCATCAACAAGGTGAAAAACATTGCGGAGCTGAGTCAAATGTCCAAAAACGAGCTGGCAGAGCTTATTGGAATGGAGGCTGCCTCCAAGGTTGCGAACTTTTTTAAGAGAAGTATTTGACTTATAGGCGTTATTAATATTGAAAATCCACGGATCTTTATCGACACATGTTTTTTTGTTAGAATGAACAGTCTCCGAGCATTCTATGAATCCGTACTCGCAGCTTTTTATTCATTCTGAACGTAGAAAACTGAACCATTCAATTATGGATGAGCTGAGACAGACTTTGGACATTTCTAACATGTTGTCGTATGACAATTGCCAGGTCTTTTTTTCAATTTGTTTTTGAAGTTTCTTGCAACCTCCAGTGAAAGATACACCTCATATGCGCGATACCCCATTGGGAAATATTTCTTATGTTATCAGATGCACCCCCTCGTTTTCTGCTGATTAGCGGACTCTGAAATCCAACCGATTCAAATACAGTAGTAACTCTTTAATTTACATATTATTCAATAAAACCATGTCTATTATAGTGAAGATTTGCTGTGCCTTCATTTCACCAAGTTCAGTAGTCTCACAATCAACTTAGTGGACTCCACAACCTGCAGTGAAATCTCCTGGGGCAGAGTTGGAGTCATTAGAGCTCCCAAGACAGACTCATCGGCAGGGAAAATCTTAGGAGTGACGTTGAGCTCGATCAATTGTTGTTTTGAAACGTCATTGGCAACAGCATAGTCAATAGCTTTCTTCAAAAGCAAATTGACCAGTTCCAGGCACTTACCTGAAATATGAACATACATGATTTTGTTTTCGTAGTTGGTCTTGGCATATATTGCTGCAAAGATGAAAGCCAACTTTAACAGCCCACATCCCAAAAGTTCCGGAGATACCAACATGCTCAATGCAATGTTGCTTCCAAACGTATTGCTATCCAAAAATTCGGTTAGAATGCAACAGCTGAGTAACGCCTGGAGACAGCTTGGCAACTTATCATTGAACGGCTCAATCCCTTCATGGAGTAAATCGAGAGGAACAGTTGAGATCAAATGGCCAAAAAGCTGAGTCAACAGAGTACCATCTCGTAAGGTCTCAGCACCCAAGTAGAGTTTGACCAGTGAGACAACTTCCCGATCTTTTTCATCATTTGTCAGACAGACACTTATCAAATTTTTATTTGAGTTTGACCCACAAAGAATCTTGGAGATGACGTCAACTGAATGAAGTTGATATTTCCCCAAGGCTGGATCAAACTTCGGAATGAACAAACCAGCATCTTTTTGCTCATTTTCTAAACGTGTTCCAAAAGAAAGACAAAGAACAATGATCAATAAGGCATCTTTCGCTGTTCTGAGTTCCACAGCATGAGCAATGTTGGTCAAAGTCATCAAGGTATCTTTCATCAAAGATAGCTTTTTTCTGGATGAAACAAATGCTTCTGGTTTGGTAGCGACTGAATAGATCAAGTTGGTGATATGCTCCAAAGACCGGTTATGAGATGCGATAACATTGTTGTTAATGATAGATTCGTTATCGCTTACAAAAGACAAATTTCTCAAGATCATCGTAATTGTGTTCAGTTCTTCAACTAGCATTAGTTGTCTGTTCTGATATGTGTTAGCATGGATGTTTGAAGTAAAGTCTTCTGCTTCCTGTTTACATTGATGAAGCAAATCTAGATAGTTAGGCAGTGAAAAGTGGTCCACAAACTTGGTCTCACCGGAATCCGAAGAAACAGGTGTGTCTGCCATATCTGAGTCATCTTCATTATCAAATATCACAGTTTCATCTACTGTGATGTCATCAACATCTTCTAATGTATCATCGTTGGGCTTTGAAGTAAAGGAATCGACGGTAACAACTTGATCAGCATGAACAGCCTCCTGGTTCATGTACTTTTCAAAAACATCCTCAATTCGTGATTTTCTGCAGTCGGATGGAACAACCTCTTCATACCTACGATCTTCAGTTCTTTTGTTCCACTCCCCGTTGACAAGGATTTCTTGAATCCTCAACGACAACTCACACAAGGAATCCAACAGATTCATACACTCGCTCAAAGGAATCGTTAGGTTAGGGTCTGATGAAACAATCAACAGCACATTCAATGCAACATTAATTTCAGCATCATTTTCTGAGGCCAAAGAAAGACTCAGAGCGTTTATATCAATCCTTCCAAGTTCGGGAACAAACAAAAAAACTGGCTTTAAATGATCAAGCTGTTCTCCATACGAGGTCAAAGCTTTCAAGTCAATACCTGCCGTTTTCTCAACTAACTTGTGATGGGGAACATAGTTTCTCAAAAAATCAGGAACGAACGGCTTTATTTGATGTCTTTGAGTGGATTGAGAAGCCTGTTGTAACTCCACAGGACTTTGATGCCCAGACTGAGTAGCCTGTGGTTGTGCAGGATTTGGGGAAGAATTAGTACTTTGTACTGGAACACTCACAGCTGCATCTCTAGGGCTCCTTGAAGCTTGCGGTCCCTGGAAGGAGGGAGGTGTCTGGTATGAACTGCTTGATGTTCTCGTTGGTTGTTGAAAATTCTGCCCCACCTGAGATATAGTCGGAGTTTGGACAGGCTTCGCTCCCTTGTTTTGCAGTTGCTGGTCTGGTGCAGAAGTAGTTGGAGATTGAAAGAAAGGCTGCTGTTGTTCTTTCTCACCGTTGACCTGTTGCTGCTGCTGCTGCTGCTGTTGGATTTGAGCTTCAATCTGTTGTTTTCTTGCTGCGAGTTCCTTCATTCCTTCCGTGGTATTGGCGTAAAGCTCAAAAGGCAGTAGATTTTTGTGATACATTTGAACAAACTCTCGAAGAAGTTGGTTATTCTCCGGAGGTATTCCAAATTTGCTTGCAACTGCTATGATTTTTTTTGACTTTAAAACATTGTTGAATCCTCCGAACTTGGACATCACTGCGTAAATCAAGAACAAATTCATTTTCTTTCCCCCAATAACTGGCATCTTGTCTGTTAGTGGAGTGCCATTCCGACCCCTAAAATCTTCCAACAGTCTCATGAAACTAAACTGTTGCTGAAACTGCTGTTGAAGTTGCCTTCGCTGCTGTTCAGAAGGAACTTGGGGTTCTTGCTGTGGCATATGTTGCTGTTGCTGTTGCTGTTGTTGTTGTTGCTGCTGCTGCTGCTGTAAAGGCGCCTGCCGTGGATGAGCTTGAGCCTGAGACTGTTGAGGAAAATGCTGCTGTGGTCTATCCTGGAAAGCGATATTTGGGTTTGCACCTGGATTAATATTGGCTTGTGGAGTAAGGGAGACCTGTTGAGAGGGGCCAGCTTGCACTTTGTTCTGATTCTGCGAGTGTTGGTTCTGGACTTGTTGCATCTGTTGGAACATCTGAGATCTTTGCATTTGTTTCTGCTGCTGTCTATAAATTTGCTGCTGTGCGAACTGATCAGGAAACGTTTCCACTAAGTGGGATTGATTCGTTGGATTATTCTGAGCCAGCTTCTGATTGTTGATATCAAATTCAGACAAGCTTGCTGATGCCTGACCCGGTGTCAATGTATTAGAGTAGGGGCTGTGAGAGAGGGAAGAAGGGGATTGCTGTTGTTGAAATTGTGCCTGTTGTCTTTTGAGCTGCTCCATGGTAGCCGAGGGGTTTGGAGCAACGGAACTAACAGAAGAAGGAGCATTTTCGAAAACTTGAGGAGAAAATGACTCGATGGTCTGCTGTGCTGGCTGGCCAGAAGAACTTTGGCCGAAATTCAGAAGGTCATCTCCCTGGTTTGCATTTGCGTTCAACAAATCTATCGAAGAGCTTCTACTGGGCTTTTGACCAGGACCAGAAGAAGTTGACTCCGGAAATGTCAAAAAAGCCATCTCGTCTTCATCATTGCCACCCAGATGCTCGTTGAGCCAGTACTGATCACTCATGTTGCTGGCTATATGTTTATCACGAACAAAGAACATAAACTGTACGCAATAGAATTGCTTTGCAATGAAATTCGAGTGAATTTTGCAAGTACCTCGGTGAAACAGTAGAAATGAACAACCTCGTTTTCAGCTGACAAACCGCCTCTTCTCCTACAATCTCTCAAGCTCTTAACAATTGTCTCAAGACAAGAGAATTAATTGTCTATTTCTTTAATATATGGAAAACGCGAGGCTTGAAACTAATTTTGAGAATACAAGACCGGGTAACCAGTTCAATGCTGGACCAATGTTGCAGACTATATACACTTTGAAGATAACTTTAACCTTCAACACCTACTGACCATAGCTATCAATCAACTCTGTCAATGAAAGAAAACAAAGGTTGTCGCTGAAACCCTGTTATATGCCAATTCCCTATATATCACCACTGATACCATCTCTTTTTGAACTTCTTCTGTAGACCACGGTAGTACTCGTACTCATTCCAACAGGATCTGTCTCCAAAATTGCAGCCAGCCATATTGACCAAAAAATCACGATCATTAGAGTTGTAAAAGAACTGTGGATCGGCTTTCTGATCAGCACATGCTCCTGGAGGAAAACTGTTGATCGCACGTAGAGGAACAAATCCCATTCTTTCTCTGACCCAAGGGTGGTTTCTGTACAAAGATTCCAGACAGTCTTGCTCCTTGTGTTCCCAGGTCATATGCATCTGCTCGTATTGAACAGGATCCCACCACAAGTCCAGCAACATATCTGTCCACTCAGACCGTCTTATGAGAAAAGAGCCAAGATTGAAGCCACCACAGTCCTGGGCAAGAACAAGGTCAATTGGCGAGTTCAAGGTATCAACATAAGGTAGATCAAGCGGAATATCAAGCGGGTTGAAGTAATCCAATCTTCTGTAAGTTTTATTTTCCAAATTGTTGAACAAATAGGTTTCGAGCGATACCTGTGGCTCCATGATAAATGTATGTAGGTCCAGCCACCAGAACCATTCTGCGTTCGGATATTCTCTCATGGTTTGTTTGAGTATATCAGCTTTTTCCCAACCTTCTCTCCATTCGTGACTGTATCTTCTTTTCAATGCTGTGTCTTTGATGGTCAGTATATAACCGTGTTTTTCGGCATAGTCCTTTTTGTTCGAGATTGAAGACCTTTCCACAGACCATTCTTGAGGCGTCTTCCATTTCTGGACCCCTCCTCCTTCGTTGGCTGCCAGAATGATGACCACATTCGGTTTTGTCAAGTGGTAATGCGGCACAAAAGGTGCTATCGTAAACAGCGAAAGGAGTATCAACGATACCATTGCGGTGAACAGCTTCTTGTGGTCATAAATAAGCTGTCGAATTGCGGAGAGTCTCAAGAACCTTCTATTGGAGTTCGGTTTGAATGTCTTGGAGTACAACTCCTCTTTCTCTGTGTCTTTATGTTTTGGTGTTTTCGGGAGATATGACATGTCGAAATGTTGTGGATGTGACATTATCAAATGGTCTCAAAGATGCTGTTGGGGTATTCTGTCAAAACAAAGACACAGAGTCTTGTCGAATGTTTTTCCCAATCTCAATTAAGCTCTGAACATCTGCGATCAGAACTACAACAATAGTTGGGTATTTTTAAACAGTATTCATGAAAATTTTACTATACGCGAGTCAAACGAAGAAATAAATGGAGGCCCCTATTTAACTTTCACTAGGCCACGACACAAACATTGTCGCAAAATATTCACACCCTGATTGATCTATGGGAGAACAATAACAGGAGAATGTAGAGATCTGTACAGAATTAAGATCCATGGATGTTCATCTTCAGTCATAAAATTAATCGTTTTCTCAAATACATGCTATTATTGGATCCATTAAAAGAAGCTAAATAAATAATCAAAAATAACAACCATTGACCCTTTTAAACGTCGTAAGTTTTTCTGAAAGAAGCCACATTTATTCCCGGCTTAAGCTTATCAATGAGATCCCTTCTGTCCATTGCCAAAAAAGCTCTTTTCAAAGTTTCAATCAGACTTGTGGACTGGTTACTTTCACTGCCGTGAGTCATTCCATCCACAGACTCAACTTCGTGCATACTGAGACCAGTCAGAAGATGCTCAACAGCATCCCGGTACATGCCCATGTTTATGAACGACACTCCAAGATTGTAGCGTGCCCTCACAAAGTTAGGATTGAGTTGCAATGCCTTCGAGTAAGCCTCGATTGCCTGTTCTGGTTTGTTTGAATTGGCCAGAGACGCACCTAGCCTGTTCCACGCAAGAGCATCGTTTGGATTATGCGTGATGGCAGCCCTGAAACAGTCCATCGTTTTATCGTACTCCTCCATCGAGTAGAACAAAACTCCCAAGCCGGTCTGCACTTCTGCATCCATGTTAGCTCCCTCTGGAGAGATCTGTGCAGCCTTGATGAACAGCTCGGTGACTCGTTTGTTCAAAGAGTACCTGTCGTCAGCCTGGATCTCCGGATTTGTCTGTCTGGCCCGCTCTGCAATCTCCGGATACTTGGTTTCGATCCATCTTTCCAGAGTAGCAAACGCAGCATTGTCGTACCCCTCGTTCGTATATGAGATCGCCAAAGTCATCAGGGCAACCAGATTCTGTGGAGACAGCTCCAGACATTTTTCAAGCGCAGCAATACCCGCAAGCTCCTTCTCGTTCTGTGTCTGAACCTGTCCCAATCGAAGCCAGGCGTCCACATGTGCTGGATTCTGTTCCACGGCAGCTTCAAATGCCAGTGCGGCTTCGCTCAGCTTGGCCCCATTTTCCATCAAAGCAATGCCAATCTCATAGGCATCTGGATTGTTCTGGAACTGATTGTTCTGGTCAAACTTGTACTCTCCGTAGTTGACTCGTGTTTGGGCATACTTTTCGAAATCTTTTTCCCACTGAGCCTGGAACTCGTCGTTGCTCAACATGTTGTCCGCATATGTATCCTGAATATTATCCCATACCTGATCAAATGCTGATTCCTGCGAGTCCATCTGTGTTTCTTCTAATTTCTCTTCTGAGGAAGTAGCCTTCTCAATCTCCTTGAAAGACTCCTCCCAATCCACCTCTTCCATGATTCCCTGATTCTGCTGTTGCTGCTGCGCCTGCTCGAAAACTGGACTACCAAGCGAACCCAGTCTTCCCATCATAAATCCACCTGACATGGGTCCCATCATTCTATGTAGATTTGACTGGTGCTGTCGGGTTTGATTCTGGAACTGTTGGGGCTGGTGGCGTTGTTCTGGAGTTGCAAGAAACTCAGACGACCATGCTGATGTCTCAAGACCTCTGACAGCTTCTGGAGCCACCTGGTTGGCCATTTGGTGGGACAACCCACGGCTCATTTGATGAGTACTATGTGCCTCCACCGGAAACTGTTGCTGTCTTTGGATAATTTCCAGCTCTCCAGCCATCGGACGGAAATCGAAGTTACCTTTCTGTTCCACAAACCTCTGCATTTGGATGCGATCGTGCTCGTTCATCATCTCGCGCTCCCTCAAATGTACGCCTCCGTGGACATGATCTGCCCCATTTCGGAGCGACTGCTCCAAAGACGTATCATGTTGCGACTGTTTGCTGAACTGCGCCAGAGGATTCGCATTCGCAGCACACTCAGATCCCGCTCCAACAAATGACATCCTGTTCAGCCAACACAAACTGTCGAAATGCTGTTGGTATGTTATCTCAAAATGTCTACCGTTATATAATTTTCCCACTCTAACCGTGCAAATATTGTCGGCTAAGCTTCCCTTTTCCTAATGTGGGGAACCGATATTGTGTTTCGCGAGCAAATGGTTCTGGTGCAAGGATGTAAAGTACAGTGCAAGACTACTACTATGAGACGAAGGTTGGCTTGTATCGTTCAATCATGAAGAGTATACATAGGGGCAGACACTGGCTAGTCTGCTTGCTGCTGGAACGCAGTTCTGTGGTGAAGACTGTCATCGGGACCTCTTTCTGGAAGTTGATGTGTCTGCTCTGATTGGACTTCCTCAATCTGTTCGGTCTCTATATGATGCTCGGTTTCTTCGATCTGTGTTGCCTCTGGTGTCTGAAGTTGTTCTGACCCTTGGACACGAGTTTCCAAGGACTCGTCATTTGTAAACCAATACCACATCGGTCTCAAAGGACTTTCACAGCCATGAAGTTTGGGAAGACTATCGTTGAGAAATAAAAACGCATGGCCTAGCATTATTCCAACGAAATCCGTCTTCAACTTTCCGAAGAGGACATTCCGAAGAGGACTATCTATATCCCAGTTTCTCAGATTTGAAATAATGAGCAGGACAAACGGTAGATAAACTGCATCGAAGTCAAAGAATCCCATAAATCGCAGTCGCAAATCCGGATTTCTGTGGGACCAAATATAGAGTAGCATGTCGTTCAGATATGGTCCAATCACAAACAGACGATGCACATATCTATTGTACAGTAGCAAACTTGATGTCAGAACCCCCAAACACCAAATGTAGTCTTTAGTTCGGGAGAACGACAGCTCAAGAGATTTGGAATATCGTACAACCACATACAACGAGAGTACTAGGTCCCATGAGAACTCCCCAAAGTACAGAAGAGATGTTATAAGTCTCCAATATTCTCCTTTTTGAAACACCGCTTCTTCTGAGTAGTAACAATGTTCTCCTCTAATGTATCCTGTGAACTCCAACAAAGACACAACAGTGATGCCAATTGCAAAAGTTCTTGTAACCGGAGGAATCTCCATTAACCAATCAAAAGGCACTCTTTCCATTTCGGAGGTGCCTGAAAGTTGAAAAGACAGTCTATTGAGATAATTTATTAATCAAGAAGGAAATCAGTTCTCTGGTACATTTTAGTACGTGGATTTTTTTTTGTTAGAAAAACTATTGCCATCAATGGTGCAAAGAGCCCTTTTTAATCTTCTTTGGAATTATAGTTATAGGATCTCTGATGGACACCTTTTCGTTAAAGATCAGAAGCGAACCAAGCTGGAATGATGGATACGAGACTCTGTTGAAAGGCCCATTTGACTATTTGTCGAGCCAAACGAAGGGTAAAAACCTCCGGGGCTTGTTGATCCAGACCTTCAACTTGATCTTTGATATTGAACAGACAGATTTGGCTCAAATAGAGTCAGTGATTGACATTCTTCATCTATCTTCACTGATAATCGATGATATCGAGGATAATTCAAACCTGCGACGTGGAAAACCATGTTCTCATTTGATCTTCGGTGTCCCTCAGTCAATAAACAGCTCAAACTACATGTATTTCTGTGCAATGAGGTTGTTGAATCAAGCATTCCAGATGAATGAGATCAAGAGGGCACAAGCACAAACAATATTCTTGGACGAAATGATAAACCTTCACCGGGGCCAGGGTTTGGATCTTTATTGGAGAGATAATTTAATTCCACCTGAAGAGTCTGAATATTTGGACATGGTTATGAACAAAACGGGAGGCCTCTTCAGACTGTCGATTAAATTAATGAACCTGTTGACAGATCGTCATTACGGAAAACTGATTGAGCTCAGCAATCTGCTGGGAATCATCTATCAGATTAAAGATGATTATTTGAATCTAAAGTCACAAGTCTACAACGATAACAAAGGATTTTGCGAAGATATTACGGAAGGTAAGTTTTCATTCCCGATAATTCACTCGATCAATCAAAACCCAATGAACAAGGAACTCATAAACATTCTGAAATTGCGTACCAATGACCTCGAGATGAAGAAATACGCCATCGACATTATGGAGAGAACAGGGAGTTTCAAATATGTAGAAGAGACATTGGCTCGTCTCGAGGAGAGGGGGGGTTTGTTGGTTGACGAAATTCTTTCAGAGTACGATGTCCCAAACTCCAAATATAGCAAACAGGAAATCAAACAGAAGTTCTCGCTCACGTTGAACAGAATCGCCAAGCTATGAATAATGCCAGAAATTAATAGTATACAAATTATGAGTTAATCCATCATCAGGACGTCTTGACATTCGTCCGCGGTATACAGCGGTGCACTGTAGTCACTCACAGTATCACCGGAGTCGTCAACACACATATCATCATCTTGCAAACTGAGGTCATAAACCTCTTCTATCTGATCGGATTTATACTGTTCAGGAAGACCAGTTCCACGAGTTTTTGTCCAATCCAAAAATTTGTTGTAAGTCAAAAGGCTGGGATCGTAGTATTTGATGATAGACCAGAACTTAAGAATATGCTGGTCAAGATATATGTCTGAATTTGATACGCTTATGTTGTTGTCTTGGTTTTCCTTATCAGCTGTTGCTTTAAGTCTCTCTTTGAGAAGTTTCATGAAGCTGGATTTGAGACTTTCTTGATCATAGTCTTGATTTCTTGGTTTGTAAAAGTCCAATAGTTCAGGATTGGGTATCACTAACTTGCTTATCTCGATATTTTGTAAATCTTGTACTTGTTGCCCCTCACCGTTATGGGAGTCTGGATTCTCTCTGAGAAATTGGTCAATGCTAGGTATGAATATGCTCTCGTTGGGAGTACAACGGGACTGATATTTGGGTTCCAACAACTCTGAGTTGAAAAGAGTGGATGAGGGACAGCTATTTTTTGAGGAGTTGGATTGATTCCAGCTGCTGCTTAACTTCAGATTCGATAAATTTTTCATGAGTCTCCTTTTAGACTCGTGAAAACTATCGGAGCCATCCAGCAGCCTTTTCTTGCCTATCAAGGTGTCTGAATCATCCATCATTCACCAAGAAGTCTGTGTAATGTTTATTATCATGAAATATCTAGTCACATCTACCAAATCTATCTCTGGATCCGGTGAGTACTTGTAACGTTCCTCTTGATAACATTCATGACGTAAATTTTTCCAGAAAAATCACGATTGTTCTTTGGATAAATTTGGGCTGTGTGAAATATGCGATAACTATAAGGAAAAAATCTCTGGGGAATTTCCAGCAGAGAAAACCATGGTATTTGGTGGCCTGTTCTATGATCCATAATACCTGAAACTAACCTTGTCATCTCTGGAGAAGTTTCCATGTATTTTCTTCACATATCCGGGGAATAAATCAAAACCGTTGTCTGACAAAAATACTTCTTTTTCGGCAAATGATATGTCTAGTCCTTTGACTGGTTTGTCGGTGGATATTTCCAGAATAGCATCAAATATTTGAATTTTGACGCAGGGCTTTGATAATTTGAGATATTTCAAAGGCTGTGGCCAATCACAGGAGGAAGTCACGGGCACTTCGTTTTCAATCAGTTGGGCATTGACAACAACGTTTTCAGAATCAAGTAGCGAGAGGTTTTTAACCAGCTCGGTAGACTGGTTTGCCTTCAAAATGACACAATGTTTGTGAATGATATCAAGCCTGTCTCCACTTCTCACATCATAAATGTCTATTTTGAGCATGAATATTCTGTCCTCTAACGTGTTATTCACTCCCCATAAATCAAGTGAGTTTGGTTTCAGGCGAGAAAGACCTACAACTATTGGCTCATTCTCACGTTTGACAGCATAATAAGCCAACTTGGGTCGTTTAAAAAAATCCACTATTGACCAACTCGTTACTGGCCAGCAATCATTCAGCTGCCAAACCAGTGTTCCACCAATATACCTCTTTGAGTCTCCCTGCCAGCCTCTTTTCCACGATTTAAAGGCATAGCTTAAACACTCCGATTGCATCAGCTGTGTGGCGTATACCCAATTGTCCAAAGACATGGATTCCAGTCTAAGGTTCTCCATTCCATAAAGGGCGAGCTTTCTTTCGAACTGTGCAGCTCGATTATGATGATCACAAGTCTTACTCTGTGGGTATAACTCTGAAGGGTCTGTTATGCATTCTAAGAGTGTCTTGACATTTGGAAAAGCTTCCATTCCAAACTCAGAAATAAACCGGCCCTTCAGTTTATACCAGTCTTGATATCGTTCTTGATTTCCATGCCAAACATTCCATTGGTGGATGTCTCCAACCGTCGGGTCCGATGTACTTTTGCCGCCCCAGGGAGATCCATAATGATAGGGAATATTGGACGCATACTTTTCCACTAAATGAGGAATGGTAACCTCATAGATTGTTCTTGCCGGGAAATTACTTTTACTGTAATTTCCCAAATGATCATTAGGATCGTAATCTAAGTCGAACTCCTCTGCGACTTGATAATCTTCGTTGTTTCCCGCTAAGATGACCACAGAGCAATGGTTTCTTAATCGCTTTAGTTGGGTCACCACTTCTTTCTCAACGTTGGCAATGAATGAAGAGTGTCCAGGATAAGCACCACAGGCAAACATGAGATCTTGCCACACTAACAATCCTAATCGGTCACACTCGGAATAAAATACTTCTTCTTCGTAAAATCCGCCTCCCCAAACACGTATCATGTTCTGATTTCCATCAGATAGCAGCTGAAGCCATTCCTTATAGTCATCGTCCTTCACAAGGACTGGAATCGAGTGACAGGGAATCCAGTTAGAACCAGAGCAAAAAACAGGAACACCATTAATCTTCAGATAGAAGCTTGTTCCTTCCTGGTCTTCGAAAGTTTCTTGGACCAGCTCAGACGTTTTTAATCCTATTTTTCTCTCTTTAATATGCAGCACATCAGCATCAGGGGAAACTAGCAGAATTTTATGAAGTGGTAAAGACTTTGCTCTCCAAAACCTTTGGGAAACCACAGTAAAGGAGATTTGATGTTGAACTTCTCATGGAAGACACATCTGTGAGAAATCGTCCCAGAACATGTCAAAATCAAAGGTTTTCCATGAGGATCTTCGACCTCAATTTTCAGATGGACAGGTCCATTTGTTTCTATCGTGACTTGAACATCAATGGTTGCAGTCCCGTCTTCAATATTCACATCCACATATATATCCGTAATCAGACTGTTCCATTGGATCAACTTCAGGGGCCTCCAAATACCACAGGTCATTGTAGCATCTTCCCAATCCCATCCCCAGCCGTACTGTGCTTTTCTTATTTGCAACCTGGATGTCTCACCATTTGTCGTAAATCCTTTTCCAATGATTTTTTCCAACCGTCTGCCTTCTATCAAGGCACTTTTGAAATATATTCTCAAAACGTTTCTCTCTTTCAGCTTGTGCGATACATCAACAGAATGCTCGACAAACATGTTATTAGATTCCAGTATTTTGACCTCATTCAAATAAACGGTAGCAATGGTATCCAGCCCTTCAAACTTCAACGAACACCTGCAGAATTCTTTCTTGCCTGAAATTTCAAAGTTAGTCCGATATTCCCAATCTTTTTCTCCAATCCATTGAAGAGCAGTAGAGTTGCAATCAAGAGAGGGATCAGGAATCTTTCCATTCAATAATAAATCTGCTTGAATTTGAGTTCTTCCTCCTCGTACCGCTGGTCTCCATAAATCTGTTCCAGCCTCTCTAAACTGCCAGTTCTCAAGTACTGTAACTTGTGTTGCCTCAGACATTAGATGAATCAAATTCATGTTTCCCCTGGATTTCAATGTTCAGCATTTATTTGTTATGTTCTATGTACTTCTAAGTTTCTTATCGGTAACTGTTGGTCACGTGACAACAAAGGAGAAACCTCTCTGTCGGCTAAGAGGGAGTTTGCTGGTCTGAGAATGCTGTAATTTACGATCCACGGATGTGTCCATAAAGCTGTGATCATATACATATGCTGCTTATTGACTTTTGGTGCTACATCATAGAATAGAGGGTACATAAATTTATATAAGCAGTGACTATATAAAAGTTCGAGCCAGAAAAACGTCAATGGCTTGTATATAAAATGAAATCAGGGCAATCAGCAAGAGTCTCGCACCAGCTGAGAGACACTCTAATGACAGGAGACAGAAGGCTGATTATATAAATTGTCTCAGACAACAAAAATAACTGAGAAAATGTTCTTCACTCCAACAAAGCCGCAACTTCTGGGACCCCAGCAACCTCTTTCTGGAAATTTGGTCTTGGGATATCAAAGCCTTCGGTGACTCTACAGTAGATATCACCTCCCAATCTGCCGAGAGGTTTCAGCTTTTTGAAGTCAATTTGGTCCTGCGTCTCGTTGATAATGTCTTCTCTGACGTGGAATTTGACGGCTTCAACAAAGAAAGTGAGACCAGTCTGCCTCTCAGGATCTTTCACTGAATGGAATCTACGATGATAAATCACTTTCGCCTCGATAGAAAACGCACTTTCAGCCACGTGTGGAGGAGTCACCACAGATGACTTGGCTGGAGTCAAACCACTCAATTTCCATTCATCAACACCCAATGGAGAGTTCACACAGGTATAATTGGCAGTCTCAGAAAACCATTCACTTATAATACTGATTGTGCACTCATTTGTTTCCAAAAGATTGTTGCAAGTATCTTTCTGCCGACCCGTGCTGCCACTGCAGCTGATAAAAAAGACAGGTGGATCGTGGCTCACAATGTTGAAGTAGGAAAATGGTGCAAGGTTCCTCTCACCAGTAGCACTTACTGTGGAAACAAACCCAATTGGCCTTGGAGTGATGACACCAACCAGCAGTCTGTAATTCGTCTGTGTGTTTCTTTCTTCCGAATGAGGCTCAATCTCGATTTTCTTGTAAGCTTTCCACTCATCATTATTGGCACCTGAGCCCGGCTTCCAAGCAGGATTTGGAGATTCCGTCAAATTCCATTCATTCGTGGAGTCAAAAGCTGGAAGTGCCTTGTGGTTGTTTTTCCGGCTGTGTTACAGCTTGAACAGGAGCAACTGCTTGATTCGTCATTTTGTCTATTGCTGATTCTATAATGTCCACTCCTGGCTGAAATCTTTGAAGGGGCTACCAAGTCCCCTTTTATATGTTCTCTACCGTAGTTTCAAAAGGTCCAGGACCTTCAACTGATTAATAATTTCTTTGTAGCCGATAAGCCACGGGTTAATGGCCAGATCCTCTTAAAAAACCGAACATTTTTCGGATAAATTCCGCAAAAATGCACTGCCAGGATCTCGGGTACGAGGTTGTCTGTACGAGGATCGTAGAACCGACGAGCTGACATTACACGAGTCTCGTCTCTCATTCTGATTCGTTGTCACACCATCTGGTTGAAACTATGGAGAGAAAGAGATATTTATATATAAGTTTTCAGAAACCCGACATTATGTCCAGTGATGGACCGATTTAGCCAGCAAAGAGCTAAGACTTAGGGGCCCTCAGATAACGGTGGTCAACTTTCTATGAAATGACCAAGACTGACAGAATTCTATAAACAATGTCCAATGTCTCGTCAATGTAAAACCGATTCAAGTAGACAGCAACGTCGATCATTACGATAGCTACAGTTGACTACCGAATGACAAGAAATAATCCCTCAAATTTTATGTCATGGACCCCCCCCGAAAACCAAAACTTATAGCTCACGACTTCTGTATCGATGGTTTTCATGAGCCCTCATTCAATTGATCTGACTCTTCATTCTGTAGCTTGCAATGCTTTTATCTGTTTCAAGGAGCACTTCTGATAAACGATCGCATCCCCTTGTTTCTCAAAATCTGTAGAACCAAGTTCGGAGGCCAGAAATATTTCCAAGACCTGAAAATCTCTGAGTTCTTGTGTAGTGATAGTGGTACCTATGAAAGATTACCAGCTTTCAATGGCAAGAAACCAGATCCATCGAATTGTATATTCTCCATGTCTGTTGATCATTAAGCTGGTATCAGAGATCCAACTTATATACTTGGAGAATCAAAAGTTGTTACCCGGAAATCATACCTCGAAATTTAAAGTGTTCTAAAGTGCACAAGGAGAGGTCTGGAGACCAAACAAAAATATCTGATAGACTTCTGAAAAGAGGGTCATAGTAACGGGCATACAGTCTGGGTGGAGTCAGTAGACTGAGACTGTACGAGCCGCATTGACATCATCGTCTCATCTCAAAGATGTCGCAAACCCAGGTCCAATTACCACAAATAAACAGTTTACCCACAAATGGGCCTTCATCGTCAGATAATATCACAATTGATGAAATATTTAATGGCTTGAAGTCAAAAGATCGATCTCTTGTGAGTAAGTCAGCAAGAAAATTAAGGGAGCATTTTGCCTCTGTCTCAAGAGACTTTTCCTCCACTGAACAGCTGTCACTTTACAACAATTACATCAACAAGCGAATCTTTGATCTTATCAATAGCCCCAATGTAAACGAGCAAATTGGAGGGTTGGAGGCAATCAACTCGTTAGTCGAGTTGATAACTAATACCTTCGGTGATCTTTCATTACCACAACTTAACACTTCAACTACAACCGAGGAGAATTCAAACATGATCGCAAGATACGCTAACTATTTGCGGAGACTCATCTCATCAAACGATCTGCAGGTGATGAGATTGGCCACCGGTACACTTGGAAAGCTGGCAATTCCTGGCGGGTCTTTGACGGGCGACTTTGTTGAGTTTGAAGTGAAAAGAGCCCTGGAATGGCTTATATTAGAAAAGGTGGAAAATAAAAGACACGCAGCAATTCTTATAATAACATCACTGGCCGACAATGCTCCTGCGATGCTATATCAATACATCAAAGACATTTTGACGAACATATGGATAGGATTGAGAGATCCAAAATATTTATTGAGATCCGATTCAGCCATTTGGCTTCGTTCGTGTCTGAATATAGTTTATGAAAGAGACTTAAAATTAAGAAGCTACTGGTTCTCAAAACTCAACAATGAAGCTTCTTTGGTGTTCAAAAACATCTCCCCAGGAAATCAAAGTTCAATCACAGCAGCCAACAACAGTCCAGCAGAATATCTTCATGGCTCTTTGTTGTGCTATAGAGAACTTGTGATACAAGGCACTTCTGTCTTGAGCCCGAAAGTTGATGAAGTATATGAAAATATCATGAGTGTCAAAGATCACAAATCGACTGATGTCAGAAAAGAGGTAACGATCATTATGCCTAAGTTGGCTAGGTATGATAAGGTGAAGTTTGTTGACAAATATATGCATCGAATTATGCTATACTATATCTCACAGCTAAAGGTCGGAAAAGACAGGGCTTTCATACTTATCAGTATTGGAGATTTGGCGGCAGAGGCTAAGAACAATATTGTCAATTATCTTGATGGAGTGGTTCTGGAAAGTATCAAAGACTCTCTTTCCTCCAAGCTACCGAAGACAAGAAAAGAGTTGACACCCCCTTGCTTCTACTGTTTAGCAAAGCTTGCTATTTCTCTTGGTGCCCCACTGACAAAATTCATAAACAACTTCCAGCTGATGAAGTTGATTCTTAAGTCTCCAATCAACGATAACATGCTGAGTTTGTTGAAAATTTTCATTGAGCACTTACCTGCGTTAGAGCCTATGATAAATGATAGACTCATTAACGTGGTGAGCTATTACTTATCAGGTTATGAGTTCAAGCATCCAGGATCACCTGATTTCAAAAGACTGATGAGTTCAAGTCTCGCTTACACCCACCGGCAAAATATGCTTAATAGAGACGGAGGCTTGATGTTGGGCTCTAAAGTTGATTTGACAAGTCTCAGTGGCTTGCCAAAAAGTGTGCATAATGAGGATCCTGATGTGAGTGTCATACTACAGGCCTTGAAGACTCTGAGTAGTTTCGATTTCAGAAATTATACCTTGACAGAATTTGTGCGCTATTCGGTCATACAGTACATTCAGCACGAGAATCCAGAAGTGAGGTTAAATGCAGCAATGACTTCATCCAAAATATATCAAAGGGACTCCATTTGCTTACAGAAAAGTTCAAATTCTTTGAAGGCTGTTTGCGAGGTGCTAGAAAACCTTCTCACTGTCTGTATCACTGATCCATCACCGGAGATCAGGTTGGAGATTCTCAACAGTCTCGGAGAGCAATTTGATCCTCAGCTTTCGCAAGTTGAAAATGTGAAGCTTTTGTTCATGGCTCTGAATGATGAGAATTTTGATATAAGAAAGAGCGCTATCAGGTTGGTCGGTCGTCTGGCAACAATCAACCCAGCCTATATTGTTCCACCTTTAAGGAAATTGTTAATCCAGTTGCTGACTACCTTGGAGTACGGAGGACACAGTTCAAGAAAGCGGGAGGAGACAGCTATCCTTTTGTCTCTCTGTATTTCGAATACTGGAGATTTGACAAAACCTTATATCAAGCCTACAATGGACGTGTTGATTCCCAGTGCCATGGACACCAGATCATCTATTGCATCTGCTTCTATATCCGCAATAGGTGAAATGTCAAGTGTTGCAGGAGAAGAAATGAAACAATTCATTCCACAGTTGATGCCTGTCCTCCTAGAGACTTTTCAGGACCAAAGTCTTGGAAGCAAACGGGATGCAGCTTTAAAAACTTTGGGACAACTGGCAGGATCTTCTGGATATGTGATTCAGCCATTGTTGGATTATCCACAACTACTTGGACTTTTAGTCAATATTCTGAAGTCAGAAACATCGTCATCCATCAGGCGGGAAACTGTGAGACTGGTTGGTATACTTGGTGCTCTAGATCCATACAAACATCGTGAAGTCGAGAGATATGGACAAGATTCCCAAGCTGTGGCTGAACAGAATGCTCCTTCAATCGATATGGAACTTCTCATGAAGGGGAAGTCCCCTTCGAATGAAGAGTATTTCCCCACCGTGGTGATCAAGACATTGTTGAAAATTTTGAAAGACTCGTCTTTGACGACTCATCACCCTGCAGTGGTACAGGCGATAATGCACATATTTAAGTCTTTAGGGGTAAAATGTGTTCCCTACTTGGAAAATGTTATACCCGGATTTGCAACGGTCATTCATTCCTGTCCTCAATCTATGCTTGAAACATACTTTCAACAGCTTGGGGATCTGGTAAAGATTGTGAAATTGCACATAAGGCCTTTTTTGCCAGAAATTTTCAAGCTGATCAAGGAGTTCTTTTCTTATGTCAACCTCCAAGTCACCATTATTGGTGTCATTGAACAGGTGTCTAAAGCTCTAGATGATGAATTCAAAATCTACATGTTGGAGGTTATCACAATACTACTTGACGTTTTAGATCAGGATAAGTCACAAGGCAGAGTGGCATCGTTGAGGTCATTGAAAGCAATTGTCGTTTTCGGAAGCAACATCGAACCCTACGTTCACTTAATCATCCCACAGACTGTTAAACTTTTCGAACAGTCTCCCGACATCCTCAGACAGGAGGCAATAGAAACTGTTGGAAAAATCTCAAGATCCATCAATTTGAATGACTTTGCATCAAGAATAGTGCAACCGTTGGTGAGGATAGTTGCTTCAAACAGCCCTCTCGAGTTGAGGAACTCTGCAATGAATACAATTTGTTTGCTTTTGTTGCAGATGGGGAATGAATTCTCTGTTTTCCTTCCATTAATAACTTCAACAATTGTGCGACACAAATTGCAATACCCAATTTATGACCAACTGGTTGAGAGACTATTGAATGGTGAGCCACTTCCCTCCAATATTATTTTTGATAAAGAAGAAAACAACCTTCCGAGTGACAATGTTGATATAGAAGCCACTCCTCGGAAGCTTCCTGTGAATCCACAGGCACTAAGAAACGTATGGGACTGCTCTTCGAGGAGAACCAAAGAAGACTGGCAAGAGTGGATGAGAAGGTTGAGTATCGAATTGCTGAAAGAATCTCCATCACCTGCATTGCGTGCTTGCTCGTCTTTGGCGACAATTTATCCTCCTCTCGCTAAGGATTTGTTCAACTGTGCATTTGCAAGCTGTTGGAATGAGTTGCACATCCACTATCAGGGAGAATTGGCTCAGGCATTATGCATTGCTTTGTCTTCTCCGAACAATCTTCCTGAAATCCATCAAACTTTACTGAACCTTGCAGAATATTTAGAACACGATGACAAATCACTCCCCATCAGAATTCAGACTTTGAGTCAATACGCACAACGAAGCCATGTGTACGCGAAGGCATTGCATTACAAAGAATTAGAATTCATTCAGGAGCCGTCTACACCAACAATAGAATCTTTGATAAGCATCAACAATCAGCTTCAGCAATCCGATGCGGCAATTGGAATCTTGAAATATGCTCAAGATCACCATGGTTTGCAATTGAAGGAGACTTGGTACGAAAAGTTACAACGTTGGGACGATGCTCTGAAGGCTTATAATGAGAGAGAAAAAGAAGAGCCAAATTCAATGGATATAACTATGGGTAAAATGAGATGTCTCCATGCACTTGGTGAATGGGAACTCTTGAGTGAACTTGCCCAGGACAAATGGAATAAATCTTCAAGTGACATCAAAAGATCCATTGCTCCATTGGCCGCTGCTGCCGCTTGGGGATTAGGACAGTGGGAACGTATGGATAATTATATCAGCGTGATGAAGCTAGGGTCTCCGGACAAGGCTTTCTTCAACACAATCCTCTGTTTACACAAAAACAACTTTGAGGAAGCAACAGAACACATTTTAAAAGCTAGAGACCTGTTGGTCACTGAGATTACTGCTCTGGTCAGCGAATCATACAACAGAGCTTACGGTGTGGTTGTGAGAGTCCAGATGTTGGCTGAACTTGAAGAGATCATTAAATATAAATGTCTACCACAGGGATCCGAAAAAAGAATTCAAATCCGGGAAACTTGGAACAAAAGGCTTCTGGGCTGCCAAAGAAATGTTGATATCTGGCAAAGAATGCTGAAGGTTCGAGCTTTAGTGGTCAAACCAAAGCAAGATATGGAGATGTGGATAAAGTTCGCCAACTTATGTCGTAAGAGTGGAAGACTTGGACTTGCTGAAAAATCACTCAATTCCCTATTAGACGAAGGCACATCAGGGCATCAAACATCCAGGGCACCTCCTCATGTCGTTTATGCTCAATTGAAATACATGTGGACAAGAGGGCAGCAACGAGAAGCTTTAAATCATTTGGTTGACTTCACATCCAAACTGTCTCGTGATTTAGGTGTGAATGAGAATGAGGCTATCACACAACCTTTGCCCACCGAGATGCCAGGTGCTTTGGATAATAATATTGAGAAATACACCAAGCTACTGGCACGCTGCTATCTGAAACAAGGTGAATGGAAAATTGCTTTGTATAGTGACTGGACTGAAAAAGAATCCACAGGAATATTGGGGTCTTTTTTGCTTGCCACTCACTTTGATTCGTCTTGGTATAAAGCTTGGCACAACTGGGCATTGGCTAATTTTGAAGTCATATCACCTCAATCGAACCAAAGTTCCGAAAAGGACGCCACTTCCCCTGACAAAGAAGACGAGCGCACTCTTACATCCATTTTACACTATGTTGTTCCTGCTGTCAAGGGTTTCTTCTATTCCATTTCACTTTCTCAGTCCAGTCCATTGCAAGATTCGTTGAGATTGATCACACTTTGGATCAGGTATGGTGGTATCGAAGAAGTTTCCGTTGCCATGCACGAAGGTTTTCAAATGGTTAAAGTGGATACATGGCTTGACGTGATTCCGCAGTTGATCTCACGTATTCATCAGCAGGACCCTACCGTGAGCAAGTCACTGCTGGGATTGTTATCGGACTTAGGAAGAGCACACCCTCAGGCTTTGGTGTACCCTTTGACAGTTGCTATCAAGTCAGATAGTGTTTCAAGACAACGTGCCGCATTGACTATTATTGATAAAATGAGAGCGCATTCGTCATCCTTGGTGGACCAGGCCGATCTGGTCAGCAATGAACTGATCAGGGTTGCTGTTTTATGGCATGAAATGTGGTACGAAGGACTGGAAGATGCATCAAGATCATATTTCGGTGAACAGAATGTTGAAAAGATGTTCTCCATCCTTGAGCCTCTGCATGTGATGCTTGAAAAAGGACCTGAGACGATAAGAGAAGCTTCGTTTGCAAATGCTTTTGGAAAAGAATTGAATGATGCCCATCAATGGCTAATGAATTTCAGGCGTACAAAGGATGTGGCCTACTTGAATCAGGCATGGGACCTCTACTATGGAGTTTTTAGGCGAATCTCTCGACAGCTACCACAGCTCCAAAACTTGGATCTTAAGCATGTTTCTCCAAAGCTCTTGGCTGTGAAGGATCTTGAATTAGCTGTTCCTGGAACCTACATCGCGGGCAGGGATGTCATTCGAATTGTTAAGTTTGAGCCGGTGCTTTCTGTCATTACTTCGAAACAACGGCCTAGAAAATTGAACATTTTTGGAAGTGACGGTAAGAATTATCAATTCCTCTTGAAAGGTCACGAGGATATTAGACAGGACAACTTGGTGATGCAGCTGTTCGGATTGGTGAATACTCTTTTGGCTGATGATCCCGAATGTTTCAAGAGACACATGGATATTCAACAATATGCTGCTATTCCTCTTTCGCCAAGCTCAGGGTTACTGGGTTGGGTTCCTAACTCAGATACTTTCCATGTTCTAATTAAAGAGTACAGAGAGCCCAGAAAAATCTTATTGGATGTCGAACACAGAATCATGTTGCAAATGTCTCCAGATTATGATAATTTAACTCTCCTTGAAAAAGTCGAAGTCTTCACTTATGCCTTGGACATCACAAGAGGACAGGATCTGTATAAAGTGTTGTGGTTCAAGTCCAAGTCTTCAGAGGCCTGGTTAGATAGAAGGACCACCTACACACGCTCATTAGCGGTCATGTCCATGGTTGGTTATATCTTAGGGCTGGGAGATAGACATCCATCGAACTTGATGATGGACAGAGTTACTGGTAAGGTTGTCCATATTGATTTCGGTGACTGTTTTGAGGCTGCCATATTGCGAGAGAAATATCCTGAGAAAGTGCCGTTCAGACTGACAAGGATGTTAAGTTACGCTATGGAAGTGAGTGGAATTGAAGGATCATTCCGTATCACAAGCGAGAATGTTATGCGGGTATTGAGAGATAATAAAGAATCCTTGATGGCAATTTTGGATGCCTTTGCGTATGATCCACTGATAAATTGGGGTTTTGACTTCCCCTTGAAGGAGATTATGGAACATTCGAGTCAATTTCCAAACTCGAATTACAGTGATTTATTCAGAAATGGTCAAATCACAGAGGATGAAGCAAAAAAGATGGCATCACAGTACAAAAATGATATCAGAGACGCAAGAGCTGCTTATGTTCTTAAGAGAATCACAGATAAGTTAACCGGAAACGATTTCAAAAGATTCAAGGAGCTGGATGTATCGAGTCAAGTTGATAGATTGATTCAACAAGCTACTTCCGTGGAAAATTTGTGCCAACACTACATCGGATGGTGCTCGTTTTGGTGAGTGGTATTGTTTGGCGTTTGAAAAAGAACATAGATTACTGAAATCCGATATATATAAGTAAATATTCACAAATACTGAACGAAAAACCATTTTAGCCGACAAGGGCTCTCTAAACATTCAGCTTAATGCCCACAAGCTTCTCACTGAGGCTCCAGAGATTTTCAGCAATTTTGGGGTCAATAGCATACGGCATGACAAATGGTATAGGACTCAGTGCCGTTTGCAGGGGACTGTCAAATTTTAGCTGTGGATCCTTTTCTATACCAACTTCGCAGTCGATACAATAAACACCTCCCAATCCGTTCAGTTTTGGGCTTGTTGCGCACCAAACCTGCGTAGCAGCTCCTTGTCCAATCGTTTTCCATCCTAATTCAGACTCTTTAGCTGAAGGTGGATTCTTAAAGTCGAGACCGATGACCTCAGCAGTAGATTCATCCATATATCTTGTGAGATTAGTTGCAATGACACCAGGATGAGCAGCAAATGCTCTGATTCCAAATTTCTTTCCCAAAGAGTCTAAATGGACCGCAAACAGAATGTTAGCAGTTTTAGACTGACCGTAAGCTCCCCAAGGATCATAAGTGGTGGTTTCGAAATTAGGATCCTCAAGATTGACAGGAGCCAAACGATGTCCTGTAGAGGTGGTTGCCACAACACGTGAGCCGTTGGCTTTTTTCAAAGATTCCCAGAGTCCAACGGTGAGCTGGAAGTGTCCAAGATGGTTGGTTGCAAACTGAAATTCGTAACCTCTAGAATCCTTTCTTAATTCAGGAATAGCCATGACACCTGCATTCAATAGCAGAATGTGAAGTGGACGTCCCGACTTAACATACTGTTCAGTAAACTTGTTGATGGAAGCAGGATCTAAAAGATCAACCTCGACGAGTTCGACTTTCTCAGCAAGATCTCCCAGTGACTCTTTTGCTCTAGAAATGCTTCTGGTAGGCACAACAACATGTGCCCCAGCTTCCAGCAAGACACGAACACTTTCCTGTCCGATTCCAGAATAGCCACCGGTCACAATAGCATTTTTACCTTTCAGGGAAATTCCTTCGATAACTTCTTCTGCACTAGAAGTCTGGTTGAATCCGGAGTTGACTGGTTGTTGAGGTGACATTTCTTTGATCTTATGATAGTGGAGTTCGAATGATCTATTTGCAATCCATCATTTAGGGAATCATCCTACGAATTATATAGGTTTGCTTCTATACTCGGATCCACTCTGTACCGGACATAAACATGAGCGGACTTAGCAAGCTTTAATTCCGGACCTACTTCCGCCCCTACTTCCGCCCCCTAATTCCGGGATCACAAATTGTATAAGCACTTTTGCTTACAACCAAAGTCACAGTGAAGACCTGTTTCATAGCAATGAGCAATGAGCAAACAATAATTGCCACATAGCTGCCTTCAAGTTAATTGGGCTGCATACGAAAAAAAGTAAGTCTTCCTCCCTTGCAAAAATAATCCGTTCCGAGTCCTAAAAATACTTGACTTTCCTTCTATTGCTGTGTGCAAGGATGTTTAGATTATATAGGAACATCAACTCCACCAACTCGGTACGTCTTCGGACGATGCAGTTCGCCTTGGTTCATCGAGCAGACAGGGTCTCAAGGCTGTGGTGCTTGGTCTTGATGGCTTTGTGATCTCTAAATAAATTTTGCGTTATATTTGGTGTGGTGTGTTCAATTGTATAATAATTGAATCTAAGATCATTAATATTCTATTGCTTGTCACCTGTCGTCATTCAAGTCTGGAATAATTCTTGTCGAAATAACCAGAAACATTCCGGATGGAATCTACCCAATAATAAATTTAAGTCCAGTTGGCCAATTTGAGTAGAAACAGCACGGAAGTAATAATTATAAGTTTGTACAGTGGTTTGATCTATTTCTGTCATGAAATTCTGGCTGCCAAAGCTGGACCCACTGGGCTAGCCATCTTTCTTTTAGTTCACCTAATTGAAGAGCAATGGCCATGATTACACGGCCACAAATAGCTTTTTGGAGTAAATTAACCTTTCCCAAGTGAACATGACAGTCGAGGCTAAAAAGAAAACTCCAACAAAGATGCAGAGCTTATAAAAGCCATCAACACCGGTAACGTCACCTTTAGGAATGAATAAACCCCCAATAATTGGTCCCAAGAATGTCCCAATACCAATAGAGGCAAAGGAGATAGCAAAATATGAGGGAGAGTCCTTAACGGGAAAACGCTGACCAATAATGGCCGGCACCACGGAGACAAAAACTCCAGATATGAAGCCCCATGAGGCACAGAAAGCAGCCACAGCACCTGTAGAACGGGATGGGATCCACAGTACCAATGGTAACAAGCCAGAAAGAAACTGGGCTGGAATCAGAATGTTCAAACGTCCACATCTATCTCCTAACCATGCTGGCAAAATTCTTCCAAAAAGTGCTGACCCATTGACAATTGCAATATTGTAATCTTGCAAGGTCTGATTGGTGGGTAGTCTTTTGCAGTAGAGATCGATATAAAAAATTCCAGGAAACAGCCCCACTCCTGCCAGAATGTTCGCTGCGTTCAAAAACTTGAAATTTCCAGTCGTACAGTACACGGAAATTAATTCGTAGTATATTCTGACCAGAAAGTCTTTTAGAAGGCTTGAAACGGGGTCTGAGAAGACTCGAAGCAAGAAGAAACATTGGGATATACAGAAACCCGATTATTCTGTTTGCCCAGGCAAACCCCACCTTTTGGAACAGATGCTTAACCCCAATTGACCAGTAAACACCAGCAGCACTGGAACCTGCAGTTATGAAACCAGAAGCCACAGCCTTTCGTTTATTGAAGTAGTGGAAAAGAATAGGAGCAGCACGCGTGTACATCAATCCTGAGCCTAATCCAAACATCACTCCTTGAATAATGAACAGTTGCCATGGAGAGTTGGAAACGGACAAAAACATAGAAGACAGAGTACAGATCAAGCCTCCAATGAGAACCAGTATTTGTGGAGCAACATAGTACATGAAAACCGTTGACGGTATCGCTGTAAGGCATGTAAGAGCAACCTGCAATGCTCCACTGATGGACAAGGTTTCTGAGCTAATGGTCGGGTAGGTGACTTCATAGTAACTTTGATAAACACTAAAGGAGCTCACCATTCCGAACGACATGGCCATAATCGTTGCTCCTGCTCCACAAACTAGCCAACCTCGAAGAGAACCTTCAGGGTATTCGACTTCTGTATCTACTTTGTCAAGATATTCGACATTTTTGGTTGAATCATGTACCAGTTGCTGTGTTGGGTTTGCCTCACTGTCAGTTGTAGATGATAAATCTGCAAGTGGAGTTTGTGGTACTTGTCTTTCATTATTCTCCATGTCGACCAAACTTTTCAATTCTGCACAGCTAATTTGTTATCGAAAGGTTTCTCGACTCGCTATCTTTGAGCGCAGATGAACTGTCCGATTGAATTGGCCAAACTAGTTTCATTTATAGTCAATCTCAAGACCACTAATTACAATTCAAATGCTAACTCCGATCATAATAATAGTTATATACCGACGGCCAAGCCTGAATTATACGCAATCGGGTAATATTGCCGAACAGAGCCCCGGGGATAAGCAATTTTTCTGAGAAGAGTAGGGTCGCGAAGATGGAAACTATTGAATCGATAGATGTGATAAAAGATTTGGAGCTCAAATCGATGGAAAATTAATTCCGAATTAGTGAAGGTTTCCCTCCACTCTACGATGACATAATCGGGAACAAAAAAAATGCAATTAGCTGGGAGTCTTTCCTGCAGAAGAGTGTCTGAGATAAGCAGAGATTCTCAATAACCGTGACACGACCGCCACTCAAAAGTGACTGAACAAGGTGGGGGAGAACGGATCAAAAAATTCCGTAACAAAATAGAAGAATGCGTCAATAAAAGTGCTGGGTATTATTCACTTTGTTTTCTTGGCCTCTATAAATTGAGGTCGTAAAAGCCCACACGAGCTACCATTTGCCAAAATATCCCGCAAACAGCGGCGCCCCAAATTATTCCTTCGTGACCAAACTCCAACGCCGATCGTTTCTTTTTGCTTTAGTCACAACAGTGTAGTGGAGACGATGGGGTTTACGAAGGGACTTCGTCTTTGTAGTTATCTGCTACGTGGGGTCGGATAATTGCCGACTGCTGTCGATCCAAGATTTGTATCGGCTCTTTGACATTTTTTTGGCCGACTTCAACAATCTGCCGGTCCAAAAGGGTGTTATTCGAAGTAATGTAGATCACACAGCCAAACAACAAGGAATTCCGTTGTTGTTGATTCACAACTTTCTGAACACTTCTACCTTCCAGAGGTTTTCAAATGTGAAAATTTAGAGTGTTCCTGAATCATCAGTAATAGGTAGCGATGTTAAGAAGTGACGTCATGAAAAATTTCGCGAAAAGATCAGCTCCCTAAATGTATACAAATTGTCTCACTTTTCAGTACTCTTGGGTTTCTTATTTCCAGTTTGCTATGTAGCCAAGGCAGCTCCAATGTCGAGATTGCCGATAATGTTCGGAACCCCATATGCCGAACAAACAATTACTGTGCTGTGGATATGAGTGAAGTGAATTATCATTGAACTGTTGGTACCTCACCTCAGGGTATCGAACGTTATAGTTCGTGATGCTAGCTCACATCTACAGACAATACGGTTAACATTGGAACAAGAGCAACTATATTGATGTCCTTTTTGCTCTCACAAAATGTCAAATGTTGTAGATGTTGTTTGCATACTACACTGTCCTGCACATTCCCCGCGGAAGCTTCTCTATTGGGTAACGGAGGCACCATTTGAAGTCGCTCAACAGTGAGTAGATCGGCAATACGAGTGAGTCTGGGGTAAACGCGGGGAGCAGAATCGCGAAAGGATATGATGAGACAATAACCCTATATATATATATAACCAGCAAATGATATCCTTCGTCTCTTTCCGAGCAATCAACTATCGGAAACAAGCATAAAATTGGAAATGAGTGACTTGGAGTTAAAAGAAGAACCAGAACATATCGATGATGTCGATCAGACAAATCGAATTGTTCAAATAGATGTAGGGGAGTATTTGGAAGTCAACGATAGTAACATCAACCAAGATCTAGCAAAATTGGAAGAAGAATTGGTGAGTTCTGGGAAAAAACCATTCATTTCAAGCCGTTGGTTGAAAAGACCTGAGAGGTTCATTTGGTATTTGGCAACTCTCGCTTCGGTGGGAGGACTTCTTTTTGGTGCAGATCAAAGTCTTATTAGCGGTGCCGAGCTGTATATTCCTACTGATTTGAACCTGGACACATCTCAACTGTCAATGGTTGTTGGATTTACTCCCCTTGGTGCTATTTTTGGTGCTTTATGTTTGATGCCTATAAATGATACATTCGGGAGAAAAGGTACCATTGTTATTTGCTCAATCATTTTCACTGCTGGTGCAATTCTAGAAGCAGCTGCCAAAAATTTTGGTGTCATGCTAGCAGGAAGACTCGTTTTGGGGATGGCGTTGGGTCTGCTGTCAGGGACAGTTCCAGCTTACATTGCTGAAAATTGTGCAAGAAAATGGAGAGGGGGTCTGGTTTCTTTGTACCAAGTGATGCCTGCATTTGGAGTGATGATGGGATACGTGATTGCTGCCATCTTCAATTCAGTGAAAGGGAACTGGAGGTACATCCTTGGCAGTTCTGTAGTCTTTTCGATCCTTCTTTTCATAGGAATGCTCACGCTCCCGGAGTCCACTAGATGGCTAATGAAAAAAGGACGCAGACTTGATTCTTATCAAATCTGGAAGTACGCTCGTGGTTTTGATACAGTGGAGGAAAGACAGGAATTTTTCATCATGGAGCAAGTGATTCTCTATGAAAAAAAGGTTTCTGAAGGAAGATGGATTCTTTTTGATCTGTTCAAACGTCGCCGTTGTCTAAGAGCTGTTGCATTAGCTATCACTGTTGGTCTGATTACACAGCAGATGTCTGGTGTTAACTCGATTGAATACTATCAGTCATCTCTTGTCGAGTCGGCAGGTCTCACTGCCCAAAATGCAGTTTATACCAGTTTAGTGGGAGGTGGTGTTATGTTCCTATCCACAATTCCTGCTATCTATCTGATGGATCGTCTTGGACGTAGAGTCTTGGTCCTTTCAATGATTCCAGGAACTGCCATTGGTCTGATCATTACGGCCTTTCGTTTCTTGCTACAAGCAAGGGTGTGCCTTTGGGAATCTACTTTTGGGGTATGCTCACCTACACGAGCTTTTGGTCTCCTGGCCTAGGTCCTGCACCATATCTTTTATCATCTGAAGTCTATCCACCTACCTCAGAAGTTACGGGATGAGTATTGCGTCTGTCTGCAACTGGACAGGCACCTTTGTTACAACTTATCCATTTGAACAAATGGCGGATGCCATGACATCCACTGGGGTCTTTGCTGGATTTTATTGCGGAGTAACCCTTCTAGGTGCCACTTACCTTCTTCTCTTTATGCCAGAGACGAAAGGATTAACATTGGAGGAAGTGAATGATATCTTTGAGCGGCCCTTGAGCACCGTCATGCATCAAAATTTGCAGAGTCTCAGACGGACCTGGAATGATGTTCTGCATTTACGTCTTAAAAAGGCTTTCCAAGTTTCCTCAGTGAAAACTATTTTTCTTCAAATTTCATTGTTTTATATAATATGTTACAAGGGCTTTGCAATAACATGTAGGCATTTTACGATTATCGAACTTTTGCTGCAACCAATCTTCCAAAAAGTCAGGACTCTTTTAATCATTTGTCAGGCGGAAACTAAAGTAGCCTCCTTCTGGAAGAAGATCTGGGGAATAGTTTCTACCGCCACGCGCAGATCGTGTTCCACCTAATTTTTATCTATAGTCTTGGGGGCTACATGCAGCTGCATGAGGGGTGTAAAAGCCTGCATCTAGTCCCCCCACCAAAAAAAAAGGCCACTCTCAATTTGAGATGCTACAGTTTCAATTTACATATAAATAGATGGAAATTTCTTTATGTTGCTGAACTGTAACTCAACGTCTTAGTTTGGTATTTATAATCATCCAATTTTATTGAAAATGGTCGCTCAGAAGATTTCTTGGGAATCGATCAACGGAAAAGAACATCCGGTTCTCTCACCAGCTTTTGTTAGCAATGGACATGTGTTCACCTCTGGCATCATTGGTTCCAATTATGGAACTGGTGAAACACCTGAAAAAATAGATGATCAAGTTCATTTGGCAATTAAAAACCTTGAGAATGTTTTGGAAGCTGCAGGCTCCTCTCTGGCTAAGGTTTTCAAGGTCGCAATGTTTATCTCTCATGCCGAGTACTCCAAAACTGTTAATGAAATATACGGGAAATATTTCCCTCAAAAACCGGCTCGTAGTTGTGTGGTTGTTGCATTTATGGATGCAGCCATCAAGTATGAGCTAGAGGCAGTCGCATATATTTGATCTTCAAATTACACATCATCAATAGTTAAGGGGACAAAGATTGCGGTTAAAATATCTCCTGATATTGAACCTTCAGACCGTTGATACACAAATAAAATACTAATACATCCATCTGTAGTGGTCATTTGATGGCCCGTCTGCAAGCAAGTATGTTGGAACATCTCGATAGCTCCAGACAACCCCTTGCTTCCTGTTTCGACGTTTGTTATCAATGAACATGAAAAGTAGAATGGAACTGACAACCAGAATGGCAGCGCCACCAAAACCAGCTGTAATACCTAGAGCTGGGACATATTTAGGAGCATCCTGAGACCTGAATATATTGGTAGAGATAAGTCCCGCTGCATTCGCCAAAGGAACCCCAACAGCAGAAATAACTACCCGGCGATTTTCATTTAGAGTATTGTTGTTATACCAGGTTGAAGTCAAGACCGAAGAAGCTGATGCACCAGTTGTCATCAAAAAACATGAAAAGTAAGCAACTCCAATGTGAGAGCTAGTGTCAATGCACCCAACCACAACGAAACCAATCAGTGTTGAGCCGACTGCTGCAATGATGAAGACAGATCTTATGCGAAAGAAGTCAGAAGCAAAACAAAACATAATCAGCGCCACTGCACCCCAAACATTTGGAGCAACAGTGTACAGATTGGTCATAACTGTGCCATCGCCTAGAGATTCAATAATCTGAGGAAACCAGTTACTGATAGAGTTGAGCGGAACACCAATGAAAATCTCCTCAAACATCCATGCAATTGCCACAGGGTGTTTGAATACCCTGACTGCACCTTTCAGAGAGAGGGGTTCAGAAGTATTAGCAGAAGAATCTGTCTTTATCCTCCAAATTGCACACTCCCTTTCCTCTTCCGTGAGAAATTTAGCAGTGTCAACAGATCTATGAAGATAGATGAAAGCAAAGACAGCAACGCACACTGTGAGCCCACCCTCAATCAGAAATAAAATTTGCCATCCATGGAGTTTATTGGTGTTTTTCTGGAAGACACCATAAGCGAGCAGCCCAGAAAATGCATTGGCAATGTTTGCAGCAGAATAGAAAAGGGAAAGTCTCCGGGCAAGCTCTCCACGACGGTAAAAAGTGCTCAAATAGTAAATAATACCTGGAAAGAATGCGGACTCACACATACCCAAAAACCATCTTGTTGCCATCAAAGAGCCATAATTAAAAACCGAGACGGCTAATAACGTGATACTTCCAAAGGTGAACATCAAACAAGGAATCACATTGGCAGCATTAAATCTTTTGATAAGCAAAGAGAAAGGAAATCCACACAAAACAAAAGGGATATAGAAAATTGAGAGCATATTGTTCCACTGTTGACCTTCTATTCCAAGGTCTGTTTCTATCCCATTTGTCTTTGCATTAGAGATATTGCCTTTATCAAGCGCATTGAATAGATACATGAGGGAAATAAGTGGGAGAATTGTAATGTCAAATTTGAAAGCAATTCTCCTTTCTAGCTTGTGGTTCACTACTCTTGGCGTGTCTCCAAGGTCCATGAAGCTCTCATTTCTATCTCTCTTTTCGTCTGTACCGGCCTGATTCTCAAGCAAGACGACGTCAGTCGTCTCCATAGTTTTAGGGTCCATTGTCGATTTTAATAGCTTGTAGGTTACTCAAAATCTGGCTGTTGACCGTCACAATGCTACAGTTATAAATATAATAGTTCTTTGATCTCCTCTTTTGCACTCTAAGTTTTTCTTACTTTTTCTTATCGCGATAACTTTCTCGAACAATTAATTATCAGTCCCCCACCAGGCTCGCTATCTTCGATGTCATTAAGCGAGACTTGCATGTCGCGCTGCTATTTTTAGCGCTTTTTCCGAGTTTCGGTGGACCACCGACGTATTTGTGCCGTGGCTTTTCTATTGTGGAGAAGTTGCAGAGCGATAGGTTGATGACTGAGTCACTTTGTTTACAGTCCCCCACCAAAAATTCGACACCCCAAAACTGCTTAAAAGTGTTTCAGGTGATTTTGGGAACTAAACTCTTGAGTAGCGTGTTCTTGCAGATTTTTTCCCCTTGGCCTTTACCAAAATTTGTGACCAATTAGCGGAGCAATTTTGTTCTAAGAGAGCCAACTCCGACTCCGTTGAAAAATATTCGAACAAAATAAATGATGTTCAGCTAAAAAAGCATAGAATGCTAAGCCAAACACGAAAAAGAACAAGGGGTCCACATTTATGCACATTTCCGGGATGTGGAAAGGTGTTTTCAAGGTCAGATCATCTTTCAAGACACAATGCAAATCATACGCAGCAAAACCGAATCAAGTGTGAGTGGTCCGGATGTGAAAAACAATTCACCCGACTAGATATCATGAAAAAACATCAATTAAGACATAAAAACAGACTCAATCGTCAAAGAGGTGGAGGAAAAAGTAGAGTTAAAAAACACAACTTTTGCAGCTCAGCATCAGTCCCCCCACCTTCAGCCACTTTTTTTGTTGACTCGCTTGCCAATGATAAGAATTTGGATGTCTCACATTTTGTATCTGACTTGAGAGAGGAGTCAGATAGCTGTAAACCAGAAAATGTCGGAACAGAGACAGGAAACCTGATAATTAACATTCCTTTCACCTGCGAGCGTCCTGATACAGAAAGCGATAATGAAACTGTCTCAATTACAGATGAAAGTAATGAAAACTTGCTGGAAAATTCAGAAACATGCAGCATGGGGTCTTTCGAGTTCGGCAATCAGGAAACAATAAAAGAGAAACAAAATACTTCTGGTGATGACCTCGACACAGAAAAGCAAAGATTCTTGCAAACACCTTCTGCCATAACTTCGAAAAAGACTTTTAAAGGTGAATCTGTCAATGAGACTATCTCAAATTGCGATACAAGAGCACTGAATTCCCCGTCATTTTCTCCTTCTCAACTCATCAAATGGTTTATCCACGATCCAACAAACTTGTCTCTAAATAGTGGAGGATATGCGTTCAGCTCAGAGAATGGGGCATTCCGTGGATACAATGACAGCCCTCTTGGAACATCTACAATCGCAATGCTGAAAGAGATCTTTGCTGTCACACCCGAATTTCCGAGTGCTAATTATCAGACAGATGTTGATGATAGTCTTTTGATGAATCTACTGCGATACATCCCTTCTTTGCATGGCTATCCGGATTTTCAAGCGAGCAAGGTCAAATATTTCCTCGAGCTCTACTGGCTTATGTACCATTCTCAGTACCCAATTCTTCATCGGCCATCTTTCTCTACCTACGAGGTACACCCTTTATTACTTCTCAGTATGATAATGATCGGAGCTTCCTTTTCGAAGAAAGTGCCTCAAAACTCCAATATGAAACTGATTTCTCCAGATGAGCTTGCGGACAAAATAGCAGATCTACTTCGCTGGCTGTTATTCTAAAGCGAGGAAGCCAAACCCGCTTGCAAATCTTGGGTGATTCAAAGCCTGCTTATTCTGGAAACATATGAAATAACTAAAGCGAGGAGGATGTTACATGAACGCGCATGCATTCATGGTGGTGCCAAGATACAGCTTCTTAGAAGGAGCCCAATTTTGGGTGGTGATCCTTTGAAAGCAGTGAAATCTGACCCAAGTCAATCAGATAGCTTGTGGAAAAATTGGATTGAAAGTGAATCCATGAAAAGAGTGGCGTGGATGTCTTTCTATGTTGACACCATCCATGCTGTTGTTTATGGCCATCCAGTGAGCCTGTATGCAAACCAAATCAAGCTCTCGTTGCCCTGTCCGGATGAAATTTGGGAGTACGAAAACGTTGACAAAAATAAAACACCCACCTCTATGGTTCCAATGCCACTCTTTTCAGATGCTCTGAAGAGTTTATTTCGAAAGCAAAGTGTGAAAACAGGAATTTTTGGGCACAAAATACTATTAGCAGGTTTACTTAATCTCGTCTTGCAGATGAGCCAAAAAGATTCGCAATTGTCAATTTTAGGGTGGGATCCGATTAAAGAAACTTCGCAAGATACCATAGCCTCTACTTTGGATTTTTGGAAGAGTCAGTTACCGAAGGGAAGCTGTTGCATGAGCTCCTCTTGCATTTACTATTCGGGTATGGAATCTTCTGTATTCCCAAAATCTTTACAACCACAAGATACTCGTTGTAAGTTTCCTGAATACCATGCTGCCCAGATATATGTCAGGATCACCCATTATGATTATATTGTATATGCTGGAGCTCCAAAGAGAATGAATGTTCCCATATTGTTTGACGATTATATGATTGTGGTACGACGTATCAATAGATGGGCAACATCCACCGCAGGAAGAATGTGTGCTGTGAATTCTCTGATGCTGCTCTGTGAAATGATGCTTTCTTCAGGTGATTCGATAGAACAGGTCAACTATATTTATGAGCCAGATCGTGATCCTTTAGTGTACCGTCCAAATGTGGTGATATCCTCAGCTTTATCACTCTGGGCATACTCTTTTCACGTCGGAGGGCCTGAATCTAATTTCGACTCTTCAATATCTAATTACAAATCATCAGAAACTGGAACACCTGCGATGGAAGATGCAAGTTCATATCTGAGAAGAGTGAGGAACAATTTAACAAACTTAACAGGCAGATCATTTGAGTCACTTGATTTTGAAGACACGGTGAGCTATGGGGAGGCCGTCAAGGAGTATGCCCGGGTACTCCCTCAGGTGAAGAACTTGAACCATTTAGTTGGGCTACTCACTGTCTTAAGAAACAGCTACGAAAACTGCAGGTGGGAAATAGGACGAGAATATGCAAGGTTGCTAAATAATTGCATTCATCGTAGCATGGGGAATGATAACATTTTTTGTAACGATATGTACGATGTCAACTAAATTCTGTGCTTTATTAAGATAAAAAGGATTGATGTCTTTTTGGAAAGACTACGGAACAGCCATGTAAAGAAATGTTCTTTCTTGATTACCCCACAATAATTTTTTGCAGGACATCCAATGCTGGTCTGCCCCCCACTTTATTGTAAATTTTGGTGGGGGGAGTTCGATGGGTCTTAAATCTCAAACCTATTTAACGAACCTAACCTTCATGTTATCCTGCAAAAATATCAAAGAATCAGAAATCAATTAAAGCATTCAATAATGACAATTGGAAAGGTTTTACGGGAGGGGATATATCCCAACATTTTTTGAAGACAACAAAGAAAAGTCGTTAGATTTGGAAACACAGGCGGCACATGCCCAATTGCTTTACAACGCTGGAATCTCCGGCATTCTTGTTGCTGGATCTACAGGTGAAGCAGTTCATTTGACCCTGGACGAGAGAGTTCAGATAATCAAAAGTATAAAAAATGTCATACCAGATCAGAAGTTCCACATAATGGCAGGTGGTGTTGGATCATGTATCCTCGACCTATGTCATCAAGCTGATCTCTACAGAGAAGCAGGGGCAAATTCCATTGTTGTTTTGGTTCCCGGTTATTACGGGCCATCGATAACCAATCAACAGGGGCTGATCGAATGGTTTTTTGCGTTGGCAGATGAATCATCACTTCCGGTTGTTATCTACAACTATCCGGGGGTTCAAAACGGTATTGATTTGTCAATTGATTCTTTCAGCAAGATTGGGTCCCATGATAATATCATTGGCTGCAAACTGACTAACTTCAATTTCCCACTTTACACAATGCTAGGACAAAATGAGCAACTCAGAAACGCTAACTTTACTCCTTTGTCAGGAGTGGGCCAAGTTCTTGTTCCTTCATTATCGGTGGGTGTTATGGGTGCCATTGATGGGATTTCCAATGTTTTCCCGAAGTGCATGGTCAAGATTTTAGACCTCTATAACAAAGGTAACTATCAAGAGGCCATGAAACTACAGGATTTAGTTACCAAAATCAATGAAATGACTGCATCCACAAATTTGGTGGGTTTGAAGTATGCGCTGAAGTACAAGTACCAGCTGGGAAAAACCACAACCAGCAGGCCACCTTTGACACAAGAAATGAATTACACTGTTTGGAAGAAGCACCTGCATATTTTTAATCGTCTGTCAGATATCGAAGATTCACTGTGAATCCATTTTTGAGTGTGTTTAGGTACTTTTGATTAGAAATGTGAAAAAAGTTCTCATGATTTTCAATATAGCATTCAATCTAAATACATGAAATTTAACTTTCAAGTACAGAATTCATGTAGAGCTTAACAATATTAATTTGTGACCAAAAAACTTAGTTCTCACATGGAAGGAGCTTGCAACTGCGGTTACACGTCTGTTCGGTTCGAAAGTAACTTTACCGATTTGTTTTTAAACTTGGACCTTGTTTAGCTGCTCAACCGAACCCCTCCAAAATCCCCCCACTATTTTTGAAGAGACGCGAAAAACATCTTTTTGGTGGGGGGGACTGATTTGCGGCAGACATGACAAGATAAGAGAACCAGAAAGTAAAAACAATAATCCCAACTATATAAGAAAGAAATAAATCTCAAGGCCTTTTGAATGAAGATAGAATATGAAAACAATGTAGATTTATTGATAGCTTGATTTGAAGGGAAAAATGAGCGTGTATAATACTGTTTTGAGAAAAGACAATTCTTGGCCAGAGCCACTGAGTGAATTACCATTAAAGATTGACTCGTCAATGCAGGAAAAACTCGATCCAGAATACATCAAATTTTTTGAAGAATGCCTCTGCAACCGACCTGATATATTGGAAACTCATAAGTTCTCTTTAGTTATCACCAAGTCAGGAGGCAATGTCATCCCTGGCCAAGCGCTTCCACTAGAGATGGAGAAGATCCTTGATATTGAAATTCCACGCAAGTATACGAATGCCAAGACTCATATAGCAGCCAGAGTGTTTATTCCCAAGGGAACTAAACCTCTCAATGGATGGCCTTGCACATTATGGTTCCATGGAGGGGGCTGGGTTCTCGGTGGAATTGATACGGAAAACTCCTATTGCACGCATTTGGCAGAACACGCAAAATGCATTGTCATTACCGTTGATTATAGGCTAGCTTCAGAATTTCCATTTCCTGCATGTGTTGATGATGCTTTTGAATCTCTCTTATATGTGATGAATGAGGCACGCAAGCTCGAGATTGATAATACAAAAATTTGTGTAGCCGGCTCTTCGGCAGGGGGGGAATCTTGCCTCAATTATGACGCACAAATATGCAAGCTCACTATTGAGCAAAACTCTTCCCCCACTAAAATTCCAAATGCTGGTTGTTCCGGTCACTGACAATACTGCAACGGAGGAGACCCAAATATCATGGAAAGAAAATAAGTTCACCCCTCAATTACCTGCATCTAAAATGCTTTGGTATAGGCAATTGTATTTACCGGAAGGTGGAGAAACTTTAGTAAATCCTGAGTCAAGTCCTTTGTTCTATTCTAACGAAAGCTTCAGACATGTGCCTCGTGCATTCATTGCAGCGGCAGAGTGCGATGTGCTTAGATCAGAGGCAGAGGCAGATCACCAGAAACTAGTGAAAAATGGAGTCAATAGCACAATTGTCATATACAAAGGTGTTCCTCACACGGTCATGGTCATGAACGATCGACTGAAACAAGGCTCAGATTTAGTGAAAGATACAACCACTGCCATATTCCATGCACTGCATTGATTTGGTCAATCAGAGTCATTCCAAGTAAATCGCAATAAAACGATTTCTCATTAAGACTGAATCATCGTATAGTGAACCAAAAAGTTGTGTTTTAATACATATATCTCGACGATAAGGATTCAAATATTCAAATTCTAGTTTTGGTTAAATCCAGTTTTACCTGAAACACAACCAAGAGTAATATGCCTCATAAAAAAATTCTTAAGTGCTGAGTTACCCAATTGGCTCAAAGCTTGCAATTGTGATTGTATAACAAAAACTAATAAAGATCTTCAAAAAATTACTAAAGATGAGTCAGCATTGGTATTTTTGTTCAAAATTTAAACGAATGTGTGTTTTCAACCTGAAATCTAGGTTTGTTGTTTTATCTGCCTAGATTTCAGCATTATTTTCGGAGCCTAAAATCAACGCTTTCATAAGCAGGGAGATTGTTTGTTAACATTTACAACCAGAAAAATCTCATGATACCCGGTTGCTTCGCAGACAGACTTAATCCGGAAGAAAGTCCTATTTTAGCTGTTGTACAGTAGTTTTTCTTCGAGAAAAGTTATTGATAGCTTTTTTTCCAATGTCCTCGTTCCGCAGAAATCACTTTGTAGGCTGCGTGTGCCTGGAATGTTTTTGGGAAGGGCTCCCGCAAGCTAACCTGAGTTAGTTACTCCAGTTTGTGTTTGTCCCAGATCCCGTTTCATAACATTGTCACTTGCTGTTAAGTATGAGTCTAGGCACGTTTACTCAGGACAAGAAGAGCGGTATTCATGTTCTTTGGTAGGTCTACAATTGACAACCAGATGTAACCTTCCTCAAATAGGCAATGTTTCTTGAATGGTGCTATGGTGATCTTCCTAGTTGTTTGTGCTTAGTATGTTTAATAAGCACCTCTATTGTTGTGGAGCAAAATTTCGTAGATGTTCTCCGCAACAGGAAAAATCACACAATACCGAATATGACTACTGCAGATTCCGCATATATGCTCCGGATTATGACGAGCGGCACTAAAAATAAGTGCGGCCAGCAAGAAAGACGTTATTTTTAGACCTGCAATTTGATGACTATTAAGCATGTTTTCCCCATAAGTTGCTGCTTTCCTTGCTCAGTTAATGGATAGTAATATTGGATTTCGGAAATATATTCATGGCAATGACCACATCGTTCCAAGACCCTATAACTTTTTGCATATGTACCCCAGCTTTCCCGGAAAAGTTCTACAATTTCCGCCTTTTAATTTTCATGCACCGTCTCCTGCATGCAGTCATGGAGTTCTCGGTAAACATTTTTTCAGAAAAAGCCACGCTAAAACAGGTCTCGCCACCTCGGAGCCAGTTGGAAACCTTCAGCTAGGTGATTTAATTTTGAAAAGGACAGAGCCAGAAATGTTTATTGTCAAGTCTCCATGCAATGCAAACAATCGAACAAGTGAGGTTGAATTCATACAATTTTAGGAGAAGTATTTTCCGATTTTGAGTGACTAACGACAGAGAGTTGCATGCCGGCCACCGCATCTCTCACCGGAAATAATAAGGTTCCTAAATCATCGATTAGAAGCAAAATGACCTACTTTGCATCCACTTTGTTATTCGGTTAAACGAATTCGGAATGTGCATGAATCTCCCAGGTCCTACCGCCGAAGACAAAGCTATGTTACATGGTATTTATAGAATGTGAAATCCTCTGCTTTTGTTAGAAAAATCGTCTGTTTGTTCTCAATAGTATATTCAGTTTTCAGCGCTTCACAATGAGGTTCTTGAAAAGCTTAACTGTGGCTTTGTTCTTTTACCAAAATGGTTTCCTGACTCCGGTTGAGGCAATCACCCAGGAAGAGTTCGATGAATTAGAGCTTTTTTGGTCATACAACAGGTCAGAACCGGTCTACCCTTCCCCACAATCATCTGGTCTGGGTGACTGGAGCTATGCCTTCGAACAAGCAGCAGCTCTTGTTGCTGAGATGACGAATGAGGAAAAAAATAACCTCACTTACGGTTACACTTCAGAAGTCAACGGTTGTTCTGGTATGTCTGGTGGTGTTCCTCGTCTTGGATTTGAGGGCTTTTGTCTACAGGATGCTGGAAATGGTGTCCGTGGAACGGACATGGTCAATTCTTATCCTTCCGCGCTTCATGTCGGTGCAGCTTGGAACAAAGAGCTTGCTTACAAACGTGCTGACTATATGGGCGCAGAGTTCAGAAGAAAGGGAGTCAATGTTCATTTAGGCCCAGTTGTTGGTCCAGTTGGTAAAATAGCTAAGGGCGGACGTAACTGGGAAGGTTTTTCCAATGATCCTTATTTAACCGGATCATTGGCTTACGAATCTGTGAGGGGTCTACAGAATTCTGTTATTGCATGTGTTAAGCACTTCATTGGTTACGAGCAAGAAACTAACAGAAATCCACCCCTCCTTGAAACTGAGAGCTATAACCAATCAATCTCTTCCAACATTGATGATAAGACTATGCATGAAGTTTACCTATGGCCGTTTTACGACGTGGTGAAAGCTGGCGCTGGATCTGTCATGGGTTCCTACAACCGTATAAATAACAGTTATACTTGCCAAAACAGTAAGACTCTTAATGGGCTCTTGAAGGGTGAATTAGGCTTCCAAGGTTTTGTGGTTTCCGACTGGTATGGACAGCACACTGGTATTGCAAGCGCAAATGCAGGTCTTGACCTGGTGATGCCTAGTTCTGACTATTGGGACAACAATACCCTCTCAAACGCTGTTGCTAATGGAACTGTCAGCCAAGAAAGATTAGACGACATGGCGATTCGTATTTTGGCTCCCTATTTCAAATATTCTGAATTATCAGAACCAGGTTTTGGTATTCCAATTGATCTGTTTGATGCTCACGAACTTGTGGATGCTCGTGATCCTCAGTCTAAACAAACAATTTTCCAAGGTGCAGTTGAGGGCCATGTTCTTGTCAAAAATGTCAACAATGCTCTACCTTTGAAAAAACCAAAGCTGATTTCTCTCTTCGGTTACGATGCGGCTGCAGCTGCTAGGAATACAAAGGGAGATGAGTCATTCTCTCTTTGGGAGTTTGGATATTTGAACGCTTTAGAGTACGAGAATGGTACTCTGGTTGATGATCTAATTCTTGAGGATATTTTCATGTCTAGTTACTCCACTGGATCCACTGGTCCGGGTCTGGCACTCAATGGTACTATCTTTGCTGGTGGAGGATCAGGATCAAGTACTCCATCTTATATTGATGCTCCGTTCAATGCTTTCTCTCAAAAAGCCTACGAAGATGACACGTTTTTGTCCTGGGACTTCTCTTCCCCAGAACCTTTGGTCAATGGAGGAAGTGAAGCTTGTTTTGTGTTCATTAACGCCTTAGCTTCGGAAGGATATGACAGACCATTTTTGCGGGATGACTACTCGGATCACCTGGTCGAATATGTTGCTGCTCAATGCTCTAACACAATTGTTGTTATTCACAATGCAGGTATCCGCTTAGTTGACAAATGGATTGACAACACGAACGTCACTGCTGTCATCTATGCTCACTTGCCTGGTCAAGATAGTGGTCGCTCGTTGGTGGAGATTGTTTATGGAAATCAGTCACCATCAGGACGCTTGCCTTACACTGTTGCAAAGAATGAGTCAGATTACGGCAGTCTACTGAACCCAACATTGCCAACCGGAAATCTTGATCTATACTTCCCTCAAGATAATTTCACCGAAGGAGTCTATATTGACTACAAAGCTTTCATTCAAGCAAATATTACTCCTCGTTATGAGTTCGGATATGGTCTTACTTATACCACATTTGATTACTCCAACTTGGAAATCACTGTCTCTAATAGCACCTCATACTACCCTCCCTACAACTCTACTGTTGCTGAGGGTGGCATTGCTTCTCTATGGGATGTTGTTGGAAGAGTCAAGATTACTGTCACAAACTCTGGTTCTGTGGAGGCAGCTGAAGTTGCCCAGCTTTACGTTGGAATACCAGGTGGACCTGATAGAGTTTTGAGAGGTTACGAAAAAGAACTCATTGAGCCAGACAGAAGCGTCGACATATTCTTCGACTTGACTCGTCGTGACTTAAGTACCTGGGATGTGGTTTCTCAAACCTGGGTCCTGCAATCTGGCTCTTACCCTATATATGTTGGAAAGAGTGTGCTAGACATTCAGCTGACCGGCACTTTGAACATTGCTTGAGCAAACCCTCTAGGGATACAGACGCTTGTCTTATTTCTTGAAACTCATTTCTCAATTTTCTCTCGTCACCCTACTTAGTTAGGCACTTTCGGCTGCCCAAAGCAACAGGGTTTTTTTCTGTTTGTTTAGACCCTTCCAAAAGTTCTATACTTCTTTTCCAATTTTGATATCATATAAGGGATTATAAAACGCCTTTTCGTTCGATACATCAGATGTTGCTCATATAAATGTTATTTTGATCAACAAAAACTGACTTCATCTTTCTTTTTTATGCTTGTGTTCTTCAGTTTTTCAAAAGGATCTGAAAATTTTATTAGTTAGAACTAAAATTTGTGATAGATCTTTGACGGAAAGGTACGTTTAGATAGAAGGACAGGGAATCTTATCGAAGGGCTTTTTGATTGTGTTTGTTATATATTTGGAGGTAAAAAGCAATGTCATCTGTCAGGGACAGAAAAAAAAGAACTTTGATCAAACCCTGAAATATTCCAATGGTAATTTGAATGACAAACTCTCGAACAGACAGAATTTTATAAAGGATAAATAAACTCATCGTTTTCTAAGTCTGTGAGATCAAGCATTGAAATATCCACTTTATGTCTTTGGACATTTTCCTGAGTGCCGTCGGAGCCTTCAACATAAGCAATTTTGGTACTTTTAACATGACCTTGGAAGTCAAATTCAAGATTTTTTATCCTCTCAGCGTTCCTTTTTGACAAGATAGCACGAATGGCCAGAAGAATAAGGGAGCTTCCTGTCCAAGCAATTACTAGCTGAACTGCCCATGCTGCGTAGTACCTATTCCCATGAACCCACATCTGTGGTGCAACGATATTTGCCACACCATAGCCCACCATAAAAACTGCTGTTCTAGTGAGTCTTTTTGTGTATCCTGCAGCAGAAGATTGTGACCAACAGAGCCCAGAAATGTAAGCAAATCCATCTGAGTGGACAATAATACATCCGGCAAGGATACCAATTTTATTGCTCCAAGGAAGACAAACTGCCAGCAACCCACCTAAAATTGCTGGAAAATTGGAAATAATTGAAAGATAGCAGAGAGAATCTTTGGTTTTGGACATAACGTACGATCCAATCAAAAAGTAGATGGTACTGTAACCAGCTTGAGCTACTGTGATCAAGCAAGAATTGAGGTTCGAGACCCCCAAAGAGGTGGATATCACCTGCTGCTGGAAGTTCATATTGTTAGCCAGCATAGAAGTGAAAGCAAAGAATGCAAAGAGGTAAGTGATTGGATCTTTCAAAGCTTCCACGAGTTGATACTTTTTGAAGTTTTTTTCTTCAATTGAAGACCGTGACTGCTTTTTGATTCTTCTGACAATCTGCACCCTTTCTCTGATAGTAAATGCACCGTAAGTTACAGGGTTATCGGGGTAATCGAGTGCAACCCAAATTGTGCAAAGGAACGTAAGGCCACCGTTAATGATCCAATAAATTTTCCAAGGGTGGAGTGAACCAGTGTAATGGTTCACACCATAGGCGATGAAACCTGTAGGGATGCCCACCCCGACGGTTCCTATCCAAAAGATTGGATTCACGATAGCTTGTTCCTTCATTGTAAAAAACATGGCCATTGTGTGCTCAATGGCTGGCGTAACCACACTTTCTGTCAAACCCAAAAAGAACCTGATTGCTACTATTCCAGTGTAGTCTTTTGCTGCCAATTGCACGAACATCAGTACTGTCCATGTGAGTAGAGTTCCAGCCATGAAAATCCGCAAGTTGATTCTTTGGATGAGAAAGTGTCCAGGTATTTGACCAATCAGATAACCAGCGTAGAATAACGAGTTACTATTGCTGTATTGCTTTTGAGTCAATCCGGTATCTTTCCACATTCCCAGCAGTTTTGAATATCCCATGGCATTTTTGTCGAAGAAAAGGAGGGTGTTGATTACGAACACAATTGCCAAGACTCTCAGAAGAATTTTTCTGAATAGTCTTTTATCTTCTTCTGGTGTAAATTCTTCAAATTCATGCTCATGCTCTTCCATGAACTTGAGAACAATATCTGCGTTCTTCTCCTGAGACACCAATTGGTGTGAGTCGGAGGACGAGACAGTCTGAGAGATTTGGGTTGATTCTTTTTCGAATGCCATGGTCCTTATTACCTATCAGCCCACGGTATCATTTTCTGCGTCTTTGGGATTTTCAGCAGTTAAATATCGGACCGAGCCCGTCTTTGGTTCTGTTATCTTGCAAATGGTAATCCAGTATTTTTTTTTATTGTGGCGAGCACGAAATCCACACTTGCGGAGATTTGAAAATTGAAGTTCCGCAGATTATATTAATTGTGAACGGTTTATATAGTGGCATACTACAGCTGCTCAACTGTGGAATATACACAATTCCTTATTGCACTATACAATGACTGTTGAAGAAGAAGGTATACACTCTGCAACACTTCCAAGAGTTTACGGCACTTACAATGGAAAAACATTTTCCCTGTTAAAACAGGAGAATCCTAATGCTAGAAGGGTTCGGGGAGAAGAGTTTCCATTGTTGCTGAAGTTGGAGTTTGGAGTGGCCACTGAAGACAAGAGCATTTATCAGGGATTGAATCAGTTTGTTCTCGATTTGTCCAACATTGGCTTTTTCAAAGAGATTCTCAGAAGACATGGTGCGGTTGTGATCGAAGGTTTTGGAACCGACTGTCCAAAGCGATTCTCTCGGTTTATAGGTGCTATTGCCTCGGGATCACAACTGATTCCATACGAGCAAAATGGGGTTTTACATCCCCGCACTGAAGTTGCCCCAAATGTCACGACAGTCAATAAAACAACCGGCCACACCAGGCTGTTTGCTCACCAGGAATTTTCGAGATTTAAGGAATACCCTTCTCTTTTGAGTTTCTTTGCTAAAACCCCATCACTGGAGGGTGGCTTCGAGACTCTCACTCATGCCACAGAATTGTTTGACAGGGTGAACGAAACGTACCCCGAGTTTGTCAAGGAAACAATTGAGAAAGGTGTTTATCTTACTCAAACCTTGCCTTATGCTGAACTGCTTCCGAATAATTCGGTCTATACCTGGAGATCACAACACTCTTTTGGTCGACTCATTGAACCAGATGACGATTTGGAGACACAGAAGAGAAAAGCTGGCATAATTTGTAAAGGTAAAGTTGTTGACCATTTTGAATTCACGGAATCCAATGGATTAAAACTTCATGAACACACTAAACCTTTCAGAATTGATCCTTACACAAAGAAGCCAATTCTATTCAGTTCTCTTCCAGCATATTACTCGAAATACAAAAAGATTCTGGAGAGCGATGGAGACTCTGGTGAGCCAGCGATTACCTACGATAATGGAGAAAGAATCCCCAAAGAATATCTGGACTATTTGCTCGACCAATCCATTGAGCTCTCCTACGAACATCCGTTCAAAGTGGGTGATATCGTTCTGATTAACAACTATCAGTGCTATCACGGAAGGACTCCCTTCGGAAATGAGGATCGAGAGATTTTGGCTAGCTTCTGGGATGACAAGCCAGAGAACAGGCACATCCCTCTTGTCATTGCCCCTGGTGAGAGCTATCAGTAAGGAGACTGAAAAACTTTATATTATCACGTGATTTAGCTCTTATCGCTTATCTGTGGCTGCAGATGAATTCTTTTTGGTAATTTTTTTCGTTGAGTGAACCCTTGAATGAACCGTGTTGAAAAAGTTTATTTGGTGAGATTTCATCATTTTTGCGATGTGTGGCTCCAGTAAATAGTAACACGATCTTCGACCATGCAGGCAGGGAAGTGCTCGGTGGTCAAAAATATAAGATCCTTGTTTTTTTCAGCTTCGATCATGATCTGCGGGAGATGAATATGATTCGGAAACATGGTAACTGTGAAAAAGGTTGCCATTGTCGGAGGTGGTCCAGGAGGATTGGTGTCCTTGAATGAGTTACTACATACCTCGAAAAGTGGGGAATCTACGATTACGGATTCAAATGGACATAATCCGCTACCTAAAGACCCAGCGTTTGATGAGATTGTTGTATTCGAACAGAACTCGGCAGTCGGAGGTGTTTGGAATTTCAATCCAGAATCAGACCCCCCGTTCCCTCTGAACGTCGAAAACTATCAGTCACCAGAATCTGTTAGACCTCATCCTTTTGTTCCTGAATTGAATGGCTCCAGTGTGACAAGAGCAGCAGTGCCGAGTCTCAAATGGAATCGAAGTGGTTTATATAGCGAGCTATTCACTAATATTCCTAACCACTTGATGAGATTTTCTTCAGGGGTTCCTTCCGTTGTTGATGCCAAAAGTCCTTATTTCCCATTTGTGATTCACAGTGACGTTTTGAAATATGTGAAAGATTTTGCTTTGAAAAATGACCTTGAGAAATATATACGATTCAACACCTCAGTCGAGAAAGTTTTCAAAAATGATCAAACAGGTAAGTGGCATGTTGTTGTGGTGGAGACTAAGGGCGACACAGAAAAGTGGTATGAAGAACAGGTTGACGCCGTGGTTGTTTCTGTCGGGAGGTTCAATATACCGTACTATCCCCATGTTCCAGGTTTAAAGGAGTTTGCTGGCAAGTATCCTGATGTTGTTCGCCATGCAAAAACCTTCAGAGGTACAGACAATATTAAAGGTAAAAAAGTGCTACTTGTTGGGAGCAGCATTAGTGCTATTGATATTCTGCAATACTTATTACCTGATTGTGGGGAGGTTCATATTTCGACCAATACAGATGAAGCTGTTACAGGAGAAGTGAATGTTTCCAGGTCTGATTGGATAAACGAAGTGTTATCCGATTCTTCGTTGAAGATTACGAAACATCCAAAAATAGAGCAGTTTTTGGGGGAAAACGTCATATTCACGGATGGGTCTACAGATAATTTTGACGAGATTATATTTGCAACTGGTTACCACATTTATTACCCGTTTCTTGACATTCCAGAAAACAAGGGTAAAACCTATGCGGAGGTTACCTCGGGTCATGATCTGAAAAAGGATTATGCTAAGACTAAAGTGAACAACTTGTACCTTTATACTTTTGCGCTTGGTGATCCCACTCTAGCACATATTGGCCTTGCACATAGCCCTTTGTTCTTCCTGGTTGCTGAATCAAATGCCCTTGCAATTGCTGGTGTTTGGACAAACCAAAAGCAGCTTCCTTCCCTTGAAGAACAGCAGAGATGGGTCCAAAACCGATTCAAAGGGAAAGTAAAAGGTTTTCAAATGTTCACTTCTGACGAGATTGCTGAATTCCTTCAAAGTTTACAGGAATTAGCCCCACGGAACAGGTTCAAAATCTTAGATCTGATTGATGACCTCGACTTGAAAAAATCTAGGGAAACTTTGAGAGAATACTTTTATAAAATCATCAATAAGGAGATGTGATCAGTTGAGTATCACCCGATTTCAAAAACTCCAAGAATCCTTCACCAAAACAATCAAAATACGCATTCAAATCTGTAAACTCATTGCGACTTTCCAAAAACACATCAAGATCATGCATTAACGTTTCAATCAATGAGGAAGTGCTTGAATTTCCTAATTCACTGTTCAGGGCTCGTATGTCATGCAACATATTCCAGGTCGTATCGAAATTTATTTCATGTCTCTTGCTAAGATGATCAATGTTAAAAATGTGCTCTCTTTGGTCATTTCTGATTAAAATGAGCGCAATAATCAGCACCATGACGCCATGGTATAGAGTGTACAAGTCTGAAGAGCCGTTCAGCATATTGTTTTGAAACTGATACTCGATTATGTTGTATAGTTGTTTGGAACATTTTATAGATGAGGCAGCAAACAACATTATAGGATCATCATTGGGGATTTTGATCTTTGTACCGCTTTGGAATAACTTGAGCAGGAGGAGTAAAAATGGAAGTCCGAGATTGATGTAGTAGAAATGATAAGTGAGATGGAGCGATAATTTATAGTAGGAATCTCTCTCAGGTTTTGCGTCATAAATATTAAGTAGACTGGATGGTAGAGAACGTCTCCACTCAGTCATTCGGCTGCGCAGGTTAGTGATCTGCTGGATATTAGAGGACAAACTGGAATTTGTTGAACCGACTTTGAATTTGAGAAAATCGTACCAAATCTTGTGCAATTCGCAACATTTACAAAAGTAAACTTGGTACTCAATTTGCTTTGCTATATCACCAAGCTGGAATGTTGGATATTTCGCAGAGACTTCGGTCAATTCAATTGAACTGGGACGTCCATTAATGTGACTGAGTCTTATTTCATGGACAAAGATAACCCACCAAAGTTTGTTATGAGCAGAAATTTTGTTCAGACCTTTTGACACAGCTTGTGAAGCAGCTAATTTTATCAGTGTATATGCGCTTTCCCGTTCCTCTATACTTTCCATGTAGACAGTTAGTAGAATCAAAAGCCTGATACCTGCAAGAGAAGATTTCAAAGTAACTTCAGATAACAGAGAGTTTTTAATGAGGAAAAAAGTCTCTGACAATGCTGGATAAACATTTGTTCCTCCTCCAAGAATCAGAACCATGTAAACAAGGGCTTTATCGAGCGACGACAAAGCTTCAAAATCCAGTTGTGAGCTCCGAAAAGGTTTGTAAATGAGTGAAAACTCTTCCACGTCGAAACAGTTATAGATTGGGTTTATTCTTGTGAAGTACATGTTGACAAAAACATCAGCCTGCTCCTTTGAAACGTGGCAGAAAGGAAGCCTGATAGATGAATACTCCTCACTCAAATTATGATCCGATGCAGCTTTTCGAGAGACATTCATAACTTCCACCAGATTGCTGTGTATCACGGAAGATCCCACGGGGCCTATGTCAATGTTTTCGATCTCCTGAATCTTATCTACCAAACTATTGTGTGTTGATTGCGTCTTCTGGTTAAGAATTCGGTCCACATTTATATTCTCTGATTGGGCCAGTTCTATCAAGCTGTCTAGACTTTTGAAGTTTCTGTTTGGTCTGAGTTTTTTCACAATTTCCATGAGTAAAGAATACTCCAGTTGAGGTTGATTTCCCAAAGCGAGTGTCAGACTCCGGTCATATTTTGTAGAATATTGCTTTCTATTGACTAAAGTGGTATGACAGATGGTTTTGAACTTGAGGCATTCAGAGCATGAAGTGGCCATATTGGTCCTTGAACACTTTCTCTTTTTCTTTTTGCATCGGTCACAGCTCACCGCCCCTTTGCTTCTCCTTTTGTGCTCGGAATCTTTCATCGTCGGTGACACCAATATAAAAGATTATCGATCATTCAAACTCTTTTCTTTGAATTATTTTATTATAACATCCGAATCTGGTAGAAGTCCTGAAAAAAGCGGAGATCAAAAACTGATTTCCCTGGTCAATTTTTCAGTGCCCACAAAAAGTACCATTCGCTTCTGGTAGGGAGTGATCATAGTAAATATACATCGATATGAAATTCTACATAGAGTGAAACAAAAACTGGGAAGGAAGAAATGGAACAGCAATTTTAGTCAATCACTCAAAACTATCAACCTCTGTGATGGTGCGGATTCCAACTAAAAAAGTAACAACAACAATTTTCTGACCCAAAGGTATACAAGTTGCGGAATAAATAAACTTTTAGTTTGGCCATGAGAGTTGAGTCCACTTCGAACCCTCAACAGCCGAAGTTCTTTTTCAAATAATTATAGGGAATTCTGATCATGTAAACTAATGCTAAAAAATGCGCTCTGAAATCATTATATAGCGAAAACAGAAGTTAACTCACAGGTAGTTAATGCTTCGGTAAGTGTCGTCTATCAGAGGCATCACTTCTTCAACCATTTTCATTTCATCTGCCTCTTTGTACCAATGGTAATGTTGCAACCACATAATAAACATGCATATTAACACCTCTAAACCTAGAAACAATTTCGGTTTATTGGTGAAGATAGCACCTATGTCCCCCACATCAACCGCATCCATAGACAATTGGAACAATGACAGTGAGGCACCAAATATTTCGAGCCAAACCACTTGTACTGGCCATCCATGAGTTGACTTCCGTTTGTGGTTATAGAATATTTGCGGAATGTTTTTACAAACCGACGCTGCTATCTTGACGATTCCAATGAATGTCAAAACATCTAACCATTCAAGTCCAAAAGGATTCTCCCCGTAAGTAAAATATATGTAACCACCAAGCAGTGCTATTGATGCTCCAAAACCCGCCATGATAAATCGTCCTGTTATTGAAAACACTTGATCCTTATTTTTTTTAAAACCCCATAAGTAGGCCTGTGTCAATGTGAGGAAATTCACAATCAGTCCATGCAAAGCGAAAGCAATATCATTGTCATTGACTAGTGGATGCTTGTTAAAATCCTGGTCTCCTCTGCGATATCTATGCGTAAATTCATCCCTTATGGTGTCATTGTAGCGTAACATGAAGAAATATACCGTATACAGAATGTATCCCATGAAATTGAAGTACAAGAAGTCTATCGATAGCCCTTGTACGCTCTTTAGTCTGTAATTTGTGAGCAATGGAGGCCAAAACGCAGCGCCCCATGCCAAAGCATAAGACCAACCGGCTACTTGAGATGCCACAGTGATAAGTCTCATTCCAATTTGTAGCAAACAGCCTTCAAGTTTGAATCCACCACGCCCTATTAACACATATAGTCAATTCGAGTTCGTACTCTGCTTATAAAGGCAGAAATCAGTTTTCTGTTACTCTCCTCCATTTATTATTTATTCATCTTTGCTTCAATTCCCTTCCAAAAGGGTCATAGAAACTGTGGCTCATATTATGTTTGTCATAGTGAACGGTGAAGAAAAATTTGTGATCCGACCCGAGGACTCGTGTAAGACAAAGGCACGTGATCAAAATAGTGGAAACTGCAATATTAAATCACATGATATTCTATCAGGTGATGAATAGTCTATATTTGTTAGTCCCCCCCTTATTTATTTAGACATTCTCAATATCGTATAAAAAGGAACTGGCCATAGAATTATACCTAACAAATAACAAATCAGTCTAGTTGAAGCAGATGTTGTGCTACTCTCCAGGAAAAGTAGTCTGAAGGTGTTTCTGCAACGAATTTTGTGGCCGGAGTTTCTGGCTTATGATACTGCTTAACTTCATCCTTGCTGGTGATAGAATGGGACAAACCAAGAACATGACCATGAATATCAATGGCCTCCACAAAGAATTTTTGCTGGCTTGATTTTGAGACCTCGTATTGAGTTTCAAAACCAGATCTGTCAGTCTCCCCAAGGAACTCCTTTTCTCCCTCATCTGTGATCGAGTAGAATTTCCAGGTCTTTGTCTCTGTGTCACCGTTCCACTAAACATAAATGATGGTATTGCCTGAACCATTTTTCTCAGCATAAACTGCAATATCCTCTGTTGGGTAACCATGCCAATCGTATTTAAAGGCTCTGTAGTTCTCAACTTTGATACCAAGTTCACCAGAATCCAGGAAAGAATGGAAGACAACATCACCTTTCTGGTTATATTCAGTAACAGCCCCTTCTGATCCCCAATTAACGAGTACGTTACCATTTTCCAAGACTTGGGTAGATCCTTGGGACTTTGCTAGGATGCCGTATGGTGCTTTGTAATTATTTAATAACTTTGCTTCCCATGTTTCGGTGTTAACTTCAACAATTTTTCCACTTGAACGGTCAGCTAAGTGCAATTCACCCCCCACCTTTGTTTTCAGTTCCATGTGCCGAGTTAGCAAAAAATGAGATGATTTGCCTTTTCTTATCAGGCGAAGTAAAGAGGAACCTGGCATGATGTTGGAAACCGAAGACAAAGTCATCAATCGAGTTGAAGCTGGAAGAGGTTTTACCCGGAATGCCTCCAAGCTTCCAAATCACCTCTCCAGTTTCACTATTGATCTTGTACAAAGAGGCAGCATCTCTTGCAGAAAGAATGTAGTCACCATCCTCGTCTTTATCAACCGAGTTGATATGGAAATAGTCCCATGCATCACTCGAATTGTAACCAGAACCAGCTTGGCCGGAATTGAGAGGTATGACCGATTCGTCAGGCGAAACGTGATCCAAAGATGACCATTCAAAAAGAACCTTTCCCGTTTCAATGTCTTGTTCTTGGAAGATAGCATTGACAATCCATTGTTGCTCATCGGAACCACCATATGCGCTCAAATCAGTTGGTATTGGTTGATAAATCTGAATGAGACTTGTTTTTTGGTTCTTAATATGGAACTCATGTTTATCGGTAATTTTGCTTCTTCCCGCTCTCAACTCTTTGATAGTTTCATATTTGTTGTTAAAAACTGTGACGTGACCATGGCCATGTCCGTATGCTGGATTGTGATCCCCTTCAAAAGAGAACAAAATGGCTTCTCCATTGATTTTGCCTGCCTGAAAGTTAGCATCCCAGATAGAAAAAATGCCATAACCAGACCAAACTAGTTCTCCTTTTTCTGTGAAAATGTAAGGAGCAGCTTGTCTTGGACCATGGTTAGTCTTGTCAGCAAAACCTGCAAACGGAGCACAAACAGATAGCCAGGAGCCGTTTCATCAGCTAGTACATCTGTTATATTCAACCTTGGAGGAGCTAGGTCAGGCCTAGATCTGAATTGCCAGGCCGCATAAACCTGAGAGAGGTATAACCCCAACCCCAAAAAAGTTGATTTGCTAAATAACATTGTTCAAACGTCAAAATGTAATCACACCTATCAGAGTACCAAACAACTTCAAAAAACCGATTGTCGACACTAAGTATCCTGTCTACAAGTTCCGTAAATCGAAGGATTTATATATTTTAATAATTAGCTGCGATGGTTCCGTAATCAAGGTTTCTATTGCATCTATTCATCTGATCGGCTGAAATATTCGATTCAGGTTTCCATTGGCTTGCAAAACGGGCTATGTCACACAGCTCTGAAAGCAGAAAAAACAAAAGCTCTGGGTTGTGAGCCACAGCTATTGGGAGCACGGATCGGCACGTCGGGTCGGGTCAGGAAATCTCATTCTAAAATGTTCACCTGAATCACTAGGAGGTCAGAGCAGATTAGCCATAAATCAGACTTTACGAGTGTTTCTCGTCTGCAAACATGCCAAATGATTCAATTGGGTCTGATTATTGAGTTATCAAATCTTCAAAATTGGACGGACTTCTATAAAAAATTTAAAAAATGATAAATTAGGTAAAGCTAGTAAGATGAACGGCTTTCAATTTTGAGGATGAACTTTAGAGCACAAAGGATTAAACCCACCAAAGAACAAACACAAGAAACAAGCTGCGCTCTATGGATAGCTGTAGCGTAACAGCTTAATATAATGCTTTCAATATCAGCTGGTAAAACTGTAAATAGAAGAAATGTCTTTGGAAACTCGATGAACAATTCCTGCAGCAGAGTCTTGATCAAGTTCTGGTAGTTTTGAAAGCGCACTTGTAGTGACTCTGACAAGAACATGCTGGACAATGGCTGACGATCCTGTGACACCCCACACAGATCCAACACTTCTAAATAAATATGCAGTAGATGTGGCACTAGCCTGTTTATCCCTATCCGTGGTGTAAATGAACGAAAATAAAGAACTTGGGAATATTATACCTTGTCCAATGTTAGCGGGAATCAGTGAGAGTCCTATAAGCCAGGAGTTCATTCCTGATTTGATAGTCAAAACCAAAAGATTTCCTAGCAGCATCAAAAGAGCACCCAAACAGACCAGAGGAAACAACAGGTTTGAACTCTGCTCATAAAATATCCTGCTATAAGACCTCCCACGGGAGTGAACAAAGATGGAATGGTCAGTCTGAGCCCAGCCTTAGAAGCAGAATCCCCCAATACAATTTGGAAAAGCAGCGGTAGAATGAAAATATAAGCATAACTCGAAATTCCAACTAATACACCAATTCCGAGAATCAAAATGCTGAATCTTTTGCGCAACAAAAATGGGGGAATGATAGGCAAAGCACGAGTTTTGAGTTCGATCACATAAAATGCACCCAGCAGTGCACAACTTAAGACCATCAATGAAATTAGACGCATGTCAAGCCATCCAAACTCATTTCCCCGTAAGCTCAAGACCAACATCTGGAAACAAAGTGAAAGAACTAGAGTTATCGAACCAGAGAGATCAATTTTTGAAAAACGATCTTTTTTATTGGCATCAATGTGTTGGTTTTTTGGATTTTGTAAAAAGAAGTACCCCACAAGAACACCGGAAAAAGCAATAGGTATTTGTAGTAGGAAACACCATCTCCAGCCAATATTATCTGAAATAAAACCACCAAGCGAGGCACCACAAATACTTCCAAAACCAAGTAAAAGATTTTGAAATGCTTGCCAGTTCCCTCTTTTCTCAGGAGCAATCAAATCAGAATTTACAATGGTGGAAAGTGTGATTAATCCTCCTCCTCCAACTCCTGTGAGAGCTCTCATAAAGTCTAACTGAATAATGCTTGCAGAAACACCACATCCAAAGCATCCCACAATAAAGAAGGAGGTTGCTCCTAGAAAACATGCCCGTCTACCAAGCACCTCAGCGAAGGACCCATATAAGGGCTGGAATGCAGTACTAGTGATGAGATATGAAGTGGTAATCCATGAAGCAGTGTTCGCCGAATTGAACTGATTGCCTATCGTTGCATAAGTCGAAGCGGTCACGGTGGCATCAAAACCTGCTAAGAAAACATTCGCAAAAAGACAAATCTCAATCCAAATGAAATTCTTTGGCATGCTTTTGTTATCCGCATAGTTATATGACTGCTCTTCTTCTGTCAAGAGAGTTTCTTCATCGCTATCTTTCGCAGTGGAGCCAAAGTATTTATACGTTCCATTGGTTTCAGTTATCAGCGGATCCTGTGTCAAAGAGGTTGAATTAGCAGCGTATGTAAGTATATCTTCCGGAATCCTTGCTGAATCTGATATATTTGAAATAAAGCCTTCTCTCCTGATTGCCATGACTCAAAAGATTATGATGTCAAAATATATTGAGTGCAAATCTTTCAAACTTAAGTTGGACTTCAAAATTGAGAATGTAAGGCTCAAAAACAAAAGAAGCAGTAGATCTGCAATCACAGAAACAGTGATTGTTTTCAAGGTGAATTTGTCGACTCAACCCGATCCCAAATCTCAAAAAGTGTCTAATTCTATTATATTTTCCACTGTTCAGTGAAAATTTTCAGTAACAGATTTTGTTTGCCGCTTCTTGATGGATGTTTGAGTTGTAAGGATGTGATCCGCGAAGCAGTCGCCTCGGTACAGAAGACTGCGAAATCTCAAATCACCACTAACTAGCCCACGGCAATATTATCTCCGTAGTTTGCCCAGAACGATTGACTTGAAAATCGGACAAAAAATCTTGCCTCTGCGTCTTCGCCCATAATAATTTAACGGGCTCTTCTACGCGGCAGACGCCACTTTTCGAGCCTCAGGCACCCGGGTTTTGATAAGTTACAGAAACCATGCAGATATCGGGTCGGCTGAGAAGCTTTTCAGTGGCGCCCTGGCGAGTCGTGCTCGGGTGAAACCTGGGCCGAGGATTGTTTGATCCTAACCGGCATCGCATATGCAGGTTTTCGTAGCTGCGGCTTCTTTTTGGAAATACAGTACTGTATTTTCGAATGATAATGCTAGGTTGAAGTGAGTGGTAATTAACTGATCGGTACTCTGGAGCTAGATTAATTGACGCTTCCAGGATTGGGCTGCTCAAATAAAAAAGTATGGCTTGAAACCACAGGAATCTTGTGACATGGGAGAAGGCAAAACCACTTCGCAATGAAGAGGTATCTAATGGTCTCAATGTGGACTTTATAGCAGGGATAAGAACAAAGCAGAGTCATATCCTAATTCCAGAACAAATGAGCATTCACTCATTAACTAAGGATGAAAAGCAAGCGATCGGCGTCTCTCTGGTCAATGGCCATAGTGATTCCGATCATGAGTCAGAGGTTGGCTTGAAAAGAAATCCTTTTGCCGAACCCCTCGCTGCTGAAAGATGGAGAAAAGTTTATCAAGATTCGAACTATGAAAATCTCAAGTGGTTTGATCCACAGTTTGAATGGACACCGGAAGAAGAGAGGAAGTTAATTTGGAAATTAGATCGCAAGGTGTTTGCTTGGGTGTTCATCATGTTTTTTGCCTTGGATCTGATCAGAAGGAACATGCCCCGCGCTGTTTCAGACAATCTTCTGGCAGATCTGGGTATGGATACCAATGGTTACAACCTCGGAAATACAATTTACTTGCTGAGCTTTCTAGTGGCTGAGCTCCCCCTGAATCTTATATCCAAGCGATACGGTCCGGAACGTGTGATTCCATTCCAAATTTTAGCATGGTCAATTGTTTGCACCTGCCAAGCGGGAATGAAAACTAAAGCCACATATATTGGTCTCAGAGCTCTTATTGGGTTCTGTCAAGGTGGTTTTATTCCTGACCAAATTCTCTATCTTTCATATTACTACACCAGTGTTGACTTGCCTTTGAGACTAGGCATTTTTTGGGTTGCCATTCCTCTTAATCAGATTTTGGGTTCCCTGTTGGCTTCTGGTATTCTTCAAATGAGGGGTATCCATGGGCTTGTAGGATGGCAGTATTTGTTCATCATTGAAGGGTGCATCAGCTTGGCTGTCGCTATACCTAGTTTCTATATCATGCGAAGTGGTCCAACTTCTACTAAAAATCGTTTCATCAAGTCCAGGGGTAAATGGTTTAGCAAACGTGAAGAAAAAATACTGGTTAACAGAGTGCTTAGAGATGATCCTTCGAAAGGAGATATGAACAACAGACAAGGTATAGATTGGAAACATCTTTGGATTGTTTTATCCAGTCCAGATTACTGGCCTATTTTGATTCATGGTCTGCTAGCATTCATTCCTTTCCAGCCTGTCAGCACATATATTTCACTGATCCTCAAAAACATGGGCTACTCTACCTTCTTATCCAACGTTCTGGCCATACCAGGCCAGTTTTGGTTTTTAATTAATCTGCCAATAATCGTTTTCACCAGTCATTTCTTCAAGGAAAAGTCAATCTGCACAGGTCTATCCAATATGTTTATTTTTCCTTTTATCGTTGCAATTGTGGCATATCCGCATACAGGGAATAATTGGGTAAAGTATGTCCTTTTGACGGGTATTGTTAGCCAACCGTATTCTCATGCCATTCTTGCTGCATGGGCTTCCCAAATTTCAAACAATGTCGGCTCAAGAGCTGTTGCAACAACTGCAGTTTACAATATGATGTACCAAGTTGGTAGTATTATCGCAGCCAATATTTACAGAGATAGCGACAAACCTTACTATGATAAAGGAAATAAGGTTATTCTTGGAATGGCTTGTTTCAACATCGTTTTTGCCTTTGCAACAAAATTCTATTACATTTTGAGAAACAAACAAAAAAAGAAACAGTGGGACTCACTGACCAAGCAAGAGCAAATAACCTACCTGGAAACGACCAAAGATGTAGGAATCAAAAGACTGGATTTCCAGTTTCATCACTGATTGCTGTTGAACCATTGAAAAGTGATAACTTAGGGAAAGTTCTATGTATGGTAAATTTATTAGTTCAGATACGATAAACTTAGAACCTTAAGAGTTACAAAAGCTATTTCCCAACGTGCATAACATCATACCATCCTGGTAGAAGAGACCCAATGTCAAATGAATCTAGCACTTCGACCGTCAATGATCCGTAATCCGGGTTGAGTCCTTCAGTTATCGAAGTTTTAGAAACGATCTCATCAGCAGTTGATTGCTTGGGCTCATTCTTTGGACTTTGATTGTCATTCAACTCCACAAGAATCTTTGGCTCTTCTAGTTTCACAGTTTTTTCGTCCTCATCTTGAATATTAGCAGATGCATAGTCTAGTAGAACGTTTCTTAATGAGTTCCTTGCACTAGATTGAGGATCCTTAAATGTCAACTGGGTAAACATATCTCTCATTTCCAGCACCCAATTGACCCAACAATTAGGCAAGGTCCAGACGTTACCCCAATTTCTCAGTAGACGAATATTTTGCAAAGATATTTCTCTAAACTCAAGCTGTAGAGCTTTACAGTTATAATCTGTTTGACCAAAATGTGTTTGCAGTATACTTAATGGGAAGGCAGAAAAGTAAAGAGATGTACCTGCATTTGTAAAAATTTCAAAACCTGTGAAAGGAGCAATCACCATGAGGTCCAATGACGATAATGTATTAATAAGCATTGAACTTTTTCTTATTGAATCCAAAAGTTTCATTGTAGTTGACTTCCGCTATCCTTTAGCAAGTGACTCAGGGCTCAAGTAGAAATATTCTCTGTTGAGAAAAATTCTACTAAGAAAAAGAATGCAATGAAGATACCCAAATGATCCTGCAGAGTTATCAGCTATGTGTGCATCTAAGTTGATTGAATTGTACTGCAGGTACGGGGGTAACATGTTTTCCACTATAGTCAAACTTTCAGAAAGCTTGTAGTATGAGACTGGTGCGACCAAGGGTTCGTAACTTCATTCTTTGCACCACCTTCGCCAACCCACTTAGCAATTTTTGCCCAAACTTCAAATGCTAGTATCAGAAAGTTACAAGAAGGAAGTTTGAGCAGGGTATCGCAGTCTGGCTTGCGGTTTATTTGCTCATTCAATTCTTCAAACGTTGGCATTACCACATCAGAGCCAAACGCAAAATTCTGCTCACTGCACTGCAGAGATATTTGAATATCTGCCATCCTTATAGCAGATGATCTGTTTCTGCCACTAGAGATACATCTGTCCATCATGTATACGGACCATATTGTCCTTCTTTTCACCTCTTGCATGATGAAAGTCATTTTGCTATCATTTCCTTTGAACATTTCATTCTCGTAGGAAAACGAGTGCTTCTTTCCTAAACCAAGCACGAGTTACATTCGTGCAGCTATCCCAATGTAAAGGAAACTTCTGGCCACATTTTTCTCTCCCCATTCATGACTACTAAGCATCGTCAATGCTTGTACTCTTTGAATAAAGGGTCGATCAAATAGATCCCTTAATTGCATTCTAGCATGCCATCCAAAATACTTGGATGCTGCGGAAGGAAGATTTTCACTATCACCACTTGCACTCAGATTCGGTTTGAAGTACTGAGGATTGTCATCTTCTTTGAACGCTCCGTACCTCCCAACTAAGGTCGGATGCAATCTAGCACACAAAGCCAGTATTCCCAATAGAATAAGAGGGTCAGGCCATTTGAGAATTGAGACCTCTTCTTCGGGACGTTTGAAGTAATCTATGAAATAAGTGGATGACTCAAACTCAGGAGCCCTCAAGAATGCAAAAAATGAGGGCCTATGAATAAAGGGAAATATCCCCTGATATTGCTTTTTGAAAAAAATTTCAGCTATTTCAGGCCAGAGCTCTTTTTCTGGAATAACTGTCGCAAGCTCTTTTCCTGTTGGATAAAGGGAATATGAGGGGTTAGGAGAACTTTTTTTAACTCGTTTCTTCATGACATTCGTATCCAATTTGGATGCTTTTTGTTCTTGCTTTATCCGCCTTTTACGGATCTATGAGAGGGTGGGAGTATAAGTGCATTTGATTCGATGTTTTGAACATCTCTCACATTCTAAAACTTCATCTCCGTTGTTGATGCATCTAAGCTTTAAATCCCTGCAATTATTACAAGCCAAAAATGTCCGTGGCGTTGAATTTTGATGCATAATGATACATCTGAGATTACAATCTGATCTGTGGGGCACCTCCGTCTGCAGATAGTTGGTCAAAGTGCTTAAATAAATCCTGATTGATGATCATTTTATCAAGAATATCAAAACTTCTACAACATTTATACCACTTCGTTTGTGTGGCTCATTCGCAGCTGATTTCCAATTTTTCTCCGGACGCATGACGACATATCTAACATTGAACTTTTGAAGTCCTGATTCCGTAAATATGAGCTATGGAATTACCATTCACTTTTGTTTCTGACACTATGGCCCATGACCGTCTTTTAAACATTGCTATGTATGTGCAATAATGGGAAAGAATGTAGTACTGGATGTGAAAGATTTGTCCTACTTAAAAGTGTGGCTTTTCAGATCTATTTAAATACAGTGTACACAAAACTATAATCTCAATGTTACGTAATCATTGATAAAAAGGTGAAAAAAAATTTATCGGTTAGATTACAATCTTCTTGTCCCTGAAGATATGCAGGTCAGAAATAAGGAGCATCGATTCTACAAAATAGTTCAATAATGTTATAAAATTCCTGCTATCAGCTAAAATAATGAGGAATCTGTGCAATTTTTGAAAGAGTACCTTCATCCAGTCTTATATGTCTGAGTTCGAAAAAGGCCCTTTGCTTGTTTTGTCGAAGGAACTTTGAATCCGCTTCGATTTGAACGAGGAAAAAATCAAATCGTTTGGAACTGATTATCAATAACTATTAAATCAGGACACTTCCTTATTTGAAATGTCTTAGAACCTAGCTTGTATGTCCCACCATCATTTGAGGGCTTGCACAATGTTCATTTTTTTCTTGTATATATGAGTGGCATTGTTCCCATCTAACCGTTAGTCGCTCTTCAATACAGTTGTATCTGTGGATTCAGGTGTAAAAACTAAGCCACATAATTTTTGCGCTAAAAATCATGATCGTGAGATAAAAAAGGGTTCTGAAGATGAGATCCCAGAAAAGGCTATAGTTGATAGAGCGACATGACTGACGGCTGTGGTACATTCAACTTTCCACTTGAGTCTCTTTTGTAACTTTATTTCAGGGGTTGTGTTTCAGGTTGAAAAATCAGTATGATGAATCTTAGTTGCCACACCTTTGGCACAAGGTGTTCTTTGAATTTATTCAGTGTTTTTTTATCAACGAGTGGTAAAGCCGCATGGAAGAAGCCTCAGTGAAAACATAGATTTTCAAAACCCGACTTATTGTTGATTTAGTTGTTTTTCTGTAACTTAGAAAACCACTTTAAACTTAGTTAGAACTTAGACTTTTTGATTTGCTTGAAACGGAAGAAGCTGCTTCCCGATTTGGTCACTGAAGCATCACTGGAATGAAACGACTGGGGTGGCTTCAATGATGAAGTTTGTTCTCCGCCGGTATATAAGCGGGTGAAGTTGCATTCTCGATCATGTAGGGTGTGTGAGGTGTGTGAGGTGTGTGAGGTGTGTGAGGTGTGTGAGGTGTGTGAG